>SKCR01025804.1:0-216112 GCA_019454045.1 Zanthoxylum bungeanum
TCAGAACAAGGGATTGGATCCTTATGCGATGATGTTGAAGTTGAAGGATCTTCATAGATCTAATCTTAGATCTCAGAAGTATGATTTGCAAAAGAAGCTCTTTCGCTCTCGAATGTCAGAGGGTACATCTGTCGAACACTACGTGTCGCAGATGATTATAGACATCGAACAGCTAGGTCAACTGGGCATTACCTTTGAGGCCGAGACTTCCATAGATTTGATCTTACAGTCTCTGCCCGATTGTTGGGGCGGGTTCTTCATGAATTATAATATGATGAACCAAGAGAAAACTCTTGGAGAGTTAATGGCTATGCTGAAAGAGGCAGAGCCAGAGCTTCTGAATGGCAAGAAGCGCGAGGCGCATCTTAATTCGACATCCAAGAAGGCCAAGGTTTGGCCGAAGTCTTATGGGGGTGAAAAAGAAAAAGAAGGGCAAGGCTCAATCGTCACGGTCTTCTGGGAAGACAAATGATAAATCCGAAGACGTCTGCCTACACTGTGGAAAACGGGGTCACTGGAAGCGTGACTGTCGTAAGTACAATTTGGACTTGGAGGAAGCGAAGGCGGGCAAGGCTCCGGCTTCAGGTATGTTTGTTATTGAAATAAACATGTCCACTACTAGTTTTAAAAATTAGACTTTTGATACTGGATGTGGTACTCACATATGTACTGATGTGCAAGATCTGCAGATTATCAGGAGACTGGCTTCAGGTGAGACCGACCTACGTGTCGGAAATGGGACGAGAGTCACTGTTTTGGCCGTTGACACCTATGTTTTGGATCTGCCCTCGGGGCATGTACTTACATTAGGCGACTATTATTTTGTACCTAGTTTGACTAGGAATATCATATTTGTATCTAGTTTAACCCGATGCGGGTATACCTTTGTATTCAGGAACACTGGGTGTTCTGTATATAAAGATGATATTGAAATATGTACATCAGATGTGAATAATGGTCTTTATATTTTGAATATAAATGAATCTCAAACATATAACATGACAAATAAAAAGCTCAAATTGAGTAAAACAGATGAGACTTATTTGTGGCATTGTCGTTTGGGACACATTAACAAGACTCATATATCCACTCTTTCGAAGAATGGATACTTGGACGGATTTTATCCTAATTCATATGATGTCTGTGAATCTTGTTTATTAGGCAAAATGCCTAAAACACCTTTTAGTGGTAAAGATGTACGTGCCACCGAGCTGTTAGCCCTCGTTCATAGTGACGTATGCGGGCCCATGTCTAGCCAGGCTAGAGGTGGATACGAATACTTCGTAACCTTTACGGATGATGCATCACGTTATGGTTAAGTGTATCTTATGAAACACAAGTCAGAAACTTTTGAGAAATTCAAAGAGTTTCGACACGAAGTAGAAATAGACTGGTAAAAGTATTAGAACATTACGGTCGGACCGTGGTGGAGAATACTTAAGCAATGAGTTTCAAGATTACTTAAAAGAATATGGTATTCTTTCACAGTGGACACCTCCCGAAACACCTCAATTGAATGGTGTGTCCGAACGGAGAAACCGAACTTTGTTGGATATGGTAAGGTCATTGATGAGTCGCACAGAGCTACCGATTTCCTTCTGGGGATACTCATTAAACAGTGCAATACTTATTTTGAATAAGGTTCTGTCAAAGTCTGTTGGATAGACTCCATATGAAATATGGACAAGAAAGAAATCGAGTTTCTCATTCCTGAAGATTTGGGGATGTTGGGCATATGTTAAACGTTTGGATATTACCAAACTAGAACCCAAATCGGATAAGTGCCTATTTGTAGGTTATCCTAGGGAAACCAAAGGATATTACTTCTACAACCTACAAAAGAACAAAATATTTGTTGCTCTTCATGCAGTTTTCCTAGAAAATGAATTCATGAATGCAGTGGTAAGTGGGAGGAAAGTAGAACTCGATGAAAATTGGAGTGATACTGTTCCTGGGACCGACCCCCTCACGGAACACGAATAGTCCATCAGGGATGAGACTGTTCCACAATCTTCTTATAAACAAGAACCGCGTAAGTGGGAGAGAGTCAAAAAAAACCTGAGAGGTATGGGTTTCTGATCTCACCTCATGTAGACATTAATCTTATTGAGGAAGATGAACCGGCTACGTATGAGGAAGCGATACAAGGTATCGACTCCGCTTTATGGCAAGGAGCCATGAAGTCCGAAATGGATTCCATGTATACCAACCAAGTTTGGACACTGGTTGATGCATCAGAAGGCAATAAGCCTATTGGTTGTAAATGGGTCTTCAAAAGGAAGGCGGACATGGAAGGCAACATATAAACGTACAAAGCTAGGTAGCCAAGGTTATTGTAAACGACATGGTTTCGATTACGACGAGAATTTTTCACCCGTTGCCATGATGAAATCCATTCGGATAATGCTTGCTATTGCTGCATATTTCGATTAAGAATTATGACAGATGGACGTCAAAACCGCTTTCCTTAACGGAAACCTTTTGGAGGATGTTTATATGCAACAACCTGATGGTTTTCTCGTACCATAACATGCAAACAAGGTTTTCAAGTTAAACCGATCCATTTATGGATTAAAGCAAGCATCGCGTTCTTGGAACCAATGTTTTGATGAGATCATAAAAGAATATGATTTCATTCAAAACGAAGATGATTCTTGTGTATATAAGAAGGTTAGTGGGAGCGTACTGACATATATTGTCCAATACGTTGATGATGTATTGCTTCTTGGCAATGACATTCTCATGCTACAATCGGTGAAAGTTTGGCTTTCATTAAAATTCTCCATAAAAGACCTGGGAGAGGCAGCCTTTATTAAGGAATAAGGATCTACCGGGATAGATCTAGAAAGCTGCTTGGACTCTCCCAGAGCTCGTACATTAACAAAGTGTTGAAGATATTCAACATGGATCAGTCCAAGAGGGGGCTGCTTCCGGTGTCATATGGCGTCTCTCTATCTAAGAATATGTCCTAAAACTCAAGATGAAAAACATGTAATGATTTAGATCCTGTTTGCTTCCGCAGTCGGATCGATCATGTACGCCATGATATGTACGCGACCTGATGTCTCATATGCTTTGAGCATGTGCAGTCGCTATCAGGCCGATCCAGGTGATTGTCACTGGATTTTTTTTTGGATAAGGTAAGTATTATAACCAAAAGAAAACTATACAAGAGCAAAGGGGCATCCCCCAGGATCTAGAGAGGACAAGCCCTCCTAGAAGAAAGCCAAACGGCTACAAGAGATCAACTAAAGATGTCATCGGGCAAGTGCCACGAAAGGTGAAGCCATTTATTGTCATAAGATGGAGTCACCTTACGTAAAGAACTAACACGATTCGAACATCAAAAACAATATCATATAGAAGAATAGAAACTGGCCTAAGAGGCATATCATGAGTGCGAGCATTCCTCTCCCTCCATATATGGTAAACTGACGCTGCAAAGGACAGACGAACCAGAAGATGATATAAAGAGGCACCAGAGAACTGACAAAGCCACTCAACAGTTTGGCGCCAATCTCGACAGCTCCAATCTAAACCACACATGGCTAACACAGACGACCAAACCCTCGATGAAAAGAGGCACTGAAATAAAAGATGATCGATGTCCTCACTCGAACAACCACAAAGGATACACCGCGAGCATGAGGATATACCAAATTTCATTAGACTGTCCTGAGTACAAAGGCCTCCCTGAATAGACATCCAAAGAAGAAAAGAATGGCGGGGAATAGATTTCCGGAACCAGACAACTCGGGACCAAGGCATCTCGGGTCTCCTCGACCTCAAAGCATTCCAGGCACAATCCACAGAAAATCTCCCATGACTATCATCTTCCCAAACCAGCACATCCTCCCTCAAACTAGAAGGAGACGGAAGGTGAGTCTGAGCCAAATCAACAAGAGCAGCAGATCTAGAAGGGGGCCAATGCCAAGCAGAATCAGAGATAATGGAAGCAACTGTCGCCATCCTATCCAAGCCAGAATCATAAATCACTCTCTCGCCCAATGAGTCCTCAATCGGGCCTACAGGATGCCAATTATCAAACCACAATAATGTCGACTCACCATTCCCAATACTCACTCTCATCCGCCGACGGGACCAAGAACGAAGCTCCAAAATCTTACGCCAACTCCAAGAGCAATCAGAAGGACGTGGGATCTCCCAAAAACTTCTCCCCCTCAGTAAATAAGAGTAAACCCAAGTAGACCAAGAAGAAACCTGACCAGAACAGAGAAACCAAATATGCTTGACAATAGCCGCTCTATTCCAAGCTTCCAGACTCTTTATACCCAGTCCCCCCCTTAAGAGGTAAACAAATTTTGCTCCAAGCTACTCTAGCCCCAGTAGGGATAAGCGCACTACCCTTCCAAAGGAAAGAACGAAGGATAGTCTCCACCTTCCTAATCACTGACTTAGGAAGAATAAATAAAGAAGACCAATAAACTTGAATGGAGAACAAAACAGACTTTATAAGCTGGAGCCGACCTGCATAAGAGAGAAACTTACAACTCCAACTTTTAGCACGCATAACAATACGATCCACAAGAGAAGCACAGTCAGAGGCCCTAAGTTTAGTAGAGATCAAAGGAACCCCCAAATACCTCACAGGAAGAGTCCCCACCTGGAATCTCAACACATCACGCAGTTGGTCTTGCATAGAAAGAGAATGCCAGAAGAGAAGAGATGACTCTTAGCTGGATTCGGAATTAAACCTGATAAACCACTGAACTGCCCAATACAATCCTTGATCAAAGAAACAGAGGATGCATCTGCTTTACAAAAAATCATAAGGTCATCTGCAAAACAGAGATGAGTAAGACGGTCCTTTGAACACCGCCAGTGGAACTGGAAACCCGGATCAGTAGCCATATTACGAAGAAGGCCTGATAAAACTTCCATAGCCAAAACAAAAAGATAAGGAGACATAGGATCACCTTGTCGCAACCCACGACCCCCAGAGAAAAATCCATGCAGCTCACCATTAATAGAAACAGAGAATCTCGTAGTAGTCATACACTCCTGAATCCAACCCACCATCCTCTCAGGAATACCAACAGTCCTCAGAACCTCAACCAAAAAATCCCAACGAACAGTGTCATAAGCTTTCATCAAGTCAATCTTAAGAGCACACCTCGGGGAACCGCCATTCCGGTGATAATTCCGAACCAATTCCTGACATAAGAGAATATTGTCGCTAATACGCCTTCCCTCGACAAAAGCAGATTGATTCTGACTGATCACTGAAGGGAGAATGACCTTAATTCTGTTCGCAATCAGCTTAGCAATGCACTTGTAAATGGTGTTACAGCAAGAAATGGGCCTATAATCCTTAACCTGGGAAGGATTAGGAATCTTAGGAATCAGAGCAATGGATGTAGCATTTACCTGCCTCAAAAGACGTCCAGAAGAAAAGAATGAATGAATAGCACATAAGACATCATCCCCCACAATATTCCAACACTTCTTAAAGAAACCCGAATTAAACCCATCCGGACCTGGAGCTTTATTGTCTTTCAGCCCGAACAAAACAGCCTTAATCTCCTCATCCTCAACCTCACGAGAAAGAGCCATACTCTGCTCCTCAGTCACATGTCTAGTAATAGCAGAATGGAGGGTCACCCTATCAAAATCCTGCTGACGATGCTGAGGACCTAAAAGGGACTCAAAAAAAGAAACAATCTCATCTCTAACCAAAGCATCTTCCTCCACTCGGGTACCATCCTCTTTAGTAATAGAAGTAACCTTACTACGGCCATGAAAACTCTTCATAGCGGTAAAGAAGAACTTAGAATTCTGATCCCCAAGGTTAAGCCACTGAACTCGAGATTTCTGTCTATTAAAGCCTTCTTCAGCCCGACTCAAATCACCATAACTCACTGAAAGACGAGCTTCCTCAGCTAACAGAGCAGGGTCACTGGGGAAGTCCTGTAAAGCACATTGAACTCTATCCAACTCCTTCCTGATCTCCAAAACACGACAAGAAATTTTAGAGAAATGCTCAACATTAAATTTCTTCAAAGCTGCCTTAACATTCTTTAGCTTACAACATAACCGGAACATTGGAGTACCATGAACATCAATATCCCAAGCCCTAGCCACAACAGAAACAGGAAAATCAGGATGATCCACCCAAAACTGAAAGAATTTAAAGGGAATTTTCCTTTTAGGGAGCTCTGCAAGCTTAAAACCATAGGAGAGTGATCAGAAATCCGGGAAGGAAGAAAGCGGGCAGAAGAACCCGGGAAAATACACTCCCAAGAAGGATTTACCAGAACACGGTCCAACTTGCGCCAAATAGGAGACTGAATCTGCTTATTAAACCAAGTAAACTTACACCCAGAATACTGCAGATCATCCAAGCCAGCTTGACCCAAACAGCAACCCAAGTCATCTTTCCAAGCTGGCCAAGCCACAGATCCACCACTATGCTCAAACGGAGAACGGATAGCATTGAAATCACCTAAAACAAGCCATGGGGAATCATCAACCATACTACCACAATTAAGCAGGTCAGCCCAAAGTTCTCGCCGCTTCTCGTAATCACACTCACCATAAACCACTGAAACTACACAATTCCAAACCCCAGAAATAGGAGTCACACGGCAGTGAATAGCTTGAGCTGAAGACTGAATAATGCTAACAACAACATCACTAGGATTCCAACATACCCAGATACGACCAAACGGACTAATATCAGAATGGCAAAAAAACTTCCAAGAAGGATTAATCGCACGAGAGACATTCATAAGATTAACCTCCTTAACCTTGGTTTCAACTAAACCACACAACGAGAGCTTCTCCTCACTAAAAAACCTCCTGACTTCAGCATGTTTTAAAGGGTCATTGAGACCTCTAATATTCCAACAACCAAAAATCATTAAAACAGATGAAAAAAGGCCAAACCCACAAATCAACGTCGACGACCCCCCCCAGAAGACTTCCACTTCTGACTCCTTTTCCCACCTGAACCCTTTTTGGATTTGTTACCATAAGTCAATTTCTTAGATTCCAGGGAGTCAACAGCCTTAATAGCCAAACTGTTAACCAACGGAGTAGGCGAATCATAAACTGCAGACGGCGAGCACTCAATTACCTCAGTATAAGGAAGATCCTCACCAAGTTGTGAAGAGTCAATGGAGTTTTCCCCTTTCAAATTACCATCTATCACCATAGAAGCAGTCTCAGAAGAAATCACAGGCAGAGAATGAGTAACCAAAGTCGGATTCAACCCATTAGAAGAACCCTCACCAAAACAAGAGTTCTCTCAGCAATCAGAGGCACCACATCACTCGAACTAACAGGATGGTTCAAAGAAGTACCCTTACCTTTCTTATTTTTAGTGACCGGGATCCAAGCCCCCTCCTGAGCCTTAGCAGAATCAAAAGGAGCATCCTTATTCGTAGACGGAGGATGTGGCTTAGGAATAGCAGGCTGAGGAAAACTTTTAATCTCCTTACTAGGTGCCTTTCTGGGGCACGAATTCACCGAGTGCCCAAAAACTTCACAAGTAGAACATTTCACAGGAACCCATTCAAACTCAACCCTAATAGGAACCCTAATGCCATTAGGGTATTGGAACACAATCTCCTCGATAAGGGGACTCCGAGCATCAATCTCAACACAAACACGAGCAAAGCTGAGACGTTTCCTGGACTGGGTAATATGGTCAACATTGAGAGGTTTCCCAACTGCACTTGCCACACAGCTAATCCCTTTCGCCGTCCATAAAGAAAAAGGAAGGTCAAACAGTTTGAGCCAGACCGGGACCTTGAACAAATCCTCCTTAGTCAAAGATAAATTAGAATGCCAAAGTTTTAAAACCAACGGCCTATTAGCCATATGCCAAGGGGCTCCATCCAACACCACACCAGCCTCTTGAAGGCTATTGAATCTAAACAAAAAGAAACCATTCTCGGACGTAAGGACTTCTAACAAACCCATCCTTCCCCATAACTTGTGTGCAATAGAATTGACAGTTTGGAAGGGTAGACGTTTTCCCACAAAATAACCAACTAAAGTATTCTGCCAGTACACACTCCCTTCTTCAAAGACTTCTGCAGGTGGGCATACAACAACCTTACCATCAATAATATTAGGTTTAACATAATGTAGAGCAGTGGAAGAAAATGTCGAATCAAGACTGTCAACTCCCACAGAACCATTCAAGGCAGTGGCATAACTCTTAGTACCACCAGAAAAACCCCCATTTTTACTACCAGATTCGCCGGCACTACCTCCTTATGCACACCCAAGGCATCACCGGACACTCTTCTACCATTCAATTGGGTATCAATCTGCCTCACAGCACCACCAATTACATTAACAGAACCAAGCAAACTCACTGCATCCAACCTGCCTACAGTGCTAACTACAACACCAGAACCCCTATCAGAACCAACACCAACTACACCCACATCTGCCTTAGCTCCAGGAGCACAGCCAACCTTCTTACGGTCAGTACCAGGACCAGAAACACCATTCTCCAAACAACCCACAGACCCCCCTGCAATAACACAGTCTGAAACCACAACTGGTAGGAAATCATTCACCTTAGCATCACAAATCACATTCTCTGCATCAACTGAAACAGCCACTGCTGAGGATGACAACACCTCAATACCAGATTTCCCAACAACATCTTGGCCAGCAGCCACTACTGGCTTAGAAACATTGCCCACCAAAATTGAATTAACAATACCAGTAGTAACACTCGGAGACCAGACACCAAGCGATCCAGCAGAGCCACCACCAACTCCATGTCCAATAACACCCTCAACGGAACGAACAACACCAGGGTCAAAATCCAAAATCTCATTATTCAACACATCAATGCCACCTTCACCCAAACAATCGGCAGATCTACACACAATGTTAGTGTCAGGAGCACAAAATTCGCTGGCCGAAACAGAAGCAACACCAAACTCAGGCAAATAAGAGCCTGAACAACCAGCAGGAACACCAAAATCACCTTGACCCGGAACACCTGCAACGGCGGAGACAGAATCAGATGGGGAGATAACACCCGACCCACTATCACCAATAACCAAGCTAGAAGTTGAAACGACTCCTTCTGAGAAAGTCAATGCCGCCGGCGCTGAGGAAGGAGCCGAGAGGGCCATGAGATCCGACGAAGGCTTCGAGCAAACCGAACCCAGCACAACCTGCGAAGCATTTGAGGCCAACGAAGTAGCCCTAACAGCTCTACGGCCAGTGCCAGGGAGGCGCGGCCCCACGATAGGGAGACCAGATGGAGGCATAATGAAAAAAACGGTGAGGGGGAAAATAAGGAGAGCAAAAGAGGCGAAATCAGAAAGGAAAGGAGAAAAAAGGGGGGAAACCGGAGTAAAAACCAAAACCGATCTAAGAAAAATAAAGGGGAAGAAAATAGATCTGAGGAAACAAAAGGGTAACAAGAGGAGAAAGGCACGGGGAAAATAAGTTTAGTAAAAGCCCAGATCTGAGAGGAGAGAATCAATTTGGTAGAAGACCAAAGGGATCCAGATACACGAAGGAGAAGAAGCAAATCGCCCAGTTGAGAGCATATTCACTGTTCATTTCACCGGTTGTGTGTTTTTTGATTGTCACTGGATTGCTGTAAAGAACATCCTTAAAGTATCTTAGACAACAAGGTGCTTTATTAGTCTATGGGGAGGAGAAACTTTGAGGTGACTATGTTTGGCCGATGCAATTTCCAACCGATAAAGACGATTGTAAGTCGCAATCAGGGATATATTTTGTTTGAACAACAGAGCAATGAGCTGGAAATCCTCCAAGTAAGAGACTGTTGCCGATTCAACAACAGAAGCAGAATATATTGATACAGCTGAGGCAGCAAAAGAAGCAGTTTGGATCCGTAAATTCCTAATTGGATTAGGAGTAGTTCCGTTAGCAGCTGAGCCCGTACCTATGTATTGTGACAATAATGGGGCTATAGCATAGGCTAGGAACCACAGTCTCATCAACGATCCAAACATGTACTTCGATGTTTTCGTCTGATTCGTGAGATCATACATCATAGTGATGTGAAGATCGAGAAGATCGCATCAGATGATAACATTGCAGATCCGCTGACGAAAGCTATATCTCAATAAAAGTTTGAGCGACATGTACATAGTTCAGGTGTTAGATACCTGAGTGATTGACTATAGGCCAAGTGGGAGATTGTTGGACAATTATGACCCATAACATCACTATTTGTAAAGAACAATGTGTTTTTGTACAAATTAACTATGTGACAAAAGGAAATTGCTATTTTATCATTATTGTAATTAGATTACTTGGATATATATAATGATAAAAGTCCATATGGTTAAATCAGATTAATAAGATATTAGATAGTATTAATCCACGAACGGTTTAATCATTAAATATCCCTAGTCGTAGTATTATCAAGACTGGACATCGATAATGCGAAATAGACTAGTATTACACTTGTGCGCGTTATGGAAGCTTAACGGTATAGTTCTCATAAATATTTAGGTATTGGATACTTATGCAAATGTAATAAGAGGTTCTGTTAGCCGTTGAACCGGGAACAGTTTCGCTCTGTATAGACCCCATCGGAATCCCATTGGTAGTATGACTATATGTCTATGGGAATCCGAATCAGGGTAGGTGTATGTGATCTTTAACCTGAGACTTACATCGCGATTACTTGCGATAATCAATTTACTTTGATATTGGTCGTTGGAGCTTTAACAGGTTCTGTGTACGCCTCTATTGGGTCTATTGAGAATCATAGTGTATTGGATGTGATGTCAAGATGGGAGTATCACTTCAGTCATATGGAGATGATGGTCACACAGGATACGAAACTAGTACTCTTAAAAGCTGCAGCTATCGGGAAAGTATGACTAGGTCATGACTTTTCGATTACAGAGATTAGTTACGCGGGATCTGATATATGCTTCGTACGAGGCAGACACAGAGCCAGCCTTAGGCCTAACATGTGACATCCGATACTGGATCATATTATGCATTACATTGTATTACTACGCCTGATACATATTATTTTCCTCGGTGAATATTTCTAGAGAATTGGGTAGGCACGGTGTTTTTGTTAAAAGCCAACCATGTCTTGTAAATCGGTGAGAACGTGGTAGGGGGTACGCACATGTTCGGATGGTCCGATGACCGTATTTACTGCCAATATATCCAGGAATCTCTTGGGTCGCTTCCTAAAGATTCACCAATGACATTTGACTCAAATAGAATTAATCTGTGATCAATTATGAAGGAGAAAATTAATCTGAGATTAATTGCGATAAAATTAATCTGGGATTATTGTGGTAAAATTAATCTGGGATTAAATTCGTATAGAAGAGAGAATGCAATCATTTGGAATTAATCGATAGAATAAATTTAATAGTTAAATTAGATTTTTCTATTTAATTTATTATTTGGGCTAAAATAATATATCAGTACGAAATTAAAATTGGATTTTAATTCGAGCGAACTAATTAATTTTGAATTAATTCATAAGCGACTATCGTAATAATTTTGCTAGGCATAATTATTTAATTAAATTAGATTTAATTATAGGGCGATGAAAAATTCATTTAATTCAGAATTAAACGAACCCTGGCCCAAGCTAAGTTGTGTGTTGGACAAGCCAACTTAAATTTGGAATTTAAAAGTGGTGAGACCACTTGACTTACATCAACTTTAGACATTTGATGGAAGTAGTTGAGCTTTAATTAATTGAAATCATTTAATCACACAACAACCAAGTTTGGAACTATTCACTCATCTTTCTATTTTTCTCTCAAATTGCCGATTCTTCCTCTCATGGGAATGAAATTTTTGCTTCAAAAATTTCTAAGAGCTAGCACTTGAGGAGTCTAATGAGGTGTTAGGGAAACTCACCCAAGAGTTTAACAACAAATCAAAAGCTTGGAGCTTCATCTATTCAAAGAAATTTCGAATTTCTCACAAAATCAATGTAAGCCATTCCGCAACTTTTACTTGATTAATTCACACACAGATCATGTTTAGGATCTTAGAAGCATGTCTTAGAGACTAACGCGTATATGCCCTCGAAATCTCTATAAGACCTCTCAGTAAAAATTCGCTAATTTCAAGTTTTTCGTTAAATATTCAGATGTATCCATTAGCTTCATAGAGTAGCGTATTGATATAAATTGAATTATTTGGGTATGAGTATATTGAATATATATATATATATATATGGTAGAATCCGATTGAAAATGGAATGAGTTGGATCAATATGATAGATTATGTAAGTTTCCGATAAAAGTGAGTTTAGCATGTATTGATGTTTTCCTAAGTGTAAAGATAGCTATGGGTTAGATATGATGATATGATAATGTTTAGATAAATCTGAGTAGGTTCGGAGTGTTTGAGACCATTCTATAGCATTTGCGGAAACGTTTTTCGAAGATTTTCCAAAAACACGTAAACATAGGATTTAAGTTAACTGATGACTTGGATTACTTTATAATGATGTTTTAAGATTATTGAAATTGGAATCATTGAGATCGGACTTAATCTGATTGTCTAGGGAAGATCTATAACTTTATCAAAGTTAAGTTGATGATAGTTAGGAGATGGTATTGAGATCTAAGTTTCGAGAGTATGCATAGATAAGTTAATCGACTACCACATGTATGGAGTTTTGGTTAATGATATGATATGAAGTGAAATGTTTGGTGTGTTTGATGTCTACGTGAGTGTATTGATGTACGTAAGTGTTTGAATTCGTTATGATATGTGTGAAAATTGCTGCTTTTGTTTTCCTTTATTCTATATTGTTAATAGACATATACTTCTAATCCACTGTAAGCATATTATTTGAATATGTTTTCTGACTTCACTTATGGTTGCGAATTTCTAGAATAGGTTCTAGAATGTAAGTAGACTTGGATATTGTTAGATTAGTCTAAACCATTGGGAATTGTTGTTCCGTTTTTCTTACAAAATAAGATGGTTAGTGACTTAGTTGCTAAGTCACGATAGGTAATCTAAATAGATATCTATTTTAGGATATAATTGTCTAGAGAGAATAGTTCTTGTGCAGTAAGAATTGACATAAATTAGTTCATGTCTCGAGATTCTTAACTGATATTAAGAAAACTCCATTAGGTTTTTGTTTATCTTATAATAACGTTTCTTGGCATTAGTGACTTTAGAAGTAACGTGTTTGACACAGTTTGCTAATCAATTATTTGTAATTGTTGTGAATAATTGAAGGAAAATATAAAAGCTAAAGAAAAGATATGTGTATAGTTGTGTATAGAGAATATCGATTCTCACAATATGACAACTGTAGGTATTGAATACCAGATCTCCCATCTAGTTATTTAAAATAATGTTTAATGATTGTTTTGATATTTGATATCAGAATTTGCGACTATTGGATAGTTACTTGTTCTTTATAAACAGTTGTTACATATTTTAATACGACTAGTAGTGTCATGATATAGAGATAAAACATTAAGAAGAATATTCGGTTAACTAAATAACTTAGAACAGTGCTTTATGAGATTTTATCACATAAGCATTAGATGCATATTCTGTATGGTAAAGGATGGTCTGATACAAGATCACACCATATATCATTATCCATTTAATGAATATTGTATTCAGGATGTGATTAAATCTCATTTAACCAATGATCGTCATTGGACCACAGATTTATTAAACTAATACATTGGATATATGTAGTTTAATGAATTAGAAATTGCATTGGGTAGTTTTCTTGTACTTCGTAACTTAGTTAATGAATTGTCATTACTTAGTTACGTGTTTATAAAAGAATATATATTGAACATCTTGAATGGTTCGAGAACTTTCAATATGTTCTGATGAAACGCGGATTAGAATATTTTGAATGGTTCAAAGATATTCTATTTGAAGTGTGTGGAAACTATATTTTTAAAATTTGTCGTGAGTCTTTGAAATGTTCAAGGATGTTTGATATGATCAAACATATCAATTTATGGCAATTATTTTAAAATTATTTAATGAATATGATTCTTACTCAATATTATTCTTCTTCGATTCCATCGTGATGGAATTGGTCAGTGGGAGAAATCGAATCTTATATGATTTGATTTGTTTGATATTGAGTGTTACCGAATTAGTTTCAATACTCTTGGGGATATGCTCCAGTAACACTAATTCATTTTTTTAAATTAAGGTTCCATTAGTTTCTACAGTTACGTATATGATATGTATAAGTAGAAAATTCGAATATTAAAAGGTTTAAGATTTGAATCTTTCTTTTATATAATGGTTATATAATTGAAAGTGCTTGCGCCTCGGAGGTACAAGTAAAAGTTTATAATTTATTCTATTTAATAGAATATTGTATTATATTTTATAGAATATATTTTCTACCATCTCGAGTAATAAAATAATTTTATTACTTGGTATGTAACATCGGATGTTGACCAATGTAGAAAAGACTTGACTTATTGAAGTCAAATGTGAGAGTGACAAACTATAAATGGAACTACGTAATTAATAGGATGAAAAGACCCTTAGACAACTTCCATATAAGTCCAATAGGATGTTAGAATCATTAGTGCAGTATTTGATACTTAATGGTTCAGTTGTTTTCTTATTGAAGAAAATTATCCTATAACTTATAGTGGAAGCGATATTTGATATCGATTTCGGAAGTTAACATTGAACCATAGATCTAAGATTGTTCGTAGCTTACTACGATCAAGTTTTGAACTTGAATAAGCTTTCGTTTTGAATCGTTCATAAATGTGAAAATTATTTGCGCAACAAAAGCAAAGTGAGCTTGTTAAAGGTTTGACCTTTATAGTATGATAGTGAGAAAAGTTATTCTCAATAATCTATTGTAGATTCTGAGAAAACTTGTCTCTAGTCGCACTAATTGAACAATTAAAGATCTGTTGGTTAATGTTGATATTAAACTATGTATTTTAGCTAAAGAATGCAAAGTAGCATTCCTGAATGGTTTCTTCGAATGAGAGATCCATTGTGGCTTCTTTTGGTTGAAGAGTTCATTCTAGAATGGCCCTAGAGTTTGTATTCTGCTAAGATCACAGTTTGATATACTAGCTTATAGAGCCTATTGTAGACTCAGATAAGCTTTCTGGAAATCTGTGTTTTCTAATTTTGATAACAGTCAGATTGTCTAATTTTATCAAAGCATAAAGAATACACAGTGGGAGCGTACAAATTTATTTCTAGTGTTATATATCCTAACGATATTATCATTATTAATGTAATAATAAGATGTTTTTAAGGTAAAAGGTTCACCTAAAACTTCTTTTCTCCGTGATAGCAGTGGGAGTAGTCTCTGTTATATTTGATATAAAGTTTCATATATGATATAAAACTAAGAGACTTGTGAGAAACTCCCATTAGTCGTACATTGGATATGATCTAATAAAGGACACATCAAGACTATCTGTGTGGCAGTTAGTATAACTTTTTGACAGTTAGTGTGTCTCTTGTATATAGTATTAATCTTTCGTAAAAGATGATTCCTTTGTCGAAAGAGAAATTGATTAGAATGTCTAGTCAATCTGATGCATCATATGATGATAGCATAATGAATATTATATTATGTGCGATTAAAGATATTAATTTAATCGAAATAGTTATTAGCTATTTTAATACGTTGTAGACCATACGATGTGTCTTGAAACATATTCTTTGTTATCTTTGAGATATTAAGAACAAGTTTCTTATTCATGGAGAATATAATCCGCAACCATTAGAGTCAGATTAGATTTGAGTCTAATTATGACGTTAGATGGTCTACATCATATAAAGTCAGAAAAGATTTAGTGGGAGTGTCACGGTTGATTCTACTGTATTAGTGGAATTAGTTGTAACTTATGAAGTATTGACTTATGAAGTTACATAGTGACCTTATAGATTAGAAGTTTTGATATTAATGTTGTGCTTGCAGTTGTCTCATAATATTTGGATTTAATTTCTAAATACATAGACAACTTAGTAGCTATAGCACAATATTGATATCGCATATGAGTCATAATGATGTAGAACTTGGGTTCTACAAAATATGAATGATGATGGTTAAGGGAAACGATTGGGTTTGTTAGACAAACTCAATTTGTTAAAGCGGGCTTACTTGTTGTTGCATATCTCTTGAATGGTATGTGAGCTCTTGAGGGACATGTGTATGTGATACACATTGAGATGTGTATATGATACCGTGGATTGGCACTAGAGCAAGTGGGAGAAATTGTTAGGGTTGGTGCTCGGAGTGGCCAATCCGGATCGTATTTATGTCCGATTCATGAATATGAACAATGTCTTTTTCCATAATATTACTTATTTAATGGTAGCACCTCTTGTCTTTTATATACAATTCGATCTAATTACGATTAGATATCTAATTATGATTAGATTGAAACTAAATCTGATTTAGTGATACGTGTATATTAGACAAAGACCCTAGGATTTACAACGTAGTGCGTAGTTACAACGTAGTTTGTAATTAACATTGGGAACTGCCACTATAAGTTATATATCCTTAAATAAGGTTTCTGGTCAAGATTTACTAACATGGGTCGGTTAGTAAAATCCGCTGAGGCCAGTACATGTCGTATATCGTGACTTGGTCCGATGGTTTATCCCAATGAACCATGAGTCTCGGGAGACTCGTATAGACATGTAGGTATTTTTTTTTGATAAATACTGAACAACTCACTGAAGATTTCCTAATAGATGATACACCAACGTCAATAGGAATCTTCTCGAGTTGAGCGAGCATAGTGGTCATTTGTTCTTAAGTTACTAAAATAGCTCTAGGGTTCTTTACTTCTTAGAAATTTGGGCTTTTTGATTTGGAAGATGGATTAGAAGGCTTGGTGCATGTGTGAAGTAATATTAAATGATATTATTGTAATATTTGTTCAATTTGATCACTTGATGATGTGTTGCCATTCTAGAGTGTTATGACCACTCTTGTAATGTCTAGAATTGTTCTTGGGTCCTTCATTAGTGGTGGCTTGAATTGGTGTTGTGATTAATATGATTAATGTTGAGAAAATTGGATTTATAACATGAAAAATGATAATTTTTGTTACAAAATCATATCTGGAAAAACTGGGTTTATTGTGATGAAAATTATGTCATATAAATGTATTGGATGTGTTTTGGGTGTTGGAACAATTGCCGGAAACTTTTTTGGAGTTGAAATATGTGGAAAACGGCAAAAAATGGCGTTACCGGGTGACTATTGAGTCAACCGGGTGACGGCTGCCCAAACAGTGAATTGGTCATTGTTCGGGCAGCCCATGAACTGCCCAAGTGTGCATTGGGTAGTCGGTTTGGTCAAAATGTGTTTATGCCATTTTGCGGAAAAATATTTTCATAAAATTCCGCGATGTTTCTTAACTATTTCTGTCGTTATTTGATATCGAATAAATATGTTTTGGTGAAATATGAATGAATTATTCATATTGAATATTGAATAATTTATTCGGTAATTTAAAAGTTTTAAAATTATGAATTTCACCCGAATCGCGAGCTTCCGCTGCGCCCGCACCAAAACCGCAATAGACAAGTTCCACTGCTACTTGCTAGTCGAGATGCCTGATGTTCTTGCTACAAAGCATGAACCAATAGCTACAACATATATGATGATGTAGTCATTGCAAGACATTTTCGGGTGTCATTCGGATCGATAATGTCATGAAGCCTTAGTCTCATTGATGACCATGAAGATGAAGAAAGAGGCATCCATCCAAAAAAATGTCTTGAGGATGATGACCCACTTCAATGCGGCCGCCCATAGCCAGATGACCATGATAATGGGATCTGTTTCGAAGAGTTTCCTAAAGTTTGAGAGTAATTATGTTATGAATAAGTTGAGTTTCACTCTTACATAACTGGTAAATGAGTTCACCTATTTGGAATCCATACTGATGAATCCTCTTAAGCCTAGTGGAGAAGTGTTGCCGAGTCTTTCAAAACTGTAAAGAATAGAAAGAAACACTAGTAAGACTAAGGGTATAAATACTTGATACATGGAAAGACCTTGCTGAAGGTAACTTTACCATGAGAGTCAGGACATGGGATGCTGTTTCAGTAAAAGTAGTGGGAGTTATCAGTTTTCAATCTTCAAATAAAAGTTATTTGAATTTAAACAAAGTGTTGTTTATGTTAGGGTTGGTGCTCGGAGTGCCAATCCAGATCGTATTTATGTCCGATTCATGAATACGAGCAATTCCATTTTCCATAATATTACTTATTTAATGGTAGCACCTCTTGTCTTTTATACACTGAATGACTCACTGAAGATTTCCTAATAGATGGTACACCAACGTCAATATGAATCTTCTCGAGTTGAGCAGACATAGTGGTCATTTGACTTGAGATACCACTGTAGATATATAAGTTTTCCTCCACACTTTAATGGCAGTCACGTCAACGATATATTCATGATCAGACCTTCGCTTGTTCGTTGGGTGTGGACTTATGCTCATGATATCCAGTGCGTATCAAGATAGAATTCGTCAATCCTGTGTATATGGCATATGCATCCTTCACGTGTTTACGATCTAGTAAATCCATGGCCGTGGTATAAGTTCGGAAATCAGTTTCGAGTGTTATTTAGAGATCGTAAATTGAAAGTCGACTATATTATACCGAAATGATTTGACATTTTCATTTATATCCCAGGTATAATATGGATAGCCTGTGACGGAGGGATTATACGTAGCAATGACCTCGACTTTCATAGTTAAGCGAGATTATATGTGGTCGTCATAATTCATGAGTGGGTGAATTATAGACACGAAATTGGATTTCGTGATGGATAAACCTAAACTTAGAGAGTTCCACAATATGAAGTGTACTCGTTGAGCACTTGGGCAACGCGTTATGAATAATACAGATTATTCATAATACTTCATCAGATTAAATGAGTTAATTCAGATCGTTTAATCGGTTAAACAATAACACATGCTTTAGAGGATTTTGGTCATTTAATAATTATTGTGTATTTGTATTTGATACATAATTTGATTAGATACACATTAATTAGTTGTCAAATGAGATTTTGACACATGTCATGAAAATATATGTATTTGTTATTTAATGTAAATAAAAATACATATATATAATATAATATTAATTAATAATTTAGATATTTAATTGTTAAATATTTGAATAATTAATTGATAAACTTTTTCATAATTGTTATGAAATATGTTTAATTATTATTAAAACACATGGCATGATTTTATTAAGCGAAATGTGTGTGAATTTGATTGGCCACCAAAAAGCTTAATATAATTAATTGGATTAAATTTTTTAAAATGACCAAAAAGCCCTCCTATAGTCGGTCAAGGCCATTTAAAAGAGGGGAAGTTTTCTTTTTCTTCTACACTTGGTCTCCATGGCCGAACATCAACCAAGAAAAAGCCCTCAAATATGGTTTAATGAAACAATAAGGAAAAATGAAGAAAATCAAGAAAAACTTTAGGAATTAAAGGTAAATTCTATATCTCTTTAAGCTTGAAAGCATTTTTCTTATTTTCTTGATGATCTAGTAAGATTCGGGTTTCCTTTTTCTTAAGAATTTGGGGCTTTTGGTTTTGGTGGATGAATTGGAAGCATTTAGGCATGTGTGAAGTAGTTTTGAGTAATATTATTGTAATATTTATTCAATTTAGTCATTTGATGATATATTGCCATTCTAGAGTGTTATGACCACTCTTGTAATGCCTAGAATTGTTCTTAGGTGCTTCATGTGTGGTGACTTTGGTTGGTGTTTTGATTAATTGGATTAATCTTAAAAACGTTGGTTAAAAGCATGAAAAATTGACAAATTTATGTTGATGAAATTGATGTCATATAAATATATTGGAAGTGTTTTGGGTGTTGGAACAATTGCCGGAAATTGTTTCGGAGTTGAAATAAGCGAAAACGGTGAAAAACGGCGTTACTGGGTGACTTTTGAGCCAACCGGGTGACGGCTGTCCAAACAGTGAATTTGTCACTGTTAGGGTAGCCCATGAACTGCCCTAACACTATTGAGGCTGACCTGGGTAGTCCCATAAGTGTTGGGTGGTCGGTTCGGTCAAAAACACGTTTTGCGTCATTTTGCGGAAAAATATTTTTCGTAAAAGTTTCGTGAAGTTTCTACCTTATTTATGTCATTATTTGATATCGAATAAATGTGTTTAGGTGAAATATGAATAAATTATTCATATTAGATATTGAATAATTTATTCGATAATTTAAAATGTTTTAAAATTACGATTTCGTCCGAACAACGCTTCCGCTGCGCCATTTGCCCAAAATCCCAACAATTTATTCATGTTTTGTCACAGAAATTTTATTTCTATTTCAAAACTGTTGTATGATGGTTTTTCCATTTTATTTAATAACAAGGATTCTAGTTTCAGATAATTGGAGGGATATTCAAATGATTCTTGAAAAGTTTACTAACCTTTCTATAAGGCTTGAAGACGTACTCGAAAATCGAATACTAAAGAGGTAGTGTCTCACATACAAGTACCTCAGGCATAATACTTATACAAGACCCCAACCCTCAACCGAGTATCGTCAATGACTCCCTAGACCATGCTTTGATACCAACTTTGTAACATTCCTCTCTCGAAGATGCTACCGGCAGACGATCGATTAACCTATCACCTTCAAACTCTAACGAACTCACTCACTAATTGAACTAAATTGCTTTTCTTATTATTTGACAAACACGAATCACACACTTACACTGGAGGGCTACTTGCACAACTTAATTTTATTAAACAATCTTTGTTCTTTACCACTTTGAACTTGCTATGCTAAACTCTGGTAACTTCGACTCTAACAAACTTGAGTAATGACTCTCATGAAACTTATATATGACTTGTATTTTAACTCTTATAACATTGACTTTAAGTGATCTTTATACATGGGACTTGACTCCCATATGGACCCAATAACCCTAGTGACTGCCATCAATATCCATCATCTCGAGCTCGTCCTCATAGTAGACCTGTAAAACAGAAAACACTAGAGAGTGTGGGGTTAGATCTTTTGAATGACCTAGTGATTGGATATTTTATAATGGGAACTAAAATACTCTATGAAAAAATTATTTTCTAAAACCGAAATCACCCCATTTTACAAGAAAAACTAATCTTCTCTGAAAACTCTTTGTCTGAAAATAAAACTCTTTTTGCAAATCTTTTCTAGAAACTTTTTTTTTTCAGTAAAACTATAAGATCTCTCGTAAAACTAATTCTTTCTGAAAATCATTCATAAAACTATTGTTTTTGAAAATCTCATCTGGAAAGCAACTGAAGTATTGGGGCGTTACGTATTGCCGTCCCCCCACATGCCTAACTAGTGCATTGGGGCATTACATTGTTGGACAATTATGACCCATAGCGTCACTATTTGTACAGATCATGGTGTTGTTGTACAAATAAACTATGTGACAAAAGAGATTGCACTCTTATCATTTGTGATTAGATCACCTAGATATATAAATGATAGGAGGTCCCTATGATTTGTTTCTGGATTGAGAATGATATGAGACAGTATCAGTCCACGAAGGATAAATTATTAAATATCCATAGTCAGAGTATTATCGAGATTGGACATCGATAAATACGTAAAAGACTAGTATTACACTTGTGAGCGTTGTGAGGGCACAACGGCATAGTTCTAATATATTTGGGTATAAGATACTCATTTAAGTGTAATAGGATGATGTGGTTTTACCGATGGTACGGGAAACAGCTTCGCTCTGGATAGACCCCCTCAGAATTCCATTGGTAGTATGACTATGTGTCTATGGAAGTATGAAATCAGGGTAGGTGTATTTGGTCTTAACCTGAGACTTGCACCACTAATACTTGCGACAATCAATATACTTTGGTTTTGGTCGTCCAGGGCTTTAACCGGTTTCTGTGTACGCCTCTTCTGGGTATATCGAGAATCGTAGTGTGTTAGGTGTGATGTCAAGACGGAAGTGTCACTCCAGTCATATGGAGTTGATGATCGCGTAGGGATACATAACTGGTTCTCTAAAAAGGTTGCAACCGTCGGGATAATATGACTTGGTCATGATTATCCGATATTAAAGAGAATAGTTTCTCGTAATCCGATATATGCTTCGTACGGGGAAGACACTGTACCAGCCTCAGGCCTTGCATGTGATCATCTGATACTGGATCTAAATACGCAATACTACGTATACTACGCCTGATATAGATCCTTATTCCTGTAAGGATATTTCTAGAGAATTGGGTAGGCATGGCGTTTTGCTAGAAGCCAACCTTTTTCTTATAAATCGGTATAAACGCAGTACGAGGTACTTACGTGTTCGGATAGTCCGACGACAGAATTTGCTGCCAACATATTTGGGGATCTCATGGGTCGCTTCCCAAAGATTCACCGATGACGTATGACTTGCACCTTTAATTAATCTGGGATTAATAAGATGTGAGAGAAAATTAATATGGGATTAATTGCGGAGATATTTTATCTGGGATAAAAATCATTTAAAGAGAGATAACGATTAATTTGGAATTAATCGATAAATTAATATATTCGATATATTAAACGAAATTGGATTTCGACGCGGAATTAAAATTAGATTTTAATTCGGGCGAACGAATTAATTTAGAATTAATTCGTTAGCGACGTGAATAGTGACTTCGCTAGGCGTAATCATTTAATTACGTCGCAACGGAAAATTCATTAGTTTGGAACTAGCGAACCCGAGCCCGGGATTGTTTGCGAGCGCATTCGCATTTCGAATTCGAGTGCGGCACGTAAGTCAAATCAAACGTCAAATCGCTAGTCGCATCAAGCGTCAAATCACATGTCACTTTGAGTGATGTGACAATTTGATTGATTGATGTGATTGATTGATTGATGTAGTGGTTAAAGGCTTTAATGTTTGATTTTTTAAAGCCAAATATTTGGTATATGATTTAGGAAATCAATTACCAAAATTACATTAACATTTATCTTTCTCTCTCTCCTCAAAATTCTCTTCATCTCTCTCTCCCATTTGGGCATTTTCTGGTTCTGTTTTGCTGGGCAAAACCGAGCATGAGGGAAGCCGAAAATAGAGGAAGGCAGAACTGCCACTGCCGAACACTCACAAGGGCAGAAAAGAAATTTTTATTGCCTACCGCGTCACTCAACCGATCGATGTGAGTATTCTACAACTCCCTCGTTGTATTCGCACTTATTTTCAATGCTTGAAATGATCTTGTAATGATTAGTATTTTCCAACAATGGTATCATGAGCAAGGTTAAGCATGAAAATATTTTAGGGCTTAAAATTTGGGTAAATTGATTTTGAGCATGATTTAATGAAATTGGATGTTTAAATATGCTTAAATCATGTTGAATTGAAGTTTGATTTGATCAATTTCAAGAAAATTGGTTTAGAACAATATTTGGCCAAATTTTTATGTTGGCCGAATGTGGTGCCCTAAATGTGATCTTGGTGATTTTTGATTTTAATCATTGGATGAGTTGGAATCTTGTTGGGTGTGTTGATTTATGTCGATTGTGGATTTAATTGGATTGAAACCGAATCGGATATGAAAAATCCCCAAAAACCGAGAGCATAAGAGCATGAATTGGGTTTGATTTTTGATGAAATATGTTGGATATGTTTTTTTGTAATTGAGCATGATTAATTGTATAAATTAATGTTTTAGAAATATTGATTTGGGTGATTAATTATGTAATACACTTTAGGTAATTAAATTGTGAAATTGGATTTTGTAATTTAATTGAATTGGGCTAATTTTGGAAATTGGGCTTTAAATGTTGTTATTGGGCTTATTGGGCTTAGTTGTACTAAGTTGGGTTTATGCAAAATTGGTTGGATCCAATTAGGCCCAAAACCGCTTCCATAAAGCCCAAATGCGACTTAATGGACCTTTAAAGTTTAATTGGACCTAATGGGCCTAAATTGATTTCTGGGCTTATGGGGTAACTCCCGGATTGGACTTTGGTTATTGGGTTCGACCCGAGTTGACCAAAAGTCCACGCCTCAAGAAATTAATTAAAAGCCCATTGGACTTTAATTAAATTGACGTTAGACGTTAATCGGGCATTGAGACCCGTAACGATTAAATTTGGAATTTAAGTCGTAAAGGTTCGTTAAATAAAGTGTAGTATTTAATTTGGAATTAAATAGCGAATTAGTATTAAATACAAATTGAATTGGATTTAATTTTTTAGTTTAATTTAATTCGAGAATTCGTACTTTGAGTACTTATTCGCAAAACGAGTTTGACTCGCGCAAAATCAAATCGTTGTTTGAACATTGGATGATCACTAATTATCAGATTAATTATTTTGATTAGATTGATTGATAAAATTCTTGTGTGAATACATGGTTGCGATGCATGAATAATGTATATCAGATGGATATTAGATGGGTGGGGCAATTTTAGAAATTGTTGTAATAAATTTGGAATTTATTAAATTGGACCTGCGTGTCCAGCCTTATTACCTCATTATTCTTTGTATTCTCTTCTCACCTATTCCCCTCAATGTAAATGAGATTTCTTTAGAAGTGTAGTGTAACAGGTAGAAGTAATACATGTGCTAGCGGGAGAGAGAAATGGAGAGATTTGATCTAGGATCATTGTGTAAAGTATCCATCGGCATATCATTATTATTTTATTCATATGCGCTTTATTATGTATTTAGAATGCATGTTTAAGGGTGTATGATGATGAGATCTTAACAAAAATAATAAATTAGTTGCCAATTTGCACTCGAAAAACCCTCGCAAAATATTAAGCGTTTTTCCTTCCATTGAGTGATTCTTACTCAAGATCTAAGACTGGCATTGGCTTGTTGGCCAAAGTCAAGGCCTTTGTCCGTCGAGGATGTGTTTGAATCACGAGAGCTTTGTTCCATGTCAGTGTTTTGTCCAAGTTGTAGTTTGTTGGCCAAAGTCAAGACCACTTCTTGTCCATCGACATTCATTACGAAGCTTTCCATGGTCAATGGGTCGCGCTTAACTGGGATCACTAAGTTTGTTGTGCCAAAGCCAAGGCTTGAGTTGTGATTAGAGGAAAAAGGTTATGTAATATATTGGATATATTGGCATATATAAGATATATGTTTCAGACTTGGATGTCCCCCTACTGGATCTAGGAATTGGATTGGATCCAATTGATCTTAGAGATCTACCTAGTTAATTATCATACAATTTGTTGGCCAAAGTCAAGATTGTGTGATATTTAACGGGATCCTAGCCCACTAGGAAACACAGTTTCCCGAGTACTCGACAGAGGGTTAGAGGCTCGCCGAAAAATAGTGGGAGGCAAGAATTAAATTTGCAATATTCGCTTAATTACTTGCCATACGCTCTCAATCAAATATCATTCGTCAAATTATTAAATGTTAGTTGGACTAATATTTAAATTGTTGTTTTAATTAACAATTGGACTGTATTCAAATAATTCATTTATAGTTGGTTATATAATTGGATTATAGTAATCAATATATTTGATTTAATTAATTATAGTTGATTAAATAGTTGGACTATAGTAATCATTATAATAAATAGTACCTAAATCGTTGATTAAATAGTTGGACTATTAAAATCAAGATAAAAATGAAAGATTGACATTTAAAACATAATCTTAGGGAAATGTATTTAAATGGTTTAATTTTCAAATTGGGATATAAGTTTCAGGATAGTCCTGAAAACTAATAAGTTACTTTATTTGATAAAATAACATATTAGGCCTAAAGCCCGAAGTTAAGTAAATAGTCGAGCATAATCTTTGGAAGATTTATGTAATGATAACTTTAGTGCTTAATCCATTAAGCTTGTCGCAGTAGACTCCTTAATTTCTGAATCAGAACTAAGGATTAGATCCTTAAAGTATGATAAAGAAATTGAAGGATCTTCAAAGATCTTTATAGATCTTAGAAGTACGAAATTGCAATTAATAACTCTTGGAGGGTTAATGACTATTCTCAAGGAGATAAAGTCAAAAATTTGCAATAAGGCAAGTAGCGCAAGGCGCACCTTACTTCGATATTCTAGAGTGCCAAGGCTTGGCCAAAGGCTTCTGGAATGTGAAAAGGGCAAAGGCAAAATCATTATAGTCTTCTGGGAAGATAAATGACATATCCCAAAATGTCTGCCTAAATTGTGGCAAACGGGATCGCGGAAGCGTGACTGCCGTTTGGACAAAGCAGACATGAAGGAATTGAAGAACGAGCAAGGCTCTGACTTCAAATATGTTTGTCAAGATTATGTTCACTACCAGTATTAAAATTAGATTTTAAATACTTAGTGTGGTACATAAAATATATACATTGATGTTCAGAATCTGCTTTGAGCAGGATATTGATTTCAATTGAGATTTATCTGTGAATTGGAAACGGGACGAAAGTCGCTGTTTTAACCGCAAAAACCTAATTTTAGGAACTACCCTCGGGTGTGTACCTAAATTTGGAAACTGTTATAATGTAACTAGTTTGACTAGATACATTATCTCTATATCAGTGATTAACCCGTTGCGGGTGAACCTTTATATTCTAGAACACTAAAGTGTTTTATTATATAAAGATGATATTGAGATAAACACATTAGATGTGAATAACAGAATTTATATTTTGAATATAAGTAAATCTCAAACGTATAACATGACAAACAAATAGCTCAAACTGATTTGATCAGAAGAAACTAATTGTGGCATTGTTGTCTGGGACACAATCAAAACAAGACTCAAATATCCACACTTTCGAAGAGTGGGTACTAGGACTGATTTGATTCCATTCAAATAAAGTCTACAAATCTAGTTTATTGGGCAAAGTGCCTACAATACATTTACTTGGTAAAAGTGCAAATGCCACCGATCTGTTAGCCCTAGTTCATAGTGAAGAAAGTGGGCCCATGTCTAGCTAGGCTAGATGTGGATATGAATATTTCGTGACCTTTACGGATGTGGCATCGCGTTATGGTTATGTGTTTCTTTTGAAGAACACAAATCGGAAACTTTTAAAGTTTCGACACGAAATAGACAAACAGATCGGCTAAAGTATTAAATCATCACGGTTAGACCATGATGAAAATACTTAAGCAATAAGTTTCTAATATACTTGAAAGAGTACAATATTCTTTCAATGGGGACTCTTCTCGGAACACGTCAGTTTGACGATGTGTCCGAACAGGACTAACCGAATTTTGTTGGACATGATAAGGTTAATCATGAGTCGCTCTGAGCTACCATTTCTTTCAACGGACAAGCATAAACAGTGCAGAACTTATTTAGTATAAGGTTCCATAAAAAAAATTGTTTGACAGATATCATATTAGATATGAACGGGAAAGAAACTGGGTTTCACATTCCTGATAATTTGGAAATGCTAGGCATATGTTTGGATGATACCACACTAAAACCCAAATTGGAAAAGTACCAATTGTAGGTTATCCTAGAGATACCAAAGTATAGTACTTATACAACTCTCAAGAGAACAATTAGATTGTTGCTCACCATGTGATTTTCCTAAGAGGAATACCGATATGCAGTGGTAAGTGGGAGGATAGTAAAAACTCGATGAAAATCGGAATAATACTATTCCAAGCACCGATTCCTAATGGAACATAAATAGTTCATCAAGGATGAAACTATTCCATTAATCTTCGAATACACAAGAACCGCGTAAGTCGGAGAGAGTCAGAAAACAACCTGGGGTATGGGTTTCTGATCTCACCTCATAAAGATGTCTATCTTATTGAGGTATACCAACTGACTACGTATGAGGAAGTGATACAAGGTATCGACTCCCTATTATGGCAAAGTGCCATGAGTCCGAAATGGATTCCATGTATATCAACTTAGTTTGGATACTAGTTGTTGTACCGCAAGGCATTGTGCCTATTGGTACTATATTAGTCTTCAAGGAAGACATACATGGAAGGCAACATACCAACGTACTAAGCTAGGCTTGTAGCGGAAACGTATCGTTATCAACATTGTGTTGATTACGATTCAACCTTTTAATTGTTGCCACGGTAAATCCATTTGGATAATGCTTACTAAAACTGCATGTTTCATTTATGAAATATGACAGCTGAAAAGAAAATCGCTTTCCTGAAAAGGAAACCTTTTGGAGGATGTTTACAACATCCTATCGGTTTTGTCGTACCATAACTAGCAAACAAGGTTTGCGGGTTACTCGATCCATGTTTGGATTGAAGCAAGCATAGGTTCTTGGAATTATCGTTTTGATGTAATAATAATGGTGTATGATTTAATTCAAAACGAAATGATTCTTGTGTATATAAGAGGGTTAGTGGGAGCGCACTGACAGTGGCTGTCCTATAAATAATGATAATATGTCATTTCTTGGAAATGATATTCCCATAAAACTATTGGTGAAAGCTTGGCTTTCATAAATACTCTCTGAGAAATCGTACATTGAAAAGTGTATGCGACCTGACGTCTCATACGCTTTGAGCATATGGATTCACAAATAGGCCAATCCTTGTGATAGTCACTGGATTGAAGTAAAGAACATCTGTTAGTTTCTTAGAGAACTAAGGATGTTGCCTTAAACTATGGAGATGGAGAACTTGAAGTGACTGGGATCACTGTAGCAAGTTTCTTAACCGATAAAGACGACTATAAGTTGTAAAACGGTACTATACAGTTTAATAACGAAACAGTGAGCTTGAAATCTTCCAAGCAAGATACTGTTACCGAATAAACAACAAATGCGGGTTATTGCTGCAGTTGAGGCAGCAATAGAAGCCTTTTGGGTCGATAATAAATCTAATTACATTAGATATAGTTCTGTTAGCAGTTGAGCTAGGCGTCAGCACAGGCTAAAGAATTAATGGTCTCATCAACGATCCAGATACATACTTCGATATTCATCTGATTCGTTCGGATCATACATCGTGGGGATGTGATGATCGTATAAATCGCATCAGATGATAGTCATGCAAATCCGCTGAAGAAAGCCTTTTCTCAGCAATTTGAGCCAACCGTACATAGTTCGGGTGCCAGACACTCGAGTGACTGGCTATAGGCCAAGTGGGAGATTGTTGGACAATTATGACCCATAGCGTCACTATTTGTACAGATCATGGTGTTGTTGTACAAATTAACTATGTGACAAAAGAGATTGCACTCTTATCATTTGTGATTAGATCATCTAGATATATAAATGATAGGAGGTCCCTATGATTTGTTCCTGGATTGAGAATGATATGAGACAGTATCAGTCCACGAAGGATAAATCATTAAATATCCATAGTCAGAGTATTATCGAGATTGGACAACGATAAATACGTAAAAGACTAGTATTGCACTTGTGTGCGTTGTGAGGGCACAACGACATAGTTCTCATATATTTGGGTATAGGATACTCATGCAAGTGTAATAAGAGGTTGTGTTTTACCGATGGTATGGGAAACAGCTGCGCTCTGGATAGATCGTATCGGAATTCCATTGGTAGTATGACTATGTGTCTATGGAAGTCCGAAATCAGGGTAGGTGTATTTGGTCTTAACCTGAGACTTGCACCGCTAATACTTGCGACAATCAATATACTTTGGTTTTGGTCGTCCAGGGCTTTAACCGATTTCTATGTACGCCTCTTCTAGGTATATCGAGAATCGTAGTGTGTTGGGTGTGATGTCAAGACGGAAGTGTCACTCTAGCCATATAGAGTTGATGATCGCGTAGGGATACAGAACTGGTTATCTAAAAAGGTTGCAACCGTCGGGATAATATGACTTGGTCATGATTATCCGATATTAAAGAGACTAGTTGCTCGTAATCTGATATATGCTTCGTACGGGGCAGACACTGTACCAGCCTCAGGCCTTGCATGTGATCATCCGATACTGGATCGAAATACGCAATACTACGTATACTACGCCTGATATAGATCCTTATTCCTGTAAGGATATTTCTGGAGAATTGGGTAAGCATGGCGCTTTGCTAGAAGCCAACCTTGTCTTGTAAATCGGTATAAACGTAGTACGAGGTACTTACGTGTTCGGATAGTCCGACGACCGAATTTACTGCCAACATATTTGGGGATCTCATGGGTCGCTTCCCAAAGATTCACCGATGACGTATGACTCGCACCTTTAATTAATCTGGGATTAATAAGATGAGAGAGAAAATTAATCTGGGATTAATTGCGGAGATATTTTATCTTGGATAAAATATCATTTAAAGAGAGGTAACGATTAATTTGGAATTAATCGATAAATTAATATATTCGATATATTAAACGAAATTGGATTTCGACGCGGAATTAAAATTAGATTTTAATTCGGGCGAACGAATTAATTTAGAATTAATTCATTAGTGACGTGAATAGTGAATTCGCTAGGCGTAATCATTTAATTACGTCGCAACGGAAAATTCATTAATTTGGAACTAGCGAACCCGAGCCCGGGATTATTTGCGAGCGCATTCGCATTTCGAATTCGAGTGCGGCACGTAAGTCAAATCAAGCATCAAATCGCTAGTCGCATCAAGCGTCAAATCACATGTCACTTTGAGTGATGTGACAATTTGATTGATTGATGTGATTGATTGATTGATTGATGTAGTGGTTAAAGGCTTTAATGGTTTGATTTTTTAAAGCCAAATATTTGGTATATGATTTAGGAAATCAATTACCAAAATTACATTACACATTTATCTCTCTCTCTCCTCAAAATTCTCTTCATCTCTCTCGTCCATTTGGGCATTTTCTGGTTCTGTTTTGCTGGGCAAAACCGAGCATGAGGGAAGCTAAAGGTCATGATTTTATGGCAAAATCAAGAGTGCTATCACATTACGAAGTCATGCGAAGGTGATAGGGAAGTCCACCCATGAGCCGGGAAACGTTTGACGAAGCTTGGAGCTTGATTCTTGGAGCTTGAAACCAAAAATGAAGGAAGGCATAACTGCCACTGCCGAGCACTCACAAGGGCAGAAAAGAAATTTTTGTTGCCTACCGCGTCGCTCAACCGATCGATGTGAGTATTCCGCAACTCCCTCGTTGTATTCGCACTTATTTTCAATGCTTGAAATGATTTTGGAATGCTTAGTATTTTCCAACATACATATCGATGTCCCCAAAGTCGCTAATCAATGCTTTCATCCTAACCCTGAAACTAGGATCTAGGGACGTAATGTAGTATTGCCCTCTTAGTTCTCAAACTACATGTGTACATGTCTGTTGTATCCGTCAATTCCATAATCCGTCAATTCCAAAAGTCTTTGAGATTGGGTTTTTCCCCCAATCTCCAAAAAATATTGAGATTTCTAGAGCAGTCCACGTGTAATAGTGTTCATGCGACTTTGACTTGTATTTTGACCTCGTTTGGGTCTGTATTTGAGAATATGTTCAACACAAAAATTATAGGTCTTAGTCTTAGTTTTCCGATGATATAAAATTCATGAAAATTGGAGATCAGAAGAAAACGTTACGTCCAGATTACTAAACCTCACTTTTTGACTCTGTTAAGCTAAAAAAAGGTGTTGAAATTGTTTATTTCTCAATTTGTAGCTTCCCATACATCAACTATCTAGATCTTTCCTTATCATGACCTATGTATGATTTCTGCTAGCTAAATGTCGTCACACATTTCCTTCATTTCGTTATCCTTCTTTCATTTTCTCTAATACCAATCAAGTCTTAATGACATTTCTTTCCTTTTTTTAGCACACCTCAAAGTTCTTCATCTCTTATTGTAAGGTAGACACTTTAATAATCTCTCTAGTAAATAACGGTGTATGTGTTCAGTTAATGATAAAGATTTCTCTACTACTTTTTGAATATATTGTGCAAACTTCGTTACTAGTTATAAACCTCAATTATTGGAGAAATTATTGCATTACTAATTCCTTCAGAAGATTGCATTACCTAAAACAACATCATTGAGTTGCGTCCTACTATATATAACCTCTAACTTATCTTTATCTTGTTTTTGGTTTCTGGTACCATGATACTCCTACTTGTAAGAGTTAACTTCTTTTCCTTCTTGCTCATTAATAGCTTCTAATATTCCACCTACGGTATTGTCATCAATTAATTTGCATATATTCGATCATTGCTTTTTTCACACTATCTTATTACCTTAGAGATTTAACTCATTCATTCTTTTGGAATTACATGCCCACCGTTATTACTAATGACACTTAAAACCTACCCTTGAAGCTTGTTTGTTATAAAAACTTAGTAAGATATTAGTATGCGGTTATCCTTATATGCGATCATAGGAAGGCTTGATTATGTTGTTATTCTTATTCAAGTGAACTATGAGCATTTTCCTTCTTAGTTTGCGGAGAACTCTCTGTTAAAATCTATTGCAATCTCATCTCTCTTCCATATGAGAATATCTACATTTGAAGCCTCTCTGTCGGTGTTTAATATTCTTTCTTGTAGACATTGTATTTTTGCATGAGCCCGATGATGAGCCTCGTATGGAGGCACTACCTGAAAAGTTACAGAAGTTGCGAAAAATGAATGCCGGAAGAAAGGAAAACCTCCAAAATTAGCACCTCATCGGATTCAGACTCACTAGCCAGCCTCCGATTCGCTCAGTCAATTTCTGTTTCAAACCTCAGCCTCGGCCTAAATCCCCCTGCAACCTATGCACACTGCCCAAAGCCCATGCAATCCATCCACACGCCCACAACTCCATGCAATCCACATGCTCAAATATCCTCATCAACACTTTCCAATTTAATGAGATTTGAAATCCCGTCCTCACTAATTTACAAGATTTGAGATATCCTCCTCACCAAATTTATGAGATTTTATTCCTTAAATAATTTGATAGAATATTGCCCAAATTCCAATGATTTGTTTCCCTATTTGGAGATCCCTTCAAATCATTATAAAAAGGGACCAATCATCAAAGTGAGGAGGACTTGGACGGCAACAATAAAAAAAACCCTAGCCATCACAAAAAATAACACCACCAAAAAAACCAAAGAAAATCACCCAAAAAAACAACAATCACTGAAAAAACAGTGAGAATGAGCAAACACCGAAAAAAAACTGAAGAAAAAATAGAGGGGAGATGACCGAACAACATCACCAAAATAGCAACCAATCACCCAACCAGAAACCGTAGAAACAACGCCCAAAAACAACTAGGCAGCAGCCCTTGAAACAACCAGCCTGTAGCTCCTGAAACAACCAGCCAGCAGCCCCTAAAACAACCAGAAACAGCCCCTAAAATAACCAAAAACAGCAGTAAAAAACAACAAAAAACAACCAAAACAGCAACCAAAAACAACAAAAAAATAGCAGCAAAAAATAACCAAAAACAGCAGCAAAAAACAACCAAAAATAGTAAACAGCGAACCAGAAATAGTGAACAGTGAACCAGAAACAGCAAACAGCGAACCAGAAACAGCAAACCAAACCTTGAAGCCAAGCTTCGATCCTTCCGGCGACGACCTAACGCACTTCCGAGAAAGCAACTTAAAAGGTAAGACCTGAGGGCACCCTTACCACATTTATTTTCATAGTTTCGGATGCTGCATGCCTGGCTGGATGTGAAATACGTCTAGACGGGTATGCGAAGTCCTACATTAAAGACGGCCAAATTTCTGGTCACACTTTTTCTTTCTTTGACGTTTCGTTATTCATATTTTTTTTTTATCTATTTATTCACATTTATCGTTATTTTATTATTTCGCCTTTATTTTGTTATTTATCTTTTTGTCTATTTATCGTTATTTTATTACTTCGCCTTTATTTTGTTTGTTCATGTTGATGTCATTATCCCTTATGGTATATCGGATAGAAACTGAGACGTAAATTCCGTAGCCGAATCCGAATGGACAGTAGTACGGTTTGTACTTGGGATACAACTCCACGTGCCACTCGAGAAATACTCGTACATGCGTGATTAACCCCCATTTTTGTTTGCTATCTATTTATTGACTTTTCCTGCTTTTGACTATTTATTATAATTTTTGTTATTGCACATTGTAGTTCTTAATTTAATATACTTTGGAACTATGTTATTGTGATTATTAGTATTTATGGGTGTGCAAATTTGTGTTTATTTGAATTACCTTGCTTGGACTGCATAAGACTTGGCTATACCATTGTGTGAACCAATCTATTCTACTGGCATAAGTAAGGGACAATTCCGAACCCAACTGTTTGAGGTCTTCCCTTGCGAGGGGTGAGTACGGCCTTAAATCTTTCTCAGTTCACACTGGATGGCGACTCCTTTATTCTTCAATTTAGTCCCCCGCGGGCTATTTCGTACTCTCTATGAGTTGTGACCCCAATAATGTTGTGGTCGTCGAGCATCATAAGCATAACGGAAAACCCCGCTTCACTCCTACAGATGGCGACTCCACTGGGGATAGAGAATCGGCCCCGAAATAATGCCTTGTAGTGTTCGTGGCTTTGGCTTTGGTTGACCAAGTCTCATATATTTTTCATACTCTTCTTACCCTGATGGCGTCATGTATCGTGAAGTTGCTTTCACTCAAGGCGGTGGATCGTTATGTGATGATAACCATCACTCGTTGGCACGTACCCTATGGTATAAAAAAAGCGTGCTCACTTGGTCGCTCGATGAGAGCTTTATCCATACCCTTGTAAAGCCCACATATGAACCATAGTTATGCGTCCTATAGAAGCTACCCCCCAATGCTTGTGTTTTGGCCTATTATCATTTGGATCCTTTTGGGCTTCTCGTCAGAGGATGTGAACTTGTTGGGCCACTTAAACTGGGACGAGTTTGTATCTTATGATGATTGGGCCAAAAGTTTTCAAAATGAAGATGGGCCACCTTGTGTTTGGGCCCCATATCATTTGAAGTTATTTAGCCACCTTATCGTAAAAGTGTAAACATGTTGGGCCTTTTCAACTGGGACAAGTTTACACCTCACGATAATCTGATTGAACGCTTTAAAATGATAACGGGCCAACTTGTATGAAAACCTTGATGGGCTTAGAAGGTCCAAACATGATCCGAATATGCCAAATGCATGAGTCTGATATCCGCACTAGCTTTCATCCAGGAAGGGTACGCCTTGTTATAGCATATTTGTATACTTTTGGATATCTCCAAGTCCGTCTCCACAACAACCGTGATTACTGAGGGCCCAATTCTTCGTTTCTAGACAATGGCACGATCCCCATAATAGGCTTAGTTAATATTGTAAATGGGCGGTCTTTGTCTTTTACTGATGAAAAAAGGGACTGAGGTAGCCAAGGTTCACCCCTGTAGCGTAAGAGAGAACGATTTTGTGTACCCCACATTGGTGCATAAAATGAGCCATACATAGGGCAGAAATGGACTTACCACGAGTGTAGGAGGAATAAAGTCGGAAGGGTATATGCTGTTTTGATAACCACATGCATCTCATGCATACACGCATCATGCTAACCCATTGTCTTAAAAGCCATCATAGATATCCGTTGGGTTAGAGAAGAAGGAAGACTTGTCAAGAAGAGGTTAGCAAACATGGATGCGTCAGGCAACGAAGGTTCCCACATGGATCAATTGGAGACCAACATCGCCAAAATTACCGAGCAACTACAAGCTTTGGCCAACACCGTGTCCAATCTGACAGTACCACGCACAGTGGGAACAAAAAACAATGAAGATGGAAGGCGTGAGGAGCCCCCGAATAGGGTGAGTGAAGAAATCCCTATTTTTGATGATGACATGGCTGAGTATGCCGCGGGAAAGATAGCTGGGTCTCAGACAGAGCTACAGAAACTCAGATAACAAATAGAGTCGGTTACCCGCAAGATGAAGGAAAAACATGAAGACCTGTTAGACTATAATGCGATGACTTTCGAAGAACAACTGCCTCCTCAGTTTAAGATGCCTGGCATGACCAAGTTCAACGGAAATGGAGATCCTATGGTCCATCTCCGGTAATATGTTTCAGTGATGAGTTTAGTGGGTTTTTCGAAGCGCCAGGTGCAGAATATGTTTGGGATGTCACTAGAAGGGGCGACCATAGTATGATATCATGTCCTGGAGAGAAAGGTCATGGATGACTGGAGGGCATTAGCAGAGGCCTTTCTGAACCAATATGTCACGGACCTGGAGATAGACTTGTCGCTCCGTGACCTAGAAAACACCAAACAGAAGCTAGAATAGGGCTTCAAAGATTATGTGGATCGTTGGAGAGGCCAGCTCTTGAAGATGTAGACATAGCCCTCGAAGAATGACCATATTAAGATGATCATTAAGAGCACCAAGCCCTCCATTTATAACAAGATGAGAAGGATGACCTCCATGATTAGCGACTTTCGACAGCTAAGAGAAACTGTCAAGGATATCGAGGAAGAGAAAGCCGAGAACATAAAGTTTTACAGCCAGAATAGAAAGCCCATTGTGGGGGCCTTTAGGGACCAAGCTCGCTCCTACTGAAGTCATTGCCATCAGAAACAGACGATTCTCCAATTTTGGTAGACCTTTGTCAAAAGTGTTTGAAAAGCTGAAGAGACAAAGACTCCTAAAACCCTTAGAACCTAAACCACTTCCAAACCTTGTGCCATACCACTTCGACCTAAACCTATATTGTCACTTCCATCAGTAAAAATGGCAAGAAACTGAAAACTGCACCACTTTAGGCATACGATCCAAGACCTCATTGACACCCATAAAATATCCGACCTGGAAAAAGAACAACCCAACACACACAGAAACCCACTACCCAACTTCCACTCCGTTCCACCACCCATCTACATGATCAACTTCGGGCTTTCTCATTTATCCTCCAAACTCTCAACCACCAAGCTTCTTGCATGAGGCTATGGGACAGTAGCAGTGAAGATGAAATAGAGCAGGGGAGAGATTTCTGGGAAAACTTTTCGAGCAGTGACGAAGAGGAGGCAAAAGGGATGCAGCTGATGGAATACTTTGTGAAAACCACATGAGAGCCTGAACCTGTAAGAGTCAATGGAATCATAATACCAGGATTCGAGATCTTCAAGGATGTGATGGGCAAAGAACCACAAGCAAAGGAAGTTGCAAAAGAGGAATGGGAAGAAGAACTACTTTAGTTGGAGAATCTGACGTTCGAAGAAAGCAAGAAGACGGAAGAAGACAAGGCTGCAAATTACGAAGATGTTTATTTTCCTGACTTATTTGATTGTAATCTTGTATTTATTAATCATAAAGACATTGATTTTGCTTACTTGTTCGAGTATTTTCTTGTTAGTCTACATCATAACATGCATGACATGAGCATATTTGACATTAACACAACAAAGACAAATGCATTTAATCTTGGTAGATGTGAAAACCCCAAGGAAATTTCAATTGCAAGTGAGGTTACCTCTGATGAGCAGAAAGAATTAGAGAGAATATTAATAAAATATGCAAAAGTATTCGCCTGGTCCTATGAAGACATGCCAGGAGTGGACATGGGTATTGCCCAGCACATGATACCAACTTATCCGCACATGAGACCAGTAAAACAGAAACTCCGAAGAATGAGGCCAGAATGGGCCGAAAAGGTTATGGAAGAAGTTACGAAGCAGATAGATGTGGGGTTCTTAGAGGTGGTGAAGTACCTCGAGTGGTTAGCCAACATAGTGTCGGTACCGAAGAAGGATGGAAAGGTCACAATGTGCGTGGATTATAGGGACCTCAACAAAGCTTGCCCAAAAGATGATTTTCTTTTACCCCATATATACGTGTTAGTTGATAGCGTAGCTTTATCTACTATGTACTCGTTCGCGGATGGATTCTCAGGATATAACCAGGTCTTCATAGCCGAATAAGACAAGCATAAGACTGTCTTCGTCACTGAGTGGGGTACAAATTGTTATAAGGTGATGCCATTTGGACTTAAGAATGCGGGAGCCACTTATCAACGAATGGCCACTACATTATTCCATGACTTGATGCATAATGAGATTGAGGTATACGTGGATTACATGATGGTTAAGTCAGAGATGAGGGCCGGATATATAGAAGCTGTAGACATGGTACAGAGGTGTGCGACGTTGTCCGGACTCGTGGCCCGGTCAGGAGTAAGGAATAGCCCGTGGGGGACTAAATAGGAGAATAAAGGAGTCGCCACCCAGTGTGAACTGGGAAATGATTTAAGGTCGCACTCACCCCTTGCAAGGGAAGACCTCAAACCGTTGGGTTCGGAATGGTCCCTTACTTATGCGAATTGTAATGAAAAGATTTATGCAATAGTATAACCAAGTATTATGAGACACATGCAAGATAATTTAATCAACACCCAAGTTTGCACATCCATAAAAGTAAATAAAATAAAAAAATGAACGCATAATTCCATAAATATATCAAATAAAGAAATGCGAAAATATAAATAATAACGGTAAAAAGTGTCAATAATAAAGTGATATGATTAAGTATGTAATGCAAAAGAAACGACCAAAGAAGCAAACATGCATGAAATATGAGGAAGAAGAGTCGATTCACTGCATGCACATTCATGTAGCGTTCGGAAATGCGTTCGAACGATAAATAAAATCCATAAGTTCGAGTAGCGTTTGGAAACGCGTTCGAACGGTAAATAGAATGCATGCGTTCGAGTAGCGTTTGGAAACGCGTTCGAATGGTAAACAGAATGTATGCATTCGTATAGCGTTCAGAAATGAGTTCGAATGAAAATGAGGCAGAATGCATGCGTTTGTGTAGCGTTTGAGAACGCGTTCGAACGAGATTGCCAAAGTGGTATCTAAAATGACATAAACGCGTGCGCGAGCATTTTTCAAACGATACGTGAAGTTGTATCCCAAGTACAGACCGCACTACCGTCCATTCAGATTCGGCTATGAAGTTTATGTCTGGGTTTCCATCCGATATACCACGAGAGGCAACACTGAAGCATTAATACAGCATGAATGCGAAGTGAAAAATGAAAAATGACAACCAAAAAGGTGAATAACAAGATCAACAGAAGAAGGGTATGACCAAGAGCTTTGGCTAACGTCCATATGGGATCTTGTATACCTAGAGCGGCAAAACATTGTGGTAAAGGTAGCCTTTACGTATTTTCCTCAAATTGAGGACCATTAATCCAACGCGAATAGCCCATGCGCACCAAATGACGACGCAAAAGTAAACAGACAAAATAACATGCAGAAAATGAATAACAGAATAATAAGAGATGAGACCAAGACCGACATCTATATGGGACTTCGTATGCCCGATTGAACGTACTTCTCAATCAATCAAGTATACTTCGTCCGGCGCGGCAAAACATCGTGGTAAAGGTAGCCTTTAGGCATTTCCCTCGAATAAAGGACCTTTAATCCAACAAGATTAACCTATGCGCACGAGATAACAATACATGGATAAACAAAGTAATAACATACGGAAATTAAATGACGGAATGATAAAAAAGATGCGACAAATGCCGACATCTATATGGGACCTCATACGCCTGATTGAACGCATTTCGCATTCAATCAAGCATACTTCATCCAACACGGCAAAACGTCACGGTAAAGGTAGCCTTTAGGCATTTCCCTCAAATAGAGGACCTTTAACCCACATGATTAGCCCATGCGCACTAGATAACAATGCATGAATAAAAAAAGCAATGATACGCAAAAAGTAAATAACATAATAATAAAAGAGATGCGACCAATGCCGACATCTATATGGGACTTCGTATGCCTGACTGAACGTATTTCACATTCAATCAAGCATAGTTCATCCGGCGCGGCAAAACATCATAGCCTTTAGGCATTTCCCTCAAATGGAGGACCTTTAATCCAACGTAGTTAGCCCATGCGCACTAGATTAACGATGCATAAATAAATAAAGCAATAACACGTAAAAAGTAAATAACGGAATAATAAAAGAGATGCGATCAAGGCCAACATCTATATGGGACCTCGTATGCCCGATTGAACGTATTTCATATTCAATCAAGTATACTTCATCTGGTGCGGCAAAACATTGTGGTAAAGGTAGCCTTTAGGCATTTCCCTCAAATTGTTGGACAATTATGACCCATAGCATCACTATTTGTACAGAACATGGTGTTGTTGTGCAAATTAACTATGTGACAAAGGAAATTGCTATTTTATCATTTGTAATTAGAGTACCAAGATATATAAATGATAAAAGTCCATATGATTAGTACCGGATTAATAAGATATGAGACAGTATTAATCCACGTAAGTTTTAATCATTAAATATTAATAGTCGTAGTATTATCGAGACTGGACATCGATAATGTGGAATAGACTAGTATTACACTTGTGCGTGTTATGGAAGTGTAACGACATAGTTCTCATATATTTGGGTATTGGATACTCATGCAAGTGTAATATGAGGTTCTGATTACCGATGGTACGGAAACAACTTTGCTCTGGATAGACCCCTCGGAATCCCATTGGTAGTATGACTATGTGTCTATGGGAATCCGAATCAGGGTAGGTGTATTTGGTCTTAACCTGAGACTTGCACCGCTAATACTTGAGACAATCAGTATACTTTGGTTTTGGTCGTCTGGGGCTTTAACAGGTTCTGCGTACGCCTCTTCTGGGTATACTGAGAATCGTAGTGTATTGGGTGTGATGTGAAGATGGAAGTATCACTTCAGTCATATGGAGATGATGATCACGTATGATACAGAACTAATACTCTTAAGTACTGCAGTCATCGGGAAAATATGACTAGGTAATGATTATCCGATTATAGAGACTAGTTACCAGAGATCCAATATATGTTTCGAACAAGGCAGACACAATTCCAGCCCTAGGCCTAGCATGTGATATCGATACTGGATCATTATACACATACTTAGTATACTACGTCTGTTATAGATTATATATTCCTTAAAGAATATTTCTGGAGAATTGGGTAGGCACGGTGCTTTACTAGAAGCCAACCACGTCTTGTAAATCGGTAAGAATGTGGTACCAGGTACGCACGTGTTCGGATAGTCCGATGACCGGATTTACTGCCAACATATCCAGAGATCTCATGGGTCGCTTCCCGAAGATTCACCGATGAGGTATGACTTGAACATAATTAATCTGGGATTAATTAGAAGAGAGAAAATTAATCTAGGATTAATTACAGCGAGAATTTATCTGGAATAAAATTCAATTAATAGAGAGAGAACGATTAATTTGGAATTAATCGATTAAATAATATATTTGATATATTAAATGAAATTAGATTTCAAAACGGAATTAAAATTAGATTTTAATTCGGCAGAACGAATTAATTTAGAATTAATTTGCGAGCGACTTTTGTAATAATTTTGCGTAGATCGGGCCGACGGTTCGGTTCGGTTCCGAACCGGAACCGAACCGTCCGGTTCTGATTCCACTTTGTGTGGAACCGAAACCGAACCGGTTAATTCCGGTTCGGTTTCATTTCCACACTAAAATTGAACCGGAACCGGAACCGAACCGTACGGTTCCGGTTCCATTTGGTTTTTTTTTTAACTTTTTTGAAAATAAAAGTTAAATTACAAATAATTACATTAAATTATTTTTTTAGAAAATAATTATAAATAAAATTACATAATTACAAATAAAATTATGTAAATTACAAATTACGTTAAATTACATTACATAATTACACTAAATTACAAATAAAATTATTATCTAAAAAATTAAAAAAATATATTATTTTATAAATTCAAACCGATTCCAACCGGAACCGTACGGTTCCGGTTGGAACCGTTGGAACCAAACGGTTCCAACGATTCCAAACGGTTCGGCTAGGGGAGGAACCCTAACCGAACCGGTTAGGTTCCGGTTCGGTTCCGAACCAGAACCTGGGCCGGGTCTAATTTTACGAGGCATTATTATTTAATTAAATTTGATTTAATTAAGTCGCAACGGAAAATTCGTTAATTCGAAATTAACGAACCCGAGCCCGAGCGAAGTTGCGTTTGAGATTGTTCGACTTAAATTCGGAATTTACAAGTGGTGGGACCCACTTGACTTACATCACACTTTTGACTTGTGATGGAAGTGGTTGAAATAAAGTGTAAACCTTGGATTGCTTTTTCAACACTTAAAACAATCTCTACACTCAACCTTTTATTTTATATTTTCATTTTGAATGACTAATACCAACTTTTGGAAATTTGGTATTAGACATATTGATTTTGGAAAATCAAAATATGAAATCATCTATCTCTTTCTCCCTCCCTAAGGCAAGGCTGAAACCTCTCCCTCTCTCATTCTCCAAAATGGCGTGAACCTAGGGTTCATGTGTGAAGATTTTGTTGTAATTTCTTCCATTGCTAGCATATAAAGAGTCATCCAAGGTGATAGGGAAACCATTCCCATGAGTTTGGAATTCAAAGAACAAGCTTGTAGCTAAATCATTCATACAAATGAGAGCTTGGAACATAACACAAAGGAGCAAAATTTTGTTATCTCTACATCCTAATAACCGTTCAAAGTGAGTTTATTTCCGCTACTTCTTTGCGTATTCACACATATTTTATGCTTATTAGATCCTTGGCTATTTCTTAGAGAACCCAACAGTGGTATCAGAGCCTATTTAAGCATGAAAATGATTAGGGTTTATAATCTTGGATTTGGAGATTTTGTGATTTGAGCATGATATCTTCAAATTGATGGTTTGGATAAGCTTGGATGATGTTAAATTAGATTTATGCATCTTAATATTTGAGAAAATAAATTGGATTAATTTTCCTTATATTCGCTTACCTTGGCCGAGAGTTAGAAGCCCTTTATGTCATGGTTTTTTTGATTTTTTAAGACCATTGAACGTGTTTAAAAGTTTGGATATATTGATTTGTGATTTAATTGGATTGAAATCAAAATTGATATAAAAATCTCATCATTGTCGTGACTTGTAGAGCTTGTAATGAGGTTGATTTTGCTTCAATAATGTTGGACATGTATTGAATATGATAAAGCATGATTAATTATGTAAATTGGTATTTTGGAAATGTTAATTTGAATTATTAATTATGACTATACACTTTAATTAAATAAATTGTGATATTTGGAATATTATAATTTAATTAATTAGGTTTAATTTGGAATTGGGCTAAAATTGTTATATTTGGGCCATACGGGCTTGGTTGGGCCAAGTTGGTTTAAGACAATTGGATTGGATCCAAATTGGGCCTAAAACCATACCATTAAGTCCAAATATAATAAATGGGCCTTTAAATAATTAATTGGGCCTAATGGGCCAAAATTAATTTTATGGAAAATTGTGATTCCTTATTGGGCTTTGGTTGCCAAAGTCCATGCCTTAAGAAATTAATTGAAAGCCCATTGGACTTTAATTAATTAATATTGGATGTTAATTGGGCATTTGAGACCCATTAAGATTAGATTTAGAATCTAAGCCGTAAATGCACATTAATAAAGTGTAATTATTTAATTTGGAATTAAATAAGAATTAGTATTGAATACAAATTGAATTGGATTTAAAATTATAGTTCGATATAATTCAAGAATGCGCACTTTGAGTACTTATTCTTAAAACGAGTTGGACTCGCGCAAATCAAATCGTTGTTTGAACATTAGATGATCACTTAATTCAAAGATTAATTAATTGGATTAGATTGATTGAATAACATGCTTTGTGTGAATACATGGATGTATTGTATGAATAATGAATATCGAATGGATATTAGATGGGTGAGGGCAATTTTGGAAATTGTTGTAATAAATTTAAAATTTATTAAATTAGACCTGCGTGTTCAGCCTTTATCTCTTGACTCTTTGTACTTCTCTTCTCGCCAATTCCCCTCAATGTTAATGAGGTTTCTTTAGAAGTATTATGTAATTGGGTAGAAGTTAGAATTGTGCTAGTCGGGGAGAGGAAATTGAGAGATTTGTTCTAGGAACAATTTGTTAAATATCCATCCGCATATCATTATTATTTATTCGTGCCTTATTATTCTTTTAGAATGCATGTTTAAGGGTGTATGATGAGACCTAATTAAAGATAATAAATTGGTTGCCAAATCGCGACAAAAACCCTCAATTTAATATTAAACATTTTTCCTTCCATTGAGTGATTCTCTCTCAAGATCCAAGATTGGCATTGGTTTGTTGGCCAAAGTCAAGATCAATGTTCATCGCGGATGTGTTTGAATCATGAAAGCTTTGTTCCATATCGTACGCCTTGGGCAAGTTGTGATTTGTTGGCCAAAGTCAAGGTCACTTCTTGTTCATCAGCCTCGATTACGAAGCTTTCCCACTGTCAATGGGTCACGCTTAACTGGTTTCATAAAGCTTGTTGAGCCAAAGCCAAGGCTTAGTTGATTCAGAGGAAAAGGTTAGGCAATATATTAGATATATTGACATATATTGGATATATGTTTCGGACTTGGAGGTCCACCTACTGGATCTAGGAATTGGATGAGATCCAATTGATCTTAGAGATCTACCTAGTTAATTTCCATACAATTTGTTGGCCAAAGTCAAGGTTGTGTGTTATTTAACGGGATCCTAGCCCACTAGGAAACTAGGTTTCCCAAGTATTCCACAGAGGGTTAGAGGCTCGCCGAAAAATAGTGGGAGGCAAGTATTAAATTTACAATTTCGTTTAGATATTTGCCAATACGCGCTCATTTCAATTTTTCGTCATTAAAAAAATTTATATATATTAGTTGGACTAATATTCAATTGTTGTTTTTTTTAAACAGTTGAACTGTATTCAAACTATTTCATTTATAGTTGATTATGTAGTTGGATTATAGTAATCAATATATTTGAATTTAACCAATCAAATAGTAGTTGATTATATAGTTAGACTATAGTAATCATTATATTCGATTGTACCCGAAATCGTTGATTGGATAGTTGGACTATTGGAATCAAGATAACTGAAAGATTAGCGTTTAAAACATAATCATTGGTGAAAATGTCTTTAAGCGGCTTCAATTTTCAAATTTGGAAAAGAACCTCAGGATAGTACTGGGAGCCGAGAAGTTAGTTTATTTGATAGAGTGACATCTCGGGCCTAAGCCCGGAGTTGAGCAAATAGTGGAGCATGAGCTTTGGAAGACTCATGGTGATGATAACTTTAGTGCTCAATCCGTTATGCTTGCCGCAATGACTCCTTAATTTCTTCGTCAGAACTAAGGATTAGATCCTTATAGTATGATATTGAAATTGAAGGATCTTCATAGATCTATTCTTAGATCTTAGAAGTACTAATTGCAAAAGAAAACTCTGGGAGAGTTAATGGCTATGCTCAAGGAGACAGAGCCAGAGCTTGCAAAATGGAAAGAAGCGCAATGCACATCTTACTTCAACATCCCAAAAAGGTCAAGGCTTGGCCGAAAGCTTCTAGGGATATAATAAATGGGCAAAGGAAAAATCGTCACAGTCTTCTAGGAAGACAAATGACATATCCCAAGATGTCTGCCTAAACTGTGGCAAACGGGGTCACTAGAAGCGTGACTGTCGTATGGACAAGGCAGACATGAAGGAAGTGAAGACGGACAAGGGTTCGGCTTCAGGTATGTTTGTTATAAACATGTACACTGCTGGTTTTAAAATTGGGTTTTAGATACTGGATGCAGTACATAAATATATGTACTGATGTGTGGGATCTGCTGATTAGCAGGATACTGGCTTCAGGTGAGATTGACTTGCGAGTCAGAAACATGACGAAAGTCGCTGTTTTGGTCGTAGAAACCTAAATTTTGGAACTGCCTTTTGGGCATGTACTTAAATTAGGAGACTGTTATAATGTATCTAGTTTGACTAGGAACATTATCTCTGTATCTAGTTTAACCCGTTGCAGGTATACCTTTATATTCTAGAACACTAAGTGTTTTGTTTATAAAGATGATATTGAGATAAGCATATTAGATATGAATAACAGAATTTATATTTAGAATATAAATGAATCTCAAACATATGATATGATAAAAAAAAAGCTCAAACAGAATAAATCTGTTGAGACTTACAAGTGGCATTGTTGTCTGGGACATATTAACAAGACTCGTATATCCACACTTTCGAAGAGTGGATACTAGGACGAATTTGATTCTAATTCAAATGATGTCTACGAATCTAGTTTATTAGGCAAAGTGCCTAAAACACATTTTACTTGGTAAAAGTGCAAGTGCCACCGATCTGTTAGCCCTCGTTCATAGTGACGTAAGTGTTGGGGTTGGTGCTCAGAGCGCCAATTCCCGGTTGTATTTCTTTTGAATACTTCTGTAAAACATTATTATTATGAATAATATATGCAGTTTCTATAATATAATGTATCTTTTTATATGATAAAGACGTAATGACCTTAGTATTGGTATTGTTGCAAAAGCGTCGCAACTGACATTGAGTAGTATCATGATGTTGTCATTCTCAGACAGTTCCTGGTCAAGGTTTACACTACTTGGTCAGTAAAGTAAACCTATTGAGACCAGTACATGTCGTATACTGGAATATATGATTCCAATGGTTTCTCAATGAACCATTAGTCTTGGAGACTAGTATAGACATGTGGGTGTTTATAGCGGATAAACACTGAACGACTCACCGAAGATTCTTAATGGATGGTACACCAACGTCAATAAGAATCTTCTCGGGTTGAGTAGCACTTGTGATTCTTAGACTTGAGATGCCATTGTGGGCACATGAGACATCTTCTACACTTAGATGGCAGTCACGTCATCGATCTATTTAGATCAGACCTCCGCATGTTCGTTGGCTGTAGATAAATCCTCAGGGTGTCCTATGTGTATCAAGATAGGATCCGTCAGTTCTGTGTACCAGAGCATAGTTAGTCCATATGATTAGCAATCAGATAAAACCATGGGCCCGTGGTAAAGTTTAGAAGCTAGTTCTAAACATTCCTTTTGAGATTGCTAATAGAATAATCGACTGGATAATCCCCATAGAGATTTGACGTTTACATCTATATCTCTGGGATTTATCCGGATACCTGTGACGGAGGAATTATACATTTGCCATGACCTCGACCTGTATGATTCAGCGAGATTATCCGTGATCGTCATATTTTACGGGTGGATAAATTATGGACACGAAATTGGATTTCGTGACGGATATACATGAATCTAGAGAGTCTCAATAATGAAATATACTCGTAGAGCACTAGAGCAACATTTATAAATAATATTGATTATTTATAATTTATATCGTTTAAAGGAAAACGCAAAATACATGCTAAAGGGACCCGATAGTCATTTGCTTAATTATTGTGTATTTACATTTAATACTTGATTAATTTAAATACACATTAATTAATAGTCAAATTGAGATATTTGACTAATATCCTAAATGAATATATGTATTTGATATTTAATGTAAATATAATACATATATTAATATATTTGTATTTAATTAATTAATTAATTATTTAACTGTTAAATGATTAATTAATTAAAATATAAATATCTTAACATCTGGATATTGGATTAAATGATTTAGTTGCCTTTGTTGACTTAATAAAATATTTATAAAGTGTATTAGATATTTAAATCAAGTTGATCAAATTTATTTGAAATGAAAATGAAATTAATATTCTTGTATTGTCTTTGACAAATTCGGCAAGGCATATTGTGTAACAAGTATATATTGTTTTCATTTCATTTCACTTTAATAACCTAATACACTTTTACAAAAACTCCATTAAAAGAAACAAGAGAAGCTAGAGAAGAAGAAAAGGAAAAAAAAGAAAAAGCTTGGATTTAGTAAGTTTTCAACTTACTATTAGAAAGGAAAATGTTCCTTAGGATCTAGGCTACATCTTGTGATGTTCTTAAGTTATTCTTTTATTTATTCTTGTGTTTTGGTGAATGGAAGTTTGGTGAAAGTGTTGAGCATGTATAATGGTGGAAGCTTGTGACTAATATAGTTATAAGTATTCTTTTAAGGTTTTGGAAACTTTGTTGCTAATCTAGAGTTGTTGACCCACTCTTAAATGACCTAGATTTGATCTTGAGTTGTTTCATTGTGTTGATACTTTGGTGGATGAAAGAAACATGATTGAACTAATTGATTAACCAATTTGGTCTAATTTGTCCAATTTGAAGAATTAAAAAATTAGGGTTTAAGACCTTGTCCAAATTTGGGGCTTTTTATTTATGTTGTGTATAAGGATGTGTATATGATGCATATAAAGTTTCATGTTGATTGAATTACATCTTGATGTGTTTTGAAGCATAAAATCACAAAGTGCACCATTGGCACCCTAATGGTGCATTCACCAAATGGGGTATTTTTAGGATTTATGTTGCTTTTGGTGTTTTGATGTTTTGACAATGCTAAGTTCATCTTAGAAATGATTTAGAATCATTCAAAATTGATTTGATCAATTTCAGACTAAAATGGACAAAATACCAAGTGTAAGGGCAATTCAGTAAATTCACTTAAATATGATTTATTGAATTTTATTTCATAATTTGATTATTGGATAATTAAATAAATATGTTTATTTAATTAATCCGAGAAAAAGTTTTGAAATCAAAAAATTTGATTTTCCACCGCTTCCGCTGCGTTACCGGATTTAGCCCCTAAAAACCCCTACAGTAAGTGGGCCCATGTCTATCTAGGCTAGAGATGGATATGAATACTTCATAACCTTTACGGATGTGGCATCGCGTTACAGTTATGTATATCTTATGAAACACAAGTCAGAAACTTTTGATAAAATTCAAACAGTTTCGACACGAAGTAGAAAAACAGATCGACAAAAGTATTAAAACATCACGGTTGGACCGTAGTGAAAATACTTAAGCAATAAGTTTCTCGATTACTTGAAAGAGTAGGGTATTCTTTCATAGTGGACTTCTCATGGAACACCTCGATTGAACGATGTGTCCAAACAGAGAAACCGAACTTTGTTGGATATGGTAAGGTTAATGATGAGTCGCTCTGAGCTACCAAATTCCTTTTAGGGATACGCATTAAATAGTGCAATACTTATTTTGAATAAGGTTCCATGAAAATCTGTTAGACAGACTTCATATTAGATATGAACATGAAAGAAACCGGGTTTCTCATTCCTAAAGATTTGGGTATGCTGGGCATATAATTGAATGTTTGGATGATACCAAACTAGAACCTAAATCGGATAAGTGCCTATTTGTAGGTTGTCCTAGGGAAACCAAAGTATAGTACTTATACAACTCACAAGAGAACAATGAAATTGTTGCTCTCCATGCGGTTTTCCTAAGAGGAATACCTATATACAGTGGCAAGTGTGAGGAAAGTAAAACTCGATGAAAATCAGAGTAATACTGTTCCAGGCACCGAGTCTTCACGGAACACCAACAGTTCATCAGGGATGAAACTGTACCAATAATCTTCGAATACACAAAAACCGCATAGGTCGGATAGAGTCAGAAAACAACCTGTGAGGTATAGGTTTCTAATCTCACCTCATATAGATATCAATCTTATTGAGGAAGACAAACCGGCTACGTATGAGGAAGTGATACAAGGTATCGACTCATTTTATGGCAAAGTGCCATGAAGTCCGAAATGGATTCCATGTATACCAACTAAGTTTGGACACTGGTTGATGTACCTGAAGGCATTGTGCCTATTGGTACTAAATGAGTCTTCAAGGAAGACATACATGGATGGCAACATGAAATGTACACAGCTAGGCTTGTACAGAAAGGGTATCGTCAACGACATAGTGTCGACTACGACGAAACCTTTTACTAGTTGCCATGATTATTTATTCGGATAATGCTTGCTAATGTTGCATATTTCATTTATGAAATATGACACTTGATACGTCAAAACCACTTTCCTTAAACGAAAACCTTTTGGAGGATGTTTGTATGCAACATCCTGATAGTTTTGTCGTGCAAAACATGCAAACAAGGTTTGCAAGATAAATTGATCCATTTATGGATTGAAGCAAACATTGCATTCTTGGAACCAACGTTTTGATGAGATCATAATGGTATATGATTTCATTCAAAACGAATATGATTCTTGTGTATATAAGAAGGTTAATGGGAGCGCACTGACAATGATTGTCATATACGTTGATGACATATTATTTCTTGGGAATGATATTCCCATATTAAATAATCGGTGAAAGCTTGGCTTTCAATAAAATTCTCCATGGAATACTTGAGAGAGGCAACCTTTATTCTAAAAGTTGTTGACCCTCTTTGAGAACTCGTACATTAAAAATATGCACGCGACCTGATGTCTTATATGCTTTGAGCATATGGAGTCACAATCAGGCCAATCCAGGTGATGGTCACTAGATTGATGTTAAGAACATCATTAAGTATCTTAGATGAATTAATGATGCTTTCTTAAGTTATGGAGGAGGAGAACTTGAAGTGACTAGGTTCACCGCTGCAAGTTTCCAAACCGACAAAGGCGACTTTAAGTCGCAATAAGGGTACATATTTAGTTTGAATAACGGAACAGTGAGCTGAAAATCTTTCAAGCAAGATACTGTTGCCGAGTAAATAACAAAAGCGGAACATTGCTACAGCTGAGGCAGCAAAAGAAGCATTTTTGGATCTATATAATCCTAATTGGATTATGTGTAGTTCTGTTAGCAGCTGAGGTGGGCTACATCACAGGCTAAGGAACCGCGGTCTCATCAACGATCCAAGTATGTACTTCGACTAATTCATCTGATTCATGAAATCATACATTGTGGCGATGTGATGATCGAATAAAACGCATCAGATGATAAGATTGCAAATCCGCTGACGAAAACTTTCTCAGTAGAAGTTTGAGCGACTCGTACATAGTTCAGGTGTAGGACACTTGAGAAATTGGCTATAGGCCAAGTGGGAGATTGTTGGACAATTATGACCCATAGCATCACTATTTGTACAGAACACAGTGTTGTTGTACAAATTAATTATGTGACAAAGGAAATTGCTTTTTTATCATTTAAAATTAGATTACCAAGATATATAAATGATAAAAGTCCATATGATTAGTACCAGATTAATAAGATATGAGACAGTATTAATCCACGTAAGTTTTAATCATTAAATATCCATAGTCGTAGTATTATCGAGACTGGACATCGATAATGCGGAATAGACTAGTATTACACTTGTGCGTGTTATGGAAGCGTAACGACATAGTTCTCATATATTTGGGTATTGGATACTCATGCAAGTGTAATATGAGGTTCTGATTACCGATGGTACGTAAACAGCTTCGCTCTGGATAGACCCATCGGAATCCCATTGGTAGTATGACTATGTGTCTATGGGAATCCGAATCAGGGTAGGTGTATTTGGTCTTAACCTGAGACTTGTACCGCTAATACTTGCGACAATTAGTATACTTTGGTTTTGGTCGTCCGAGGCTTTAACAGGTTCTATGTACGCCTCTTCTGGGTATACTGAGAATCGTAGTGTATTGGGTGTGATGTCAAGATGGAAGTATCACTTCAGTCATATGGAGATGATGATCACGTAGGATACATAACTAGTACTCTTAAGTACTGCAGTCATCGGGATAATATGACTAGGTCATGATTATCCGATTATAGAGACTAGTTACCAGAGATCTGATATATGCTTCGTACGGGGCAAACACAATTCCAGCCCTAGGCCTAGCATGTGATATCAATACTGGATCGTTATACGTAATACTTAGTATACTACGCCTGTATAGATTATATGTTCCTTAAAGAATATTTCTGGAGAATTGGGTAGGCACGGTGCTTTGCTATAAGCCAACCACGTCTTGTAAATCGGTAAGAACATGGTACCGGGTACGCACGTGTTCGGATAGTCCGACGACCGGATTTACTGCCAACATATCTAGAGATCTCATGGGTCGCTTTCCGAAGATTCACCGATGACGTATGACTCGAACATAATTAATCTGGGATTAATTATAAGAGAGGAAAAATTAATCTAGGATTAATTACGGCGAGAATTTATCTGGAATAAAATTCAATTAATAGAGAGAACGATTAATTTGGAATTAATCGATTAATAATATATTCGATATATTAAATGAAATTAGATTTCATAACGGAATTAAAATTGGATTTTAATTTGGACGAACGAATTAATTTAGAATTAATTCGCGAGCGACTTTCGTAATAATTTTGCGCGGCATTATTATTTAATTAAATTTGATTTAATTAAGTCGCAACGGAAAATTCATTAATTCGAAATTAACAAACCCAAGCCCGAGCGAAGTTGCACGTTTAGATTGTTCGACTTAAATTCGGAATTTGCAAGTGGTGAGACCCACTTGACTTACATCACACTTTTGACTTGTGATGGAAGTGGTTGAAATAAAATATAAGCCTTGGATTGATTTTCAACACTTAAAACAATCTCTACACAACATTTATTTTATATTTTCATTTTGAATGACTAATACCAACTTTTGGAAATTTAGTATTAGACATATTGATTTTGGAAAATCAAAATATGAAATCATCTCTCTCTTTCTCCCTAAGGCAAGGCCGAAACCTCTCCCTCTCTCATTCTCCAAAATGGCGTGAACCTAAGGTTCATGTGTGAAGATTTTGTTGCAATTTCTTCCATTGTTAGCACATAAAGAGTCATCCAAGGTGATAGGGAAACCATTCCCATGAGTTTGGAATTCAAAGAACAAACTTGGAGCTAAATCATTTATACAAAGGAGAATTTGGAACACAACACAAATGAGCAAAATTTTGTTATCTCTATGTAACATCCCGCCTAAGCCAGGATGCTACCGGCAGGAGACAGGCTAATCCTAACTCCATAAGCCTCTGATTCTGACGAAAATTCGGCATGACCTCTGCTAAAAGTCATGCAACCTGGATCAAAGTCCAGCACCTCAATACATTCTATAGGACCCAACACATAATAAATCACTCAAGTAATGAACTCAAAACACAAAGCAACTGGGCTCCATGCCCGAAAACCCAGATAAACAAAAAAATTTTACAACTAAACTTATACAATTCAATTCCTTTACAACCAAACTCATAAATAACTTGACTCTTATCCACCCAAGATCTGGTGACTGGATGACTGCAACACTGCTATCCGGCTTCTCAAGCTTTGAAGACTGTGGTCGACCGATTGGGTCACCATCCTGCAAAAGTCAAACACTGTTGGGTAGTGAGTCATGAGTCTCAGTAAGTAACTATGCTCATTCCTTGAGCTGCAATCAAACATAAATTATGAATTTTGTTTCTTCATTAACTTAAGCTAGTCTCTACTCTTAACCATTTTAAATCAAATATGCAACCTTACTATAGTTTTCTTTTAATCTGGTCTTTCATGCTTAATATCCTATTTACTACTATTCTTTTTATACATTCATAATATACTTGTCATGTTTCTATATCCCCAGTCATCAAATCAAATTCCATTACGCTTCTGCTACGCTATTCTAATTTCTTGTTCTTACCTACTTACTTTTTTCCTAATCTAGTTCGGGAATTTATTATAATTGTCTTTCTTTTATTTTATTGAAATATCATCAAATCGGCTTAATGAAATATTTTTCTAACAATTCATTCAACAACCATATATACATGAGTATGCAATCACATTGTCATACACTATTATTCACAAAGGTTCCTCATATGTAAACATATATAACTCATACAGTCGTTAATCAAATATACATATAAGTGTACTAAGGCTATTATACATATATGCCAGTTATATGCAACTCGAATGGTTTATATATATATAGTCTATATGCATAACTTATGAGTTATACTCTACTTAATCATGTTATGCTTTTATGAAATACATTTTGAAAATCTTTTCTAAAAAAAAACTGCTTTCTGAAAACTGTTTCTAAAAACGGTTCATCTGAAAACTGAAAACTTTCTCTGAATTCTGTCTCTGCCTAAAAAACTGGACGTATGAGGGCATTACGTATCTTCGTCCCCCCATACGCATGCCACTACTGTCTCATATCTGGTGGTCTTGGGGCGTCACGTATCGCCGTCCCCCAAGCCACAAACTAGAGCTGGGGGTGCGGATCTATACTACCACCCAAGCCCAAACTGGGGTCTAGGGGCGTTACGTATCGCCATCCCCCTAACCCATCTAGAGGATCCGAGAGCGTCCCCTCAGTCCTCAACATGTGCACATGTCTCTGAATCCGTCAATTCCAAAGTATCCGTCAATTCCAAACTGTATTTCAAGTTACATACTGGGGTGAGTTTTTACCTCATGCCCCGGAAATCATAAAACTCATGCATTAAAATCTCAAAACTGGAAGAAACATTTTTCTGAAAAATATTGTCTTTTAAAAACATCTGAAACTTTCTTTAAAACATTTTTAATCTTTGAAAACATTCTTAACTTTTGCTCAACTGCTGAAAATCATAACATACAAATATGCATATGCATTTTCTTATACTTTCTCTTACTCTAATTGTACTTTATTATGTGTTTATCTTAATTAATCACACATGTACATGCATTCTTCATGCATACTCATAAACTAATAACATATGAATTCTAATCTTTCCATGTTCCCAAATTTAATTATCCTATAATCTATATGCTTGGAATATCAGTAGTATACTTTGCACACACTCAGACATACTTAATTAATATACATTCATACCACCAAAGTTTTACATAAGCAAAAACTTCTCATTCAAATTACCAATTCAACTTTTGCTGCAATACTTGGCCATATTTCATCAGTTATGCACGCTTCTTAACATCACTAAGTTTAACTTAATTCTATAATTTATAAAATTTTACTAATTTATTCTTTTGCATCATTTCCTAATCATACACTAGCATCCATCTCAGCACATAGGTTTACTCAATTGCTTTCCAAAATTACTAGTTTATACTTTACCTTTATACATTACCTTCATGCTTTACCCTTCCGGTTCTTACATTAGTACAAATCAATCTTAAATCATAATTCATAATTCATATACTTACTCACATCATAGTCTAGCTGATAGAACATTGGAATTTGATTCACAACATTTCGATTTAAGTAAAGAAAATGAAATTGTATTCAGGATATCATAGAATTCTTTCAAAGCAAATAACAGATAACAGAGAAAATAAAAAGAACTAGCAGCTCTCAGGTCTGCTCCACAGCAATTGCATGCCCACAACAATAATCAAACAATATTCGATCCTCCTCCAGATTCATGATTACATAATATATAATCTCTTTCCTCTAACTAACTCAATGCTCACACTTCGCCAGCTGTCCCACCTTCCACCTCACGAGCTCTTCTTGTTGCCCTTCGTTCATAAACATACCGAATTTGTGGCTTCTCAACTAAATGGGCTGCTGCATCTGAATCAGCCTCTATAGCTCGCTCCAGTCTAGGCCCAGGCCCAGGCCCGCTCCTCTGCACGTCTTCATGGAAACTGACTCTATCATTGCCTTCCCCCAAGCAACGGACTTGTCCTCAAGTCTGCAGTTAGGAAATTGATGCGAAATGTTCCCCTGATCCTCCCATGTAGCATCTTCCATTGGTTTGTGTTGCCATTTAATTAACCATTGACGCACCTGCCGAGGCCCTCTCTGTTTATACCTCCGAGCAAGTATGGATTCTGGCATCCACTACTCTTGGCATTCCCTGTCCATTGCTTCAGGTAAGGACATCTGAACTTGGACAGTGCCTATTGCTTTCTTCAACTGAGATGCGTGAAATACTGGATGAATTCGTGCCCCATCAGGCAAAAGCAGCTTATAAGCTACTTCACCCACCTTCTCCAGAACTTGGAAAGGCCCATAGAATCTAACAGCTAACTTAGTATTAATCCTTCTCACCACAGATTGTTGCCGACATGGTCGCAGCTTTAGGTAAACCCACTCTCCTACCCGAAACGACACATCCCTCCGATGCACATTGCCATATTTCCTCATGCGATCTTGAGCTCTCACTAAGTTGACCTTGAGCTGTCGAAGGACTTCATCTCTCACCATGAGCTCTTGGGCCACTGCCTCCACTAAGGTTTAACCATGAACATACTTACTTAAGACATGGGGATAACGTCCATAAACCGTGTAGAAAGGAGTGGTACCAAGCGAGACCTGAAAGTTGGTATTATACCAAATTTCCGCCCAATGAAGCCATTCTGCCCAGTGACTCGGCTGTTCCGAAGCAAAACATCTAAGGTAGGTTTCCAAGCAATGATTGAGTACCTCTGACTGTCCGTCGGACTCCGGGTGATACGCTGAACTCATCCTTAACGTGGTTCCAAGTTGCGTGAATAATTCTTTCCAGAAATGGCTCAAGAAGATTGGATCCCTATCGCTCACAATCGACCGTGGAACCCCGCGTAAACGAACTATTTCATGACCGAATACTCCCGCAACTTGCCGTGATGTGTAGGGATGTTTTAGTTTCAAAAAATGGGCATATTTAGACAGCCTATCGACAACCACCATTATTACTTCGAATCCCTCAGACTTGGGTAAGCCCGTGATAAAGTCCATCGCTATATCCTCCCAAATAGCATTCGGAATCGGTAGTGGTTGCCATTGTTTAAAAATACGCCTGAGGCGGTCGCCTCGAGGCGCCGCCTCGCCACCTCGCGGCGACGGCGCGCTGAGGCGGCCGCCTATTGTGGTTTCTAAGAGGCGATTGCCTCTCAGCCTGTGAGGCGGCCGCCTTATACCGCATCACTGCAAATCGGCGTGAGGCGGCCGCCTCACGCTAAAGCTTTTTTTTATTTTAAATTTTTTTAACTTAAACGATGACGTTTTGGAATACCAAAACGTCGTCGTTTCATTCGTATAAAGAAAAAAATCACAATTTCTAGGGCTTAACTGGTCTCGACGTTTCATTCACCTCAAGGTTCTCGGCTTCAAATCGATTTTTAGGGCTTTCTCGGCATCCTCTGCATTTCTCGACGATGTTCAGCTTGCTCAGCATACTCTGCTTTCTCGGCGACGTTCAGCTTTCTCGACGACGTTCTGGTTTGTCGGCGACGTCTGAAGGTAATTATTTTAATGTTACTGCATCCTTTCATGCTTGATTTTGTCATAACTTGTCAAGTGATTGGGAAATTTTAATTCCATATTCTCAATTTTACTTATCAAGTGATTGGGAAATTTCAGTTGAAATGAAATCAAAAACGATCCCAAAAGTTATTATAATAGTTTTCTGGATTAGAGTTTGACCATTTCGGCGACGGCGATGTTTCTGCTTGTTTTTCTTTTTCAGTGCTGAGTTTTGGTTGCTATAATAGTTTTATGGATTAGTTGTTGAGTTTTGAGAGAAATTGGATCTGAATTTGGGTGTGCTGAGTTAGTTGACTTGAGATTTGAAATGGGTATTTATTTGATTTAGCTTTTGGTTTGGGTGGTTGGTTGTAGCTGTTTGATTGGTTTTCAGAACAGAGAAAAAAAATGAGCAAAATGACTTGGAAGAGTAAAGGAGGAATTGAATCAGCTTCTAAGAGTTTTGTGTCCAAAAAATGGACTCTTTTGTTTTGTATTTGTTGTTTCTGTGCAGGGATGCTCTTTTGTTTTGTATTTGTTGTTTTCGGATCGAGGCGCCCGCCTCGCCACCTCGAGGCGGTCCGCCTCGCGCCTCAATGGCTAGCCGCCTCGAGGAGCCGCCACGTATTTTTAAACATTGGTGGTTGCAAGAGTCCCCCGGGAGCAGTGGTTTGATATTTCTGACGTTGACACACTTCACACTCCGCTACAAATCTGTTGACATCTCTCCTCATTCCCTTCCAAAACACATTGGCAGCAATACGTCGGTATGTTCGGAATGAACTCGAATGTCCCCCTGTTGGCGTTGAGTGATATTCCCGCATGAGCTCTGGTACCCATTTGGACTTGGCTGGTATCACTAAACGGTGTTCGAAAAACAGGTGATTTCCCCGCAACTCATACCCCTTGTGCGATAGAGGATCATTCCTCAAGTCCTGGATAATGCGAGATAATTGAGGATCCACTAGTACCCCCTTGCGATCTGTTCTGCTTCCCCCCATAACGGCACTGAGATGGCTAATAATTACCCATTCTCCACGTCGTGCACTCTGGATAACGCGTCAGCCGCATCATTCTCTCGGCCAGGCTTATATATGACTTCGAAATCATATCCCAAAAGCTTGGCAATCCAGTTTTGTTGGTCAGGGATGTACGTAGCTTGTTGTAGTAAGTGTTTTACTCTTTTGATCCGTGAAAACTCTAAACTTTCTACCCAGTAAGTATGGCCGCCAGTGTTGAATCGCCAAAACCATAGCCATTAGCTCTTTTTCATAAGTGGAATTGAGCAATGCTCTCTCCTTGAGTGCTCTACTGAAATACGCTATGGGTCGCCTCCGTTGCATCAACACTGCCCCAATTCCCCTGCCTGAGGAGTCACATTCGATCTCAAACATTTCGGAAAAATCCGGTGTAGCTAAGATTGGGGCTGTCAGTTAGAAGCCTCTTCAACTCGTCAAAAGCAAGTTGAGCTTCAGAATTCCATTTAAACCCATCCTTCTTGAGCAACTTTGTTAAGGGCTTGGCTATTTTCCTATAATCCTGTACGAACCGCCGGTAATACCCCGTCAATCCTAGGAATCCTCTAATAGCCTTAACAGTCTGTGGTGGTGGCCACTTCACTACACCGTCTACCTTGTCCGGATCAACAACAACGCCCTCCTTACTGATCAAATGCCCCAAGTAGTTAACAATTTAGTTGCCAAATTGGCATTTCTTCCGATTAGCCACAAACCCATGTTGGATCAATGTTTCAACACATTCTGTAGATGACCCAAATGTTGCTCCCATCCTGAGCTGTAGACTAAAATATCATCGAAAAATACCAGAACAAATTTCCTCAAGTAAGGTCTGAAAATTTGATTCATGGCGGCTTGAAACGTGGCTGGAGCATTTTTTAATCCGAATGGCATGACCACAAACTCATAATGACCCTCATGGGTTCGAAAAGCAGTTTTTGCTCATGGGTTCGAAAAGCAGATTTTGCTATGTCTTCGGTCTTAACCCGAATCTGGTGATATCCGGATCGCAGGTCTATTTTTGAGAAGTACTGCGCCCCATGGATTTCGTCTAAAAACTCTTCGATTACATGAATCGGGTATTTATCTGCCACCGTTATGTTGTTGAGGGCTCTATAGTCCACACAAAATCTCCAACTCCCATCTTTGTTTTTACCAACACCACTGGACTCGAATAGGGTGAATTGATTGGCTGAATTATTCCGGTCATCAACATCTCTCTCAACATTCTCTCCATCTCATCCTTCTGAGAATGTGCATAACGGTAAGGTCTGACCCGTACCGGCGCCTCCCCTTCCTTTAGCACAATGGCATGATCAAACGCCATTTTTTGGGGTAAACCGAGCTGTTCATGGAACACTCTGTTATGTTCTTCCAATACTTGCTCAAGTTCATGACTCCTAGGTCCCCTTGTTTCCTCTCGCTCCTTCTCACTCTGATACGTACTGGCCACCTCTAAAACCGCCCCAAAAAACTCAACTTCAGTGGTTTTCAGTAAGGACTTCAGTGAAATTGGTGAACGACATAGTGAGGAATTTCCCTTAATGGTGATAGGCTTCCCTTCGTGTTCGAATTTCATCGACATTTTTCCCCAATCCACGCATACTTCTCCCAATTCGGCGAGCCATGAAACTCCCAGAATCAAGTCTACTCCCCCTAGTTCGAACAGATACCCATCAATGCTGATTATAAGCTCTCCCAAATCCACCTTCAAGGCCCGAAAAACCCCCTGTGAATCCTTCCGATGGTCGTCTCCCAAACACACTCCAAACAGGGGTGTTTCTTCCACCTTTAGCCCTTGTTTCTCCACAAGCGAACTAGAGATAAAGTTATGACTTGCACCGCTATCAATCATTATCACAATGGATGCGTTTCCCACTCGGCCCCACAGCTTCATGGTACGAGGTCTGGAAATTCCCCCAATTGAATACATTGGAAGTTCCATCACCGTATTGATCAGGTCGTCTAGTGGGGGCTGTTCGCCGGCATCTGTGGGAGTGCTATCTTCCTCACTCAACTCCGACACTTCATCTTCAGCCAGAATCGTGATTCGTAGGGTCTTAATAGCACACTTATGCATTGGGGAGTATGGCTGATCACACTTAAAACAAAGGCCCTTTTCACGCCTTTCCATATACTCTTGATGAGATAGATTTCGCCCTATTCGACCATTGAAGCTGTTGTTTGCGTGTATGGTTGCACTTCCAGAGCTTGATTTCGTCGGTGAGAACCATGGTGATGTCCTCGACGCTTTTCCCCAATCTGGCTTGGAGTGTGTAAAGCCCTGGGTAGTGGAATTACGATCCTGCCCCTGGCCATTTGAAGCTACCCTCAGCCCACTGGTTCTTGGCCCAATTCCTAGCCCATCACTCTTGTTAACAGTTCCCTGTGTTGGGACGGTCACATGACCCGGTCGAACCCACCCTTGTGGTCTGCTCTCTCCTTGCCATGCGGATTTCATTGTTGACACATTAGTAGTCTCTTCGTCCAGCATCCTTGCAAGATCCTTGGCATGAGTAATGTTTGTAGGTTCAAATACCCTGACCCTCCGTTTAATATTCTCCTTCAACCCATTCAAAAAATATCCCATGTATTGTTCTTCCGGTAAGTCATCAACGTGAGATGCAAGCCTCTCAAATTTTTCCACAAACTCCTCGACTGATCCGTCCTGTTTCAATTCCGCTAAGAACTCAAATGGGTTTGCACTACCCCTATCACTATACCTCTTGTATAGCTCATTAACAAAATTTTCCCAAGTCATCTCCGGGTTTTTTTTTCGGATCCATCGGAACCAATGAATGGCCGGCCCTTCCATGCTCACCATAGCTAATGGGACTTTCATTTCTAGCCTGGTTCGATGGACTTCAAAGAACTGCTCCGCCCTAGTTACCCATCCAACTGGATCAACTCCATCAAAGTAGGGAAGGTCGACCCGTTTCAGCATCATCCTCCTTTCTCCATCCTCATCTTCCCACGTCTTTCCATCTGCCGTTGCCTTTACGAAATAAGGGTCTTAGATCCACCGTTTTGTGTTGTTTCCTGATCTGGCCTTTGGTTGGGATCCCCTGCATTTGCTTCTCCCACTTCTTCCATTTGGTTCTTACCCTTCATCCACTTCATCATGAAAATACGAAACTCATCCATAACTTCCAGTTTTTTATTTATGTTTTCCATTGTATTCATCTGTTTTTTGATTCCTTCAATATCTCCCCCGATTGTTTGTATCTGTGATGATAAAATTTCCACATCCCGTCGTGCTCCTCTCACTTCTCCTTCAACTCGACCGACATTTTTTCCAGATTATCCACTCTCGCTTCCATTCTCGTGGCTGCCATCAACGCTCAGAAGTATCCGGCAGGTCGGACCAATTGATAGAACATCGGAATTTGATTCACAATATTTCGATTTAAGTAAAGAAAATGAAATTGTATTCAGGATATCATAGAATTCTTTCAAAGCAAATAACAGATAACAGAGAAAATAAAAAGAACTAGCAGCCCTCAGGTCTGCTCCATAGCAATTGCATGCCCACAACAATAATCAAACAATATTCGATCCTCCTCCAGATTCATGATTACATAATATATAATCTCTTTCCTCTAACTAACTCAATGCTCACACTTCGCCTCCACCTCACGAGCTCTTCTTGTTGCCCTTCGTTCATAAACATACCGAATTTGTGGCTTCTCAACTAAATGGGCTGCTGCATCTGGATCAGCCTCTATAGCTCGCTCCAGTCTAGGCCCAGGCCCAGGCCCGCTCCTCTGCACGTCTTCATGGAAACTGACTCTATCACTAACTTATATGCATTTTCAACTTAGAGTCTTGTAAGTACAGTTATGTCATCATTTTCTCGCACATTTTCCATTCCCATATTTTTATATGGAGTTACATTTACCTATCATACTCTTCACTGCATTCTTTTATACAGATTCATCCGTACTTTTCAGTAGCCCCACATTACGCACAATACTTATATAACACCACATATATGAAAGCTAGATTTCAATTATTATTATATATATGTCCATCCCATTACCCTAGGGTGTTTTTACCATGGCCCCCAATCCCAAATAAACCTACTATTATATTACCTCTGCTTATTTACTTCTATTACTTCTTCTGCTTCTTCTATATTCGTTATAATATCTATTACTACTACTTCATCTTCCACTACCATATGTACACGTTTCTATAAATCTCAAAGTTTCATTTCTAGTCCATGATTCTGATTGTCATTAGCATATACAAATCTCATATATAATAATAACATATATATACAACACGCATCCAAAAATCTGTAAACTCACGCATTACCCAAGTATAGACACATCCACTCTTCAATTTCAATTATTTGAATTACATTAGAACTTATAATCCACATAAAATACTCATTCATTTATTCACTTATTCAGGCTTTACTTTCAAATTCTTAATAACTATTGCCCCTATTTCTCACTGTTTTTACTTATATCAACATCACAGCTACTGGTGTTATGACTTTAATTTCAGTAACAATGGCATATGCCTACATAATTCTCCTCCCAAATTCTCCAATTCCTAAGGCCTTGCCGATTTCCCCCAACTCTTTAATCTTTCAAGTTTCTATCAATTACTTACATAAAACCAAATTTAAATTACCTTAATATACTCATAAATTACCTTATTCATTTAATTACTCAACTTCCTTAACAAAACCAAACCCATGAGAAACAATTAAATCCAAGGAATTTATTGTCATAGATTACTTACCCATTTTTCTGTCTATCCCCTGCTCTCTCCTCTCCTTCGCTAATCACTGCACACTGTCACCGGTGCCAAACTATGCAGGGTAAATTACCGGCGCTGGAGACATGATCGAAGCTCTTCTTTCTTCTCCCTCGGTCACCTCTCTCTCTTCTCATCTATTCTTTTCTCCTCAGTCTCCCTCCATTAATCTCTCGGCCTTCTCATTTCTCCCTAAACTCTCGGCCTCTTTCTTTCTTTTCTCGATTGTTCTTCATCTCTCTACACTGCTCTTTTCTTCTTTCTTTCTGCCTTCTCTTTATTTTTTTTTTCCAATTTCGTGTGTGTGTGTAGCATATATGTGTGTGAGCATAAACCACGTGTGTGTGTAGCATATGTGAGTGTAATACACGTGTAAGTGTGTCTTTAAAATAGGCATGTGTGTGTGAATTAGCTAAGGTGTTGTGTGTGTGATAATTAGGCAATACACGTGCATATGTAAGAAAAATATCTAGGATTTTATTTTATTTTATTTTGTTTTTATATTTTATATTATTTTTTTTATTCTAATTACTAAATTCCAATTATAACCCCTCTAGTTAAATTCTATACTATTTTATAACTTATTTCTTGGAAAAGGCCCCGTTTTACTGAAATAAAATAAACCTCGCATTCGGACGCAGTCTCACGCTCAAAAATAAAATTAATGTAAGACGCTAAAATAACTCAGGTCGTTACACTCTACATCCTAATAACCGATCAAAGTGAGTATATTTCCGCTACTTTTTTGTATATTCACACATCTTTTATGCTTATTAGATCATTGGCTAGTTCTTAGAAAACCCAACACAAATGGAGAATCTTTAATCCAACGTAGTTAGCCCATGCGCACTAGATTAGCAATGCATAAATAAATAAAGCAATAACAAGCAGAAAGTAAATAACGAAATAATAAAACATAAACGATGGATGAACACAAAATTAAATTACAAAATGAAACATGTGCTCGAAAGTTTCTCAAGCGGTACATGAAGTTGTATCCCAAGTACAGACCGCACTACCGTCCATTCGGATTCGGCTATGGAATTTATGTCTGGTTTCCATCCGATATACTGCAAGAGATAGCACGCAACCATTAACCCAACATAAATGAAACTATACGTAAAATATAACGATGCATGTGAGTGATCGACAAGGAATAATTGAAAAGATAAATAGTAAAGAGGGCCCTCAGGTCTTACCTTTTAAGTTGCTCCTCGGAAGTGCGTTACGTCGTCGGCGGAAGGGTTAATGTTCCGTAACTTTTCTAGTTTTTTGATTTGGTTTCACTGCTGTTTTGCTTGCTGTTTACTTCCGTCGCTGTTTTGGACTGTTTTTGCTGCTGTTTTTCTCCGTTGTTTTTGCTACTGTTTGGAGGTTATTTCTGGAACTGTTTTGGGGTATTTAGGAATAGTTTTATTCACTGTTTTGTTTGATTATGTGGACTGTTTTAGGATATTTGGGGCTGCTGTGTTGGCTCGGTTTGGGGTCAGTTTTAGTTCACTGTTTTGGCGTTTATGAAGGGGTTTTATTCTCGGCTGTTTGGGTTTTTTGTTTTCGGCTGTGTGTGTCGGTGATGTGAAGGCAGGCTTTGTTGTGTGAGTCGGTGAGTGCTGCTTTGATTGTTGTTTTGTTCTCGGCTGGAGGTTTTTTTTTAGGTTAATTTGGTGTTGGTTTTCACGGTTTTCTGGGTATTGGCTGTAGGTTGAAGGGTTGGCTTATGGTTTGTTGTTTATTATTTTGCTCGGTGTGGGGGCAGTGTGTGGTTGGCTTGATTTTGGTTTGCTCACGTTGATGGCTTCTTGTTGGTTAGTTTCACATGATTTTGGTTTAGGATTATTATTTTTGTTGATTTTTTTACAGTCGGTTGAGAGAAGAGAGAGTAAGGTTGAGAGATGAGGGAGCTTAAGGGCGTGTCAGAGAAAAGAGAGAGGCTGTGAGCTTTTTATGTTATTGCCGATAGTTATCTAGGTTTTGAGAGAGTTTTTTTAGGGTTTTGTTATTTTTTTGTGAGACGCTGAGAGTGAGGAGAGGGATTTCGTAGGGTTTATTTATCTTGGTTTCAGAGAGAGAGGCGAGATAGAGAGATGGTTGCCGAGAAAGTGAGTGGTTATTTGGGTTTAATTATTATGTAGTGCCGTGAATCTCAGGAAAAATAAGGGAGTAGAGAAGTGTTTATGGTTTATTTTTTGGTGAATGCCGTGAGTTGTTGAGAGCGATAAGCCTAGGGTTTGGAAAATGTCATCTTTTATAATGGTGCATGCTAGGATTTCCTTGTGTGTGCATGGCTTGAAAATGGAACAAATCAAGCAAATATGGGGTGTATTTAATTAATTTATTTAAGGAAAGAATATTGTGTATTTTTTGTGGGGGAATATCTTTAATTTGGAAGGTGATTTATTTAGATTTTGGCATGTGTTAAATGTGTTTTGAATATTTTGGATTGGATTTAGAGGGCCTTGGGCGCGTGGCTTGGACTTTTTGGGCTTGGGCGTGTGGCTTGTGTGTGTGGGGGGGCTTGGGCGTGTGGCTTGGTGTGGGTTGCAGGGATTTTGGGCCGAGGCTAACATTTAAAACGGAGATATATCGAGCGAACCCGAGACCAAACAAATGAATTAAATATGATGATGTACTTATTTTTGAATTTTTCCTTCCGACGTCTGTTTCCCGCAACTTCCATAACTTATCAGGTAGTGCCTCCATACGAGGTTCATCATCGGGCTTCTATGAAAAAATGCAGTGTCTACAGAAACGCTGGAGAAATTCCTTCAAAGAGTCGATAAGTACAACATCTGACTCAACCCCAAGAAGTGCGTGTTTGGGGTAACATCCGGAAAGTTGTTAGGGTATATGATAGGAATGAGAGGAATAGAAGTGGACCTAAAAAATAATAATAATATCAAGGCAATTACCGAGATGCCTGCACGGAAGACAGAAAATAAAGCTTTTCTCGGGAAAATCCAATATATCAGTCGATTCATTGCCAAGCTAACATTAGTATGTGAGCCCATCTTCAAGCTACTAAGGAAGGACCAACATGTGGAGTGGAATAGGCAATGTCAAGAGGCTTTTGACAAAATCAAAGAATACTTTAACAAACCCTTGATGTTTTATTTGGCCATAGAACCCGAAATCGCTGGGGGCGATGATGGTACATGCAGATGGGATAAGGGTGGAACATGCAGTCTATTACCTCAGTAAGAAAATGCTTCTGTATGAAGCCCCCTATCAAGAAGGTGCGTCCCACCAATATCAGAGAAGGTGATCTAGTGCTCAAGCAGTCGAAGCCACTAATAATGGACCCAAAGGGAAAGTTCAGGCCCAATTGGGAAGGGCCCTACCTAGTAAAAAAAGTGATGGGGAATAAGGCAGTGAGACTATCAGATTTGGAAGGGAACGAGTTCACCGAGCCCATCAACATGGACAGGCTGAAACAATACTTTGCATAAAAAGGGGCTCGTTGGGTTGAAAATCCGCAAAGGACAGCCCAAGTAAAATATTGGGCATGAGTGAGCAAGAAAAATGGTTAACTGTAAAATCCGTGAGGAACAGTTAGCAACAGAGGTATCCTTGCAATGCAGTTCACTATTTCCTACACATGTACTAAGAAGTAATGCAAACGCCTTTATTGAAACAATGTTCAAGATGTTCATAGATTGCATAAATCCCAGCTAACCGGGAAAGATTAGAGTCAAGTAATTACAAATCACATCCTTTATTTCTTAGATGCTGGACCAAGGTCAGAAGATCTAGGAGAAGAACACCAAGAATGGAGAGGAACCTCGGGAATGAGGACGAGTAAAGAGCCTCGAGAATGAGGACATCTGAAAAAAAAGAAAAAAATGTTTAGCTCACTGAGTTGAATACCTAAAAAGGTGACTCGGGCAAGATATAGAGTAATCCGCTAAGCTGAAAATCCAAAAGGACAGTTAAGGCAAAAGATAGGACGAACCTGCAAGACGCAGGGACTCCCAAGAAACCAGCTTGCAAGGTAGAAGGGTTTTTAACTCAATGGACAAAGCACAAGGCAATATCTTTTCTGAGCGGAGAGCAGAAAGCTGAGCAAAAAATGTTTAGCTCACTGAGTTGAATACCTAAAAAGGTGACTCGGGCAAGATATAGAGTAATCCGCTAAGCTGAAAATCCAAAAGGACAGCTAAGGCAAAAGATAGGACGAACCTGCAAGACACAGGGACTCCCAAGAAACCAGCTTGCAAGGTAGAAGGGTTTTTAACTCAATGGACAAAGCACAAGGCAATATCTTTTCTGAGCGGAGAGCAGAAAGCTGAGCCAGATCCGGGGATGATCAGTCTACCACCCCGCGAACAAGGGACATAACAGGACCTTGAGCCATGAGACCAAAGAGAACTAAGCAATCACCAGAGGATAATTGGCAGAAGGAAACTGTAAGCAGACAATGGGGCGACCAAAGATTTGTATAGGCACCAAAGGCCAAGAGGATCCCTTAAGGGGTGAAGGAAAACCCTCTAGCGCAAGGAATGCCTAACCAAAGATGATATCAAGCCAACAGGACAGAGAAAACCATCGGAATAGGAAATGCATCCATGCATACATGCATACACGTCGCATACATATAATTTTTATTTTGTATTCGCAAGCTTTGAAGAAAGAGAAAACCGGCGAGGATGAGAAATCCAAGAATGGAGAGGAACTCCGAGAATGGAGAAGAACTCCGAGAATGGAGAACAACCTCGGGCATGAGGATGAGCAAAGAGCCTCGAGAATGAGGATGGATCAGGGGTCGAAGTGCCTCACCACCATCAGTTCGACAGTTCAGGAAGGAATCCTAGGGTCGAGGCCCATATTATCAACAGTTTTGGAATGAATCCCAGAGGTCGAAGCACCTCATCATCATAAAAAAAAAACTCCCCGACGGATCAAAGAGTCACGCAAGTGGACCAAGACGCTATCACCAACATAGTTCGGGAATGAATCCTAGAGATCGAAGTATCTCATACCAGAACAGTTCGGGAATGAATCCTAGATATCGAAGCATCTCACACCCAGCATGGTTCGGGAGTGAATCCCATGGGTCGAAGCACTTCGCCATCAACTCAACTCAGTCCGGGAATGAATCCCAGAGATCGAAGCATCTCACACCCAGCATGGTCTGGGAATGAATCCCAGGGGTCGAAGCACCTCGCCATCAACTCAACTCAGATCGGGAATGAATCCCAGAGGTCGAAGTGCCTCAGAGATCGAAGCATCTCACACCCAGCATGGTTCGGTAATGAATCCCAATGTCGAAGCACCTCGCCATCAACTCAACTCAGTCCGGGAATGAATCCCAGAGATCGAAGCATCTCACACCCAATACAGTTCGGGAATATTCACCCAAAGATCGAAGCATCTCACACCCAACATGGTTCGAGAATGAATTTTAGGGGTCGAAGCACTTCGCCATCAACTCAACTCAGTTCGGGAATGAATCTCAGAGGTCGAAGCACCTCAGGGATCAAAGCATCCCACACCCAGCATGGTTCGGGAATGAAACCCAGAGGTCGAAGTACCTCGCCATCAACTCAACTCAGAGATCGAAGCATCTCACACCCAACATGGTTCGAGAATGAATCCCAGAGGTCGAAGCACCTCAGAGATCGAAGCATCTCACACCCAGCATGGTTCAGGAATGAATCCCAGAGGTCGAAGAACCTCGCCATCAACTCAACTTAGTTCAGGAATGAATCCCGGAGATCGAAGCATCTCACACCCAGTATGGTTCGAGAATGAAACTCAGGGGTCAAAGCACCTCGCCATCAACTCAACTCGGAGATCAAAACATCTCAAACCCAACATGGTTCGGGAATGAATCCTAGGAGACGAAGCATATCGCCATGATTCCCAGGGGTCGAAGCAGCTCGCCATCAACTCAACTCAGTTCGGGAATGAATCCAAGAGATCGAAGCATCTCACACCTAACATAGTTCGGGAATAAATCCCAGATCTCGCAAAAATAACGAAACAACTGGTAAGTCCGGCAACGACTGACGAACTAGGTAAGTAAGAATACATGTATGACTATGATAGGGTTGTCACTGTCACACACTGCAATCTCCCCATCAAAGTAGGGGCGATTGTAGACATTGTATTTTTCATGAGCCCGATGATGAGCCTCGTATAGAGGCACTACCTGAAAAGTTGCGGAAGTTGCGAAAAAAAAATGCCGGAATGAAGGAAAACCTCCAAAATTAGCACCTCATCTGATTCAGACTCACTAGCCAGCCTTTAATTCACTCAGTCAGTTTCTGTTTCAAACCTCAGCCTCGGCCCTAAACCCCCTGCAACCCATGTACACGGCCCCAAATGCCATGCAATCCATCCACACGCCCAAAACCCCATGCAATCCACATGCTTAAATCTCCTCATCAACACTTTCCAATTTAATGAGATTTAAAATCCTATCCTCACCAATTTACAAGATTTGAGATATCCTCTTCACCAAATATGTGAGATTTTATTTCTTAAATAATTTGATAGAATATTGCCCAAATTCCCATGATTTGTTTCCCTATTTGGAGATCCATTCAAATCATTATAAAAAGGGACCAAATCATCAAAATGAGGAGGACTTGGATGGCAACCATAAAAAAAACCCTAGTCATCACCAAAAACAACACCACTGAAAAAAAAAACAAAGAAAAATCACCCAAAAAAACAACAATCACCGAAAAAATAGTGAGAGTGAGCAAACACAAAAAAAATAGAGGGGAAAAGACCGAACAACATCACCAAAACAGCAACCAATCACCCAACCAGAAATCGCAGAAACAACGCCCAAAAATAACCAGCCAGCAGCCCCTTAAAAAACCAGAAATAGCCCGTGAAACAACAAAAAATAACAGCAAAAAATAACCAAAAACATCAGCCAAAAACAACCAAAACAGCAGCCAAAAACAACCAAAATAGTAGCAAAAAAAACCAAAAAATAACAGGCAAAAACAACCAAAAACATCAGCCAAAAATAGCAAACAGCGAACCAAAAATAGCAAACAGCGAACCAGTGAGCAGAAACAGCGAACCAGGAACAACAAACCAAACCTTGAAGCCAAGCTTCGATCCTTCCGGCGACGGCCTAAAGCACTTCTGAGAAAGCAACTTAAAATGTAAGACCTGAGGCCACCCTTACCATATTTATTTTCATAGTTTCGGACGTTGCATGTCTGGCTGGATGTGAAATACGTCCAGCCGAGTATGCGAAGTCCTACATCAAAGATGGCCAAATTTTTGTCACACTTTTTTCTTTATTTGACGTTTCGTTATTCATCTTTTTTTTTACTATTTATTAATATTTATCATTATTTTGTTATTTCGCCTTTATTTTGTTATTTATCTTTTTGTATATTTATCGTTATTTTATTACTTCGCCTTTATTTTGTTTGTTCATGTTGATGTCATTATCTCTTGTGATATATCGGATGGAAACCCAGACGTAAATTCCGTAGCCAAATCTGAATGGACGGTAGTGCGGTTTTTACTTGGGATATAACTCCACGTGCCACTCGGGAAATACTCGTACATGTGTGATTAACCCCATTTTTGTTTGCTATCTATTTATTGACTTTTCTGCTTTTGACTGTTTATTATAATTTTTGTTATTGCACATTGTATTTCTTAATTTAATATGCTTTGGAACTATGTTATTGTGTAATTTAGTATTTATGGGTGTGCAAATTTGTGTTTATTTGAATTACCTTGCATGAACTGTATAAGACTTGGCTATACCATTGTGTGAACTCATCCATTATACTGGCATAAGTAAGGGACCATTGTGAACCCAACAGTTTGAGGTATTCCCTTGTGAGGGGTGAGTGCGGCTTTAAATATTTCCCAATTCACACTGGGTGGCGACTCCTTTATTCTCCGATTTAGTCCCCCACGGGCTACTCCGTACTCTCTACGGGCTGCGAGCCCAATAATGTCGTGGTCACCGAGCATCATAGGCATAGCGGTAAACCCCCCTTCGCTCCTACATATCTATCAACGAATAATACACTTTATTACTTATTATACAATAAGCTCACTCGGGGGTACTATACCATGTTTGGTATAGGGTTCTGATATGTTATCATCATGAATTTGACTAAGAATAAACTACTCTATCTGGACAAATATGTCAATTGTATTCTAAGTGAACTCTTATTCCTTTGGTCATTGGTAAACTATTGTGAAGTCTATGGTTACTTTGTCTAGCTAACAACTTAAAATACTTGGGCTCTGAAGTGCCCCAATGGTTCTTCTACTATTATGTCCTGATTCACTGCCTGGTAAAACATATGGGTACCTAGTTACCTTATCTTGATTCGTGTTCTGTTGCTAGTGAATTATTTTGAGTCATGTTTTGTCTTGTTACTACTTGGGTGAATCATGTGGGGAAGTAAACAGATTGTACTAACTATATATATATATTTTCCTACAAGTCTATAATTGATGGAATTTCGGTCCTATTTTGACATCTAGGAAGCTCACTGTCATACCTCTATAATCTTTTTCCTGCTGTATTTGTTTTGCATTTCCTAAATGGAAAAGTCTAGTACTCTAACGTCCTTAATTTGTCTAATGTTGTAGGCTAGATTCTTACAAAAGCATGTACTTTTGTCACTATCTGACTAATACTCTTTTATTCATTGTATCTCTTCGACAATTTCACTTCTACCTTATTGCCTAGGGCCTCTCTCTTTTTCTTATATTCTGTATTGTATCTGAGGCCCTCACGATTTTTGTGCCTCAAATACCTTTTCCTAGGTTAATGCCTTCATTCTCTGTGTCAAACATGACTCCGGTCGTGCCTTAATGGTGTTATACTACATCTTAAGTCTACATGTTTGTGAGAACATCATTATGATATGTGTTGTGGTTCACCGTTACCAGAGCTATCTAACAAAGATTGTGAAGGGTCGAGAAATCAAAGTCTATTTTGAGTTATCACATAGAAGTACTAATGTTAAAGGGCCACTTGACTGTAATGTCTAGCCTCTCTTCTAGTTCTGCCCTTTACCGATACTCGTACTATCTCTCTCTGGAATTTCTCCAAAGCACAAACTTACTCCAAGTATTACTATATTATATTCTTTAACTATTTCTGGATAGTTTCGTTTTATTCTTCTTCTCAGTTTCCTTTTTTGGCTCGTCAGAAAGGTCTCGAAAAAAAATACACATTTCACTCCTATAAATGTTATCTAGTCTATTTTCTTCAGGTCCTCGAATTTCCTGAGTCCTCACTTCTTTGAACACTTAGGTTTGTTAATAGACTAAGATAGCTTTACCAAATTTGGCTAAACATTGAAAAAAAAATTCCACTATTCAATAAGGTAAGTTTCCATGTCTCATCTGAATTCTCATTTACTCAACTGATCTGGCTAGGGTGTTTTTAAGAGCTTTATATGTTCTGCTGGGTTACTAACTATACTAAATTGGGGCTATACTGAATTTCAGATTCGGGAGATGGGTATGCACATCTTATAGAGATCTGGGGGAAAACTATTATGCTACTACTTGTTGAGGCTCTACGGTAGTTTAGGTGAGTGCCTAAATACTTATTGGGTTGGTAATGTAGTAGATGAGATTTGATGTATGTACTATTGAGGGTCATATGGGTGTTTCTATAACTTGGGGTTACACAACTCTATCAACTATTATGTGGTTTCTGTTTATGCTGTAATCTTCGAGTTGCGTTATCTACGTCATGACCCATACTGGACTTCTTTGTCCTTTCTTGAGTTTTCAATGTTTCTCATCTACTGGATCTGTTTCTTAGGGTTATATGGGTTACTACTATGGATGGTCTATTCTATAGACTTCTACTAGTTATAAGTTTCAGACGAGCTTGTCTATGTCATGTGCTACACCAGGCTCTCTTATTGTTTTCTATAGTTTCGATGGATCTCTATCCGGTAGACTTATCTCTTAAGGTTTTCTATTTCTATTTCGTGGTATACTGCGTGGGTACCGGGAATTCTTATAGATACTTTTATCTATTCTGGTCAATGAGGGAGAGTAGGTTTTGAATGTCAAATGATGTTCAATACTTTTTTATTGGTGTCCTATATCGATTTCCCAAGCTTAATCCATTACCTATTTTAGAATAGGTATGAGATGGAGTCCATAAGGATATTTCCTATCTAGTTGTAGGAACCACTTTCCTAGCGTAACAGAAACACGTTAGACATCCGGGATCAGACAAGAAAATTTTTTCTACCCTTCTCTTCTTCTGGCCGAATCTAACCTGCTCTCCCTCTGAAATTTTTCTTCTGTTTTGGAAAATATTTCAGCCCCGGAACAGCCCCCGAAAGACGGAACAAAACTGGACTTTTTTGGACCCGAAATGCGCCCAACTCCCTGCCCAAATCAGCCCTTATATGCGTGAGTCACACAAGTATTTCCAGGTCTGATTTTTCAATTAAAACATCCCCAACACTGCCCTAGAACACTCGAAAATCTTCCCCAAAAATTTTGGATCAAAAGCAATTCGAACCAAGCCCCGTTACATAGTTTTTAGATGCGGCAGTGAGTAGAAAATTGCTCACTGCCATGTAATGTTTAAGAATGAGATGATGATGAATTTAGTTCGACACCAAATAGCCTTCCGTGCTATATCTCATCACCAACAAAAAATAGAGTGGGCTATACTCACAATCTTATCTCTAAACATTTTAGAGATCAATGTGTCACACAAAGGTTTTTTGTTTTTGGTTTTATTTTTCTCTTCTTTTCTTTTCTCAACACTTAAGAGATTTCTTAGAACAATGAGAGGGTGGCTAGGGTTAGAATGGCTTAGATTAGGCAAAAATAAAATCATATTTTCTTTATATACCTAGGGTTATTAATTTCCAAAATCAAACAAACCCTTGCCCTCCCCACTTGTAAAGTTTCAGCCACCTTTTTTTTTTGAAAATTTGTGTAATATAAAATTTACTTTCCTTTATTGCATTGGATGTAACAAAAAAAAACAGTTATCATCTTTTAAAAGGTGTAACTACTAAAAACTATCCAAGGGTTTCCAAAACCCATTTTTGGAATTCTAAAAATATAACTTTTTTTAATAAATTATATATAATATAATTTAATAATATGTAATTAATAATTATCATATAATTATTAAAAATCATATATTAAATTTAACATATAGTTTCAAGTGTGACAAAATAATATTATTAATCATATTAATAACATATATTATATATCTGTAAGTATATAATTGGACTATCCAATTATATTTAATCTGCTACAGTATATCGAGCTAGCACGATGACCAAATGGACCTATAGTTCTCAGCTCCAATAATCTTGGAAAATTAATAAATCTCTTAATTAAATATTCTGAATTATAAACTTCGGGTTATTCCACTAAAAACTTGAAGCTACACACTCGTTGTCGCAGATAGATAAATTAAGCTGATCCACGTTGGTGTCTATCCATATAGTCATTATATACGGATTGGACTTTCATGAGTATCTCATAATTAGAGCCGATTCATAATATTTGTTATACCCCTCTAATTATTTTTACCTTAAGTACCATCGATTATCTAATGAACGATTTATTCATAACCATTATAAATGTTAATCTTTCTATTCATAATAGAAAGACTTAAGCGCTCTAAGCGTTCAAGTACCGAATCAACCATTAAGGAAGATACTCATCTACTTCTCGCAAGAAGATGTGAATTCCCTAGTTACGTAAGACGTCCCCAGCTATATACTAAACCATGTCCCCAAAGTACGTAGCTATTTGTCAGGCTTGCTACACCAACCTCACCTTTGTAAATCAAATGACATAGCCTGCCATGTAGGAGTTTGTAGTACACCCAGGATTAAGATAAATCAATATATGAACATCTAGTAGATCGAAATAAATTTCTTTATTTAACAGATATTATAAGAAACTCATTTCTATCTGGGTCCAGTCCTATATGATCACATCATATAAGGTGTCTACATTCTCATGTCTCCACATGGATGATCCCGGATCAAGGTCACCATACAAATATAGAATGGACCACAACTATAGTTAAACCATTGACAAAGTACCCTATTTATTTTTTCTCCATGGACTTAAAACATATTAAACCCTAAGTATAAAAAGAAAAAATATTTTTATTTTTACCCTAATTCAATCATGTGAAACCCTAGCCACCATTGTTCACATTTTCTCTCAAGTGTTGAAGGAAAAAAAAATAAAAGAAAAATTCTGGTGTGACAAATTTTGACTTAATCTCTGAAGTGTTTAGGGATTTTGTTTTGTGAGTGAAGCCCACACTTCCTTTTTTTTTTGGTAACGAGTCATAGTACGGAGGACCATTCAGAGTTGGAATGAAATATCTAATTCCTCTTTCTTTTGTTTCACTCAATAGTGAGTAGAAAAATTTGCTAACTACCAGATACTTGTTTTGAGGATCGATTTGTTTCGTGTTTTGTCCATAAAATTTGGGAATACTAAGGGGTATTTCTAGGGTGTTGTGGGGCTGTTTTGGTGGAAACATTCAGACCTGAAATGCTACGCTTGCACACGTAAAACATGGGATGATGTGAGTGAGATGATGTTCGTGCACATTGGGTGCAAAACGGATCATATCTGAGCAGCTGTTCAGAGGATGTTCCGAGACTAAAAAATAGTTAAAAATAGAAGCAATCCACTTGATCAGAGAATGGTAAAATTCGGCCAAAGAGGGAGAGGGCATATAAAAATTTCTAGGTCGATCTCGGTGCCTAAGCCGCTTCCGCTGCGCTAGAAAAATCGGTTCCTTCAATTGCCATCAAGAGTGAGGTTGAGAAGTGTTTTTAACCCCTCTATTTTCATAAAAAAATAGTTTATTTTTTATTGATTTATATGAGATATAAATTGTTTAAATGCATGTTGTGATTAATAGACCCATTCTTATATTTATGTGATGAATGTTTGTATTTATTTCATGTGATGAATGTATTGCATTGATCGTAAATTTTTCCGGCTCTTATTTTTATGTTATTTTGGTTTTGGGAATGTAAGGACATAAGGCCAATTTTTACAAGTGTTGTAAAATTATTTTCCTATGTAAAATTATCAAGTTCATTCTATGCAATTTGGAGTGCCGATGCCGCCAACGACTTAATCCCAATCCATGGAGCAAGATTTGAAGATCAATGGATGCCTTGGTATATTTTGCACTAATTAGATTAGCATAAAAATGAAAATAGTCTGATCAATGTAATTTTATTTTATATTATATGTATGCTTATTTCGAAATGTTTTAATAACATGTCATATAGCTTAGGGTGCCTACTCTTGCATTTTCACATCTCATAACATGTAATAGATGCATGGATATTCTAGTCATAAAATGTGATTTTATGAAATCTAAAAGAGTTAAATTGAAATATGATATGCATGAAAACAAATTAATAAGATTAATTGGTTTAAAATTGGAAATTCAAAATTTAATATAAATGGGCTTTATTAGTGCATTATATTTTCCCTTGGTATATTAGACAGAAACCCGAACATAAATTTCATAGCCGATTCCGAAAGTACGTGTAACACCCCGGTAATTCTGACGACTACTATATTGTAGGTGGTATAATATATGATATAAATCATACTCAAGCGTGTATGTTCTCGTGAATTACTTTTTGAACATTCGATAAATTCTTTGCAGTATCGATACATAATTTATTTTTTGGTCTATTCTGGAAAGTCCTTAGTATTGAAGCCATAATATTTTCATACAATCTCTAATTTTTATGAATTTTATATTTTCGGAAATCTAAGACCGAGATCTACAACGTTCACGTTGGACATGTTTCCCAATTCAAATTAGAAGATGGTCCAACATCTTGATTTTCGTAGCTGCTACAGTGAATAGTAAGGTCTATAATTGAGTGATGTGGCACAAATCTAACAACTCATTTCATTATAAAAATCAGCCACTCTCCTATAAATAAGACATTATTCACTCATCTCTCTCTCAAGCCAAAAACATGAGCCATGGATGCAAGGCAGTTCTACAATTTTCTTCATTTCTCATTGAATTTTTGAAGGAATTGTGATGAATTCTCAAGTTTTTCTTGGTCAAGTAAGCTTATTTTTCTTATTTCTTCTTCTCATTTAGGAAAATGAGCATCCATTCTTCACTTGCATTTTCGTACTTTGGAACCCTATAAATTGGGATTTGTTGTTTGAGAAGGTTGGAAAAAATATAAGCCTCATTACATGTTATGATGTTGTTTAGAGTGGATTATGCTTACGTTTTGGTTGAAATAATATCAAGGTGTCGAATGGGCATGAGGGCCGAATTTCTTAGCTTGTTGGGAGGAAATTATTTTTGATGGTTTGATGATAATTTGTTGAGGCTCATGCACTAGAAGATGATATAACATGAGTTTAAATTATTTGGGAGTGGATAACACAAAGATTGTAAATTAGAGCCTTTGTTTATTATATATGAATATGTTAGGGGAGTATACTTGTGATTTGATGATACTAGATAATGACCTATTTTGAGTGTAATAAGAAGTGCTTGTGTGAAGGTTATAGTGCGGGGGTATTGGAATTGCTTTGGGCAGTGACAATGTTGAATTGGTATTTGGCATTGAAATCGGGCTAGCGTCGCGACGCCAATCATGTGAATGCTCCCTGCCTCGGGTCTGATCATGTAGAAGTCACGATATGAAACTCCTATCATCGTGATGCGGAATAAGAGGATGTTATCTGCCTCAGGTCTGATTGAGTGAGAGTCGCAACGCGTAACCCTTTTTAAGGATCAGTTTTATCCCATTTGAATTTCATCCTAAGATTTTAGGGGCTGCCCTAAGGGTTTCGTATCGGCATATATACACACATTATGTCATGTTACAAGCATAATTCATGACTTATGTACTAATTAAGTTTTTCGATTATAGATTATCGGCAGGAACCCCATGTTCTTTGATAAAATTAAGTGGTGTCAGCCAGATTCCAATTTGTGAGTGGACATTTCTTTTCAACTTGGTATTTACTTATTTGCTTTTGATTTGAGACTTATTTTTCAGTGCTTTAGGGCGTTAGCCAAGTTGATTTCCAGTTATTTAATGAATAAGAATGTTTTGAAAAGTTTCGAGTTTGAGGCATGTGGGAAAAACCCACCTCAGATGTAACTTGGAATTGACAGATTCAGTAACATGTCCTAGTTCAGGACTAGGGATGACAGATGCCTCTAGATCCTAGTTTCAGGGTCAGAGTGGTGGCATTGATTAGCACTCATGGCTCTAGTCAGTGGCTTGGGGGACGACGATACATAACGCCCCAAGACACTAGTTTAGGTGTATGGGATAACGACGATACATAACTCCCCCATGCATCCGATTTTTCTACAAATTCTCAGATATATGACTTTTAGACACATCAGTTTTATGAAAGAGTTTTAAAAGAAACAGTTTTATGAGAATCTCATAGATTATTTTCAGATAAGAAAAGAGTTTTCAGAAAAGATAGTTTCGTGAGATGATTTTGATTTTAGAATAATGAATTATCATAAAGCATTTCAGTTTCCATTTTAAACCGTTTACTCACTGGGTCGTTCAAATGATCTAATCCCCACACTCCCAGTGTTTTCTTTTTTACAGGTTTACCCGGAGGACGAGCTCGAGAGGATGGATACTGATGACAGTCACTAGGGTGTTTGAGTCTACCAAGGTGAGTACAGATGTTCAGCACTCTCAGTGTCAAAGTAAAGATGCATGTATGCATTAGTATCGTATAAGTCATTGTAAAATGTTAAAGTGTCCATTAATATAGTTGTAAAGTGAAATATTATTAAGTATACAGATATGAGTATTAGAATGCATTTTATGTTGTTGAGTTGGGTAATGGCCCTTTTGCATTACCTTGCATTTCAGATGGATTAGTAGTGATGATCACAGTCAGATAGTTAGAGGCTCAGGGGGATAAGTCAGCCTATTCCTTGCCGGTAGCATCTTCGAAATGGGGATGTTACAAAGTTGGTATCAGAGCATGGGGAGTCAATGACTGTAGTGGGTAGAGTGCTAGGGTCTTATATACGTAGTATTCCCAAAGTAATCGTATGAGAGGCATTACCTCTCCAATATCTGATCCTCGAGTACGACCTTAAGGTCTATAGACAAGTTAGTAAGAATTCCCAAAGCTATTTGAATATTTAATCAAGTTCCTAAGGCCACACTCACCCCTCGCAAGGGAAGACCTCAAACCACTGGGTTCGGAATGGTCCATTACTTATGTCACTTGTAACGAAAGGATTTATCTAATAATTTAATCAAGCTTAAGTAACACTTATTTCCAAGAGTATCATGCTTCTAAATTCACATGTACAAGATAAAACTTACACCTAAATTTACATATATTTCACATCTAAGATTGCATGCTTGAAAGTACATCAAAGTAGCAACGAACATGCAACTTTATTGGCATATTATATTCACGAAAACACAAGCACACACACAAACCACACAAGCACACATGTGAGCACTTTTCCAAGTGGTATGTGGAATTGTATCCCAAGTACAGACCGCACTACCGTCCATTCGGAATCGGCTACGGAATTTATGTCTGGGTTTCCATCCGATATACCACAAGAAAAATACTCAAATGCTATCATGACATGGATATATGAATTGGAATACGATACGTTGAGCCAAGACGAAGGTAAATGATACAACCAATGGGATATAACATGCTTTTCACTATGATGCGTACAAAGATAAGAATGACTATATGGGATTTCATAATACATGCATGAATGGTATAGTTGGCTTTATGTGAGCGTTGTGAGTGTGTGCATGAGTGCAAGGTGTTTTTATGGCGTGAGGAGTTGTGCTTGTGGTAAGCGGCTTAATGGCAGGCGGATTCCATGAATTGTTTGAGTGTGTGGGGACTGTTTGTAGTTTAGGGTGTGAAGGCAATGGTAGAGAATTAGCGATAGTCAGTGGGTGAGTATTAGGTTAGTGTACTGGGTTGTATATGCGTGAGTGAATGGCAGTGTGTGCGTGAGTGAATGGGACGTGAGCGTGGGGTGTGGCATGCAGGTCTGGGTGGCAGTTGTGGATTGGCTATGCGTAGTTAATGTGGCTAATGGCTTGAGGCCAAGGGCGTGTGTGTTGATTGCTTGCGCATGGGACGTGTGGAGGGGCAAGTGTATGTACGTGAAGACGTGGCTATTGGCTGGTAATAGGCTGAAGCAAGGCTGAGAATATGGGTACACCAATGACAATAGGTCGAGCCAAGACGGGGATAGACGATGCAATCAATGGATGAAAGACACGACAAATATCGTGGTAAAGGTAACCTTTTAGGCTTTTCTTCCCCCAAATGGAGAACCTTTTAATCCAACACAATAAGCCCATGCGCCTTTCGTTACAATGAGTACAAGATAAAAATAACTATATGAAATTTAGTATGTCCGATTGAACATATCTTGCATTCAACCGAACACACATCAACCGGCGCGGCAAAGCATCGTGGTAAAGGTTTTAACCCCTCCAAATAGGGGACCTTTCATCGCACTTACTAAGCCCATGCGCTCGATTGAATCATGCATACAAAGAATTAAAAAACAATAATATCAAACTTAGTATGCCCGATTGAACATATCTTGCATTCAACCGAACACACATCAACCGGCGCGGCAAAGCATCGTGGTAAAGGATTTTAACCCCTCCAAATAGGGGACCTTTCATCGCACTTACTAAGCCCATGCGCTCGATTGAATCATGCATACAAAGAATTAAAAAAACAATAATATCAACTTAGTATGCCCGATTGAACATATCTTGCATTCAACCGAACACACATCAACCGGCGCGGCAAAACATCGTGGTAAAGGATTTTAACCCCTCCAAATAGGGGACCTTTCATCGCACTTACTAAGCCCATGCGCTCGATTGAATCATGCATAAACAAGTAACATGCAGAATTCAAATGACGAAAAATAAATAAACCAAAGCAACATAAAACAAAAAGGAGGGCCGTTTACTCAAGCGGTACGTGGAGTTGTATCCCGAGTACAGATCATACTACCGTCCATTCGGAATCGGCTATGAAATTTATGTCCGGGTTTCCATCCGATATACCGCGAGAGTTGACACATCTTTTATTTTATTCCAAGTCCACAACATACAATATTTCATGATCATGCATATTTATCTACTCAAGGGCCACAACATGCATTTTCTAACAATCATGCAACAATACTCAATGAATAATAAAAATAAAACAGAAAACGAATGTGGAAAATACCCTCAGGTCTAACCTTTTTTGCCGACTTTCGGACTTGCGTTTTCGGAGATCGGAAGGGTAAAGCTCCTCTACTTCTCGGTTCACTGGTTTAAGTCTTGGCTCACTGTTTTGCTTTTTGCTTGCTGTTTGGCCTCCGTTTTACTCCTGTTTCCTCTGTATTTTCTGCTCACTATTCAGGTCACTGTTTTGACGTTTCAACGGACTGTTTTGAGTGTTTTTGTGGGTTTTTAGTGCTGTTTTGTGTGATTATTTGTTGATTATAAGTGCAGTTTTTATGTTACTGTTTTAAGGATTTTAGGGACTGTTTTAAGAGGATTTTGCTGCTGTTTGGGGAGTGTAAAACAGTGCAGTTTTTGTGTTCACTGCAGTTCGGTTTTTGGTTGTAATTTTCGGTGGTGGAGGGCTGGTTTCGGTGGCTTTAGGAGGATATAAAGGCTTGTTATTTTCGGCTATGGAGGGGTTGAGGAGAGTGATGTGTTCGGCTATGGAGTGGAGGAGATGAAAAGAATATTTTTTTGTTACTTATTCTTGTAATTGGCGTGAATGGAGAGCTTGGAGAGGGGGTTGGAAATTCTTTGCTTCTTTTTCTTGTGATGGGCGTCAACTAGGAGGAAGGAATGCCTTGGAAAAGTGTGGTTTATATAGAGAAGGGCTAGGGCTTCACCTTGTCTCACAAGGAAGGGATTTGATTTTGTGTTGAGCAAGGAAAGTCAAAGATTGAGGGGGGACAAATTTGGTTTAGATTAGGAAGTCAATATATATGTGATTGTTAGGATTAGGCATTTAATTGTTAGATTAGGAAGTCAATATTTTTAATGTTATAATTGATTTTAATTAGGCATATCATCTTTTTAATTTAGGTATATAACATATTTGATTTGTTTAAATTAGGCATGATTTTATTTTATGTTTTATTTAATTTGGTAAATGATTTAATTATTATTTTATTTAATCACATTATCTAATTAATATTTAACTTAATATTTGATTTAATTTGGGTGTGTATTAGGGTGAATGGGCGTGTGGGCCTTGGTTGGGGCGTGTGGGCCTTTGGTTGGTGGGTTTGGTTTTGTGTGGCAAGGTGTGTGGGCTTGCGGGGTTTTGGGTCAAGGCCAAGGGGCTTGCGGGGATTTGGGCCGAGGTTAGGTGATTTGTGAGTGTTTTTGGCCGGGCGGGAATAATTTTTAAAACGGAAAACCAACAAGTAACCCGAAGCTAAACCAGCGAACTTAATCCGAATATGAGTCAATTCTTGACTCCTCCCTTCCGACGTCCGTTTCCCGCGGCTCCCGCGACTTAAAAGGTAGTGCCTCCAACTGAGACTCATCATCGGGTTTCACATGCAAAAATGCAATGCCTACAGTCGCCCCCACTTTGATGGGACTTGTGCAGTGTGTGACTTTGAACAATCCTATCAAAGTTATGCAATGCATTTTCACTTACCTGGCTCGTCTGCTGCCTCGAGCTGAGTTGGTGCTGCAGTGGACCTCGATCCTGGGACGCATCCCAATAACTGCAACTGACAACGGGGACACCTCGACCCTGGGCACCTCGACCCAATACCGATAACAATAGGGATCTCGCCCTCAATATGATAATGTAGTGGGCACCTCGACCCTGGGACACATCCCGGAACTACAACCGATAATGGGGGCAAGTCGATCCTGGGTACCTCGACCCAACACCGCTGACAATAGGGACCTCGCCCTCAAACTGATGATGATGTGGGGCTTCGCCCCCAAGCCGATACGGGCCTCGCTGCCTGGGACTTATCCCCAAAACTGAAACTGTGATGATGCTGTTTGACTCATCTCTACCACTTTCTCTTTTCTTCGAACCTGCGAACACAAAACAAAAACAAACACGGAAAGAATGCAATGTTACGTGTATGCATGAATGATTTTCCTACTCCGTTGGGTTAGGTCTTCTGCCAATTCCCTTGGTGACCGCTCGGTCCTTTCTCCCTCAGGCAAAGTACTGTTTCAATCTGTCCACGTTGATCGGCTCGGTGAACTCGTTTCCTTCCAAGTCTGATAGCCTCACTGCTCCATTTCCCATTACCTTCTGCACTATGTAAGGTCCTTCCCAGTTAGGTCTGAATTTTCCTCTCGGATCTGTCGTCGACGGCCTCGACTGCTTAAGTACCAAATCACCCTTTCTGATCTTGGTGGGGCGTACTTTCTTGTTGAATGCTCGGGCTAGTCTCTTCTGATACAACTGCATGTGATACAAAGACTTCGTTCTCTTCTCATCCAATAGTGCTAACTGATCAAACCTCTGTGCGGCCCACTCCTGTTCCGGTAATTCTGCCTCTGCTAATACCCTCATGGACTGTATTTCCACTTCTACTGGCAATACTGCTTCCATTCCATAGACCAAAGAGTAAGGTGTGGCCCCTGTTGCTGTTCTTACTGATGTTCTGTACCCCCACAAAGCATACGGTAATTTCTCGGCCCAATCTCTGCAATTCTCTGTCATCTTGGCTAAAATCGTCTTTATAGTCTTGTTGGCTGCCTCAACTGCCCCATTTGCCTGCGGCCTGTACGGTGATGACTTGTGGTGGCCTATCCTGTACCTCTGTAACATTGCCTTCGTCTCTCATTGAAACTGAACTCCGTTGTCTGTCACTACATGATGCGGCATACCATACCGACAAATGAGGTTCCGAGCTATAAACTTTGCCATCTGTTTTGCTGTAACATTGCGGAATGATTCGGCTTCCACCCACTTCGAGAAGTAATCTACGGCCACTACTATGAAGCGATGCCCATTCGATGCATTCGGTCGAATTTCTCCAATCATATCAATTCCCCATGCTGAGAAAGGCCACGGCTCTGACAACCCGTGCAACTCTGTGTGCGGTAAGTGATTCAAATTACCATGTGCTTGACAGTCATGACAGTGCTTTACCATCTTCGCGCAGTCTGTTTCATGGTTGACCAATAAAAACCTTGTCTCACTATCTTGCGAGACAGATTCAACCCGTTCATGTGCGGACCACATACCCCGGCGTGTATTTCTTCCATTACATGCTGAGCTTCTTCTTTTCTCAAACACTTCAACTGAATACCGTTTGCTTGCCTCTTGTACAGTTCCCTTTCAAAATCACATACTGGGAAGCTAACTTCTGAATGGCTATTCTGTCTTTTCTGCCTGCCCCTTCTGGGAGTTCACCATGTTCCAGATACCTCTGAATGTCATAATACCAAGGTTTACCGTCGTCGACCTCAACTTCCAGAATTCTTTCTGTTTCATAAACAGGTCTGCTTGCTGTTGTCAGTATCAACGGTCTCATCACTAACTTTTCTGGATTTTCCCAAGTTGCTGCAAGTGTAGCCAATGCATCTGCCATTTGATTCTCTTCTCTCGGTAAGTGCTGAAACTTACACTCGGGGATAACCTGTGCCAACTTTCTGAGGTGAAAAAGGTAAGGTTTCAACCGTTCTTCTTTCAATTCCCATTCTCCTCGCATCTGCTGGACTACCAACATAGAATCTCCGTAGACTTCCACACTCCCGGCCTTCAAGGCTATCAATGCTGTCAAACCAAAAGCACATGCTTCATACTCGGCCATGTTATTAGTCACTCTGAATGTCAACCTCTTGGCCAAAGGCAAAGTCTCTCCCTCGGGGGTCACTATCACGATCCCAATTCCGGCTCCCTTGTAATTCACTGCTCCGTCAAAATACATCTTCCATCTCTGAACTGTTATTGCTTGGATCTCTTCATCTGGAAATTCAAACTTATACTGATCCCCCTCAACAGGTTGCAATGCCAGAAACTCTGCTACTGCTCGCCCTTTGATCACTTTGGAGGTGAGATACTCAATGTCAAACTCTGTCAGCAATACCAACCATCTGCCCAATTTTCCCACTAGTAAAGGCACCGAATGAAGATATTTCAGAGGATTTTCCTTGGCCACTACCTGGATCTTGTATGACTGGAAATAATGCCGCAATTTTCTGGAAACCCATACCACTGCAAGACTGATCTTCTCAACTTCCTGATATCGAGCCTCATACGGGAGCATCTTCTTACTCAGATAATAGACTGCATGTTCTACCCCTGTCTCATCAGCTTGTACCATCATTGCCCCCAGTGCTTCTGATTCTATAGCCAAATACAGTACCAAAGGTCTGCCCGGTCTCGGAGGCTTTAATACATGAGGCTTTACCAAGTACTCTCTGATTTTGTCCAAGGCAGTCTGACACTGTTCATTCCATCTCATGGCTGATCTTTTCTCAACAGTTTGAAGATAGGCTCACATACTGATGTCAACTTGGCGATGAACCGACTGATGTACTGAATCTTCCCCAAGAACGCTCTGACTTTTTTTTCTGTATTTCGGTGCAGGCATTTCTGTGATTGCCTTGATCTTCTCGGAGTCTACCTCTATTCCGCCCATTCCCACTGTATGACCAAGCAATTTCCCTGATGTCACCCCAAACACACATTTCTTGGGATTAAGCCGCAGGTTGTATCTGTCAACTCTCTGAAGGAACCTTTCCAGTGCTTCAATATGCCCAACTCTTGTCTCTGATTTCACCATCATGTCATCCACATACACCTCAATCTCTTTGTGCATCAAGTCATGGAAAAGTGTAGTGGCCATCCGTTGATAAGTAGCTCCTGCATTCTTGAGCCCAAACGGCATTACCTTGTAACAATAAGTACCCCACTCAGTAACAAATGCAGTCTTGTGTTTGTCTTCCTCAGCCATGAGAACCTGATTGTAACCTGAAAATCCATCTGCAAATGAATACATAGAGATAAAGCCGCACTATCAACCAGAACATCTATATGCGGCAGAGGAAAATCATCTTTCGGACAAGCCTTGTTGAGATCTCTGTAGTCTACACACATTCTGACCTTCCCATCTTTCTTTGGCACCGGTACTATATTAGCCAACCACTCAGGATACTTTACTACTTCCAGGAACCCCACATCTATCTGTTTCTTAACTTCCTCTCTGACTTTCTCAGCCCATTCTGGTCTCATCCGTCAGTTTCTGTTTTACTGGCCTCATATTTCGGATAAGTTGGTATTGTGTGTTGGGCAATGTTTCTGTCTACCCCAGGCATGTCCTCATAGGACCAAGCAAACACTTTGGCATATCTGACCAACACTTCTTCTAGTTTCTCCCTCTCTTCGAGGTAACTTCACTTGCAATCAGAATTTCTTGGGGTTCTCAAGCGTACCCAAGTTAAATGCAGTAGTTCTGGCCGAACTGATATCAAATATGCTTGATTCGTGCAGAGTAAATGGAAATGACTCAGGCAAGTAAGCAAAAGAAATGTCTTTATTATTGGATAATGCGGAAGTACATTCAAACAAATCAGGAAGGTAAATGTCTTCATCATCTATAGACACTTCTTCCTCTGCAATCAGGTCTTCCTCAGGCTTTTCGTCCTCTCCCAGAGTCAGGCTCTCCAACTTCATTAGTTCTTCCTCCCAATTCTCTTCTTCTTTCTTCACAATTTCTTCAACTATCAGCTTCTTACCCAACATATCCTGGAAGATCTCAAACCAGGCTCCCTTGATATCCTGAAGCTTTCACAAAACACTCCATCAGTTTCAGGCCCTTTTTCTTGACCTTCGGTTTTTCTTCATCAGATTTGTACCCCAAACCTTTCCGAGTAGTCTGTCCTCTGAAATCTGGCAATCTTGAACCTTCACCCGGTTCAAACTTCATTTTTTTCATGATCCTAGCCACCCTAGGATCCACCCATTCCTCAAAAGTAGCTGACACCTGAAACCTCGTGAAAGGTTGTATCTCCAAGGCAGCCACGACATTATCTACCTCAGCCTGGATAGTAACAACTTCTCCCTCATACGGGAACTTGATCATCTGATGTAAAGTGGAAGGCACGCCCCCAAGTTTGTGAAACCAAGGCCTTCCCAACAATAAGGCAAAAGTGGCTGGGATGTCCAGCACTGTAAACTCAACTTCATCTTCAATAGGGCCTACATTGACCATAGCCACAAAAGTACCCTCAACTCTTTTTTACTGTCATCATAAACCTTAATAGTCATGCTGGAGGGGTCCAAGTCTGTTGCTTTCATACCCAATCTCGCCAGAATTTTTAGCGGGCACACATTTATGGACGAACCGTCATCCACCATCACACATGAAGTTCTCTTGCCCCTCACCTCGGCCCTGATAAATAGAGGCCTATTATGATTTCTTCCTTCCGCCGGGAGTTCATCCTCAGAAAAAGATATCTGCAAAGCTTCTTTCTGAACTGACCCAACAAACATTGCAGGGTTGGCGTCCTCCGGTACCACAATCTTGCTCAAGGCCTCGACCATGGCCTGCCTATGCTCCCGAGATGCACATAACAGTTCCCAGATACTCACTTGTGCTCTAGTCTTCCTCAATTGCCTCAGCACTATATCCCCCTCAGTATTTTCTGCAGTCTCAACCACTTCTCTACCATCTGTCAAAACTTCTTACCCTTCTCTGCCATATCATTGTAAAAACGACCATGCGCGTCATTCCCCTTACTTCTTCCTCATCACTGCTAGAGAAATCAAGCCAAAAGTTTTTCCCCTGCTCAGTCTCATCTTCACTAGTACTATCCCAGATTCCCAGGCAAAAGGCTTGAGGGTGAAAGGATTTTAGGACAAGGTCTTCTGGGAGGCCAGAATTGATCATATAGGCTGGTGGTGGTACGACACGGTAGTTGGGTAAGGGGTTTCTGTGTGTGTCAGGCTGTTCTGTTTCTGGGTCAGGTATTTTCTTGGAGTCTATCAGGTCTTGGATTTCATGGCGGAGTCGGGCGCAATTGTCAGTGTCATGGCCCTTTTGTTGGTGAAAGTGACAGTAAAGGCTTAGGTTATAATGTGATGGTGGGGGATTGGGTAATGGTTTGGCTTCCAAGGGTTTTAAGAGCCCTTGCCTCTTCAATTTCTCTAGCACTTGGACAGGGCCTTCCCAAGTTGGAAAATCTCCGGTTCCGGATAGCGGCAATCTCAGCAGAAACAGGCTTAGTTCCCAATGTCCCTCCAACAGGCCTCCTACTTAAGCCATAAAACTTCCTTTTCGGCTCTTCTTCGTCTTAATGTCCATGACAGTTTCCCTCAACTGCCGAAAGTCTGTAATCATGGAGGTCATCCTCCTCAACTTGCTGTAAATGGAGGTCTGGTGCCTTGATAATCATCTTAATCTGATCCTTCTCCGAAGGCCTAGTCTGCATCTTCAACAACTGACCCCTCCACCGGTCCACATACTCCTTAAAACTCTCCTCCGATTTCTGCTTAACATTCTCCAGATCACGGAGTGACAGATCGATCTCTAGGTCAGTGACATACTGCTTCAGGAAAGCATCAGCCAACTCCCTCCAATCTTCCTTCACTTTCTTCTCCAAACTGTGGTACCACACCACGGGAGCTCCCTCGAGCGACATTCCAAACATTTTCTGCACTTGGCGCTGAGATAAGCCAACTGAACTCATGACTGATACAAACTGTCGGAGATGCACCCTTGGATCCCCATTCCCGTTAAACTTAGCCATATCAGGCATCTTGAACTGTGCCGGCAACTGTTCCTCGAAAGTCAGTGTGTCATAATCCAGCAAATCCTCATTCTTACCCCTCATCTTGCGGGTAACTGACTCAACCTGATCCCGAAGTTTCTGTAACTCTGCCTGAGACCCAGATACTCTGCCTGCTGCATACTCTGCCATATCATCATCAAAAGTGGGGATATCATCCCCCAATCTGTTCGGAGGTTCCTCTTGCCTCACATCCCCAGAACTAACCCCAGCACGAGACCCGGCTATACCAGCCACAGCAGTAGTCAAGGCTTGCAACTGTTCAGTGACCTTGGCGAGACCGTTCTCTAACTGATCCATACGGGATACCTCATTACCGGATTCACTCATGACTGTTACTGTTCTTTTAATGAGCCTTGTCTCTTCTCTAACCCAAACGGTATCTATGATGTCTTTTTGAGACATAGGGTGTTAACATGATATATGTATGTATGAGGTGCATGAGATGCATGTAACATATATAACATACTAAATTAATTAAAATTTTCAAAAAAATCGGCCCGTTATCATTTTAGAAGCTTTCGGGCTAATTGTCATAGGAGTGAACTCATCCCAGTTTAAATGGCCCAACGAGTTCACATCTCATGACAAGGAGCCCAACTAAATCCAAATGGTAATGTTCCGAACACAAGCACAAAGTGGCCCATCAACACTTAGAAGCCTTTGGCCCAATCGTCATAAAATACGTTCTTGTCCCAGTTTAAATGGCCCAACAAGCCCATATCCCATGACAAATGGTCCAAATGGATCCAAACGACGATGTTCCCAAACACAAGCATAAAAGAAAGATAATGCAAACATAAAAGTAATAATTTCTATAATGGCCCATCAACATTTCAGAAGCTTTGGGCCTAATAGTCATAAGGTACGAACTCGCCCCAGTTTAAATGGCCCAGCAAGTTCGCATTTCTGACAATAGTCCAACTGCATCCAAATGAGGATGGTCCACAAGCACATACTCAAGGAAATAATTGTTACTTTAACCATACAACCCGGTCTATGGGTGGGTTCGCAAGAGTGTAGACAAAGGCTCTCACCGGCGAAGGATGGCCCACAACTAGGTCTCCCCAATCAAGGGTTCGAGCGACCAAGTGAGCGCACCCTTTTATACACTAAGGTACGTGCCAATGAGCTATGGTGTGTGACTGACTGTCAAATGATTTCCCGTTGTAGATTCCCCAGAGGGAGGGTGGAGCGAGGCTCACTTAAATACCCAAGCCTCTTAGGCTCTTATCGCTTGGTGTCAGGAATAAACAACGAGTCCTCCAAATTAGTCCATCACAATAGGCTACGAGTAGATGGCTATCTAGGTGCCTTCACAGCTTTTCCTTCTAGAAAGGTAGTGAATGAAGGAAGACACCAAACCATTACCTAGCCTCAAAATGCCTTGATTAAACCCCCATTTCATCCACTATAGACACGGTCAATTAGAACATAAATCCAAACATTACAAGACAATATTTCGGGGCCGATTCTCTATCCCCAGTGGAGTCGCCAGACTGTGGGACACAAGAACTGGCGACGCATGCTGTCCTAGGCTCGCGGCCTAGTTGGGAGTACGGAGTAGCCCGCGGGGGACTAAACCGGAGAATAATGGAGTCGCCACCCGGTGTGAACCGGGAAAATGAGATTTAAGGCCGCACTCACCCCTCGCAAGGGAAGACCTCAAACCGTTGGGTTCGGAATGGTCCCTTACTTATGTCACTTGTAATGAAAGGATTTATGTAATAATTTAATCAAGCTTAAGTAACACTTATTTCCAAGAGTATCATGCTTCTAAATTCACATGTACAAGATAAAACTTACACCTAAATTTACATATATTTCACATCTAAGATTGCATGCTTGAAAGTACATCAAACTAGCAACGAACATGCAACTTCATTGGAATATTATATTCAAGAAAACACAAGCACACACACTAACCACACAAGCACACATGTGAGCACTTTTCCAAGTGGTACATGGAATTGTATCCCAAGTACAGACCGCATACCGTCCATTCGGAATCGGCTATGGAATTTATGTCTGGGTTTCCATCCGATATACCACAAGAAATAATACTCAAATGCTATCATGACATGGATATATGAATTGTAATACGATACGTTGAGCCAAGACGAAGGTAAATGATGCAACCAATGGGATAAACATGCTTTTCACTATGATGCGTACAAAGATAAGAATGACTATATGGGATTTCATAATACATGCATGAATGGTATAGTTGGCTTTATGTGAGAGTGGTTGTGTGTGTGCGTGGGTGTGAGTGCAGTGGTTTTAGGCGTGAGGAGTTGTGCTTGTGGTAAGCGGCTTAATGGCAGGAAGATTCCATGAATTGTTTGAGTGTGTGGGGACTGTTGTAGTTTAGGCGTGAAGGCAATGGTAGGGAATTAGCGATAGTCAGTGGGTGAGTATTGGTTAGTGTACTGGGCTGTATATGCGTGAGTGAATGGCAGTGTGTGCGTGAGTGGTGAGTGAATGGGACGTGAGCGTGGGTGTTGTGGCATGCAGGTCTGGGTGGCAGTTATGGATGGGCTATGCGTCGTTGATGTGGCTAATGGTTGAGGCCAAGGGCGTGTTGTGTTGATTGCTTGCGCATGGGACGTGGGAGGGTGCAAGTGTATGTACGTGAAGACGTGTGGCTATTGGCTGGTAATAGGCTGAAGCAAGGGCTGAGAATATGGGTACACCAATGACAATAGGTCGAGCCAAGACGGGGATAGACGATGCAATCAATAGATGAAAGAACGACAAATATCGTGGTAAAGGTAGCCTTTTAGGCTTTTCTTCCCCCAAATGGAGAACCTTTTAATCCAACACAATAAGCCCATGCGCCTTTCGTTACAATGAGTACAAAGATAAAGATAACTATATGAAATTTAGTATGTCCGATTGAACTATCTTGCATTCAACCGAACACACATCAACCGGCGCGGCAAAGCATCGTGGTAAAGGTTTTAACCCCTCCAAATAGGGGACCTTTCATCGCACTTACTAAGCCCATGCGCTCGATTGAATCATGCATACAAAGAATAAAAAACAATAATATCAAACTTAGTATGCCCGATTGAACATATCTTGCATTCAACCGAACACACATCAACCGGCGCGGCAAAGCATCGTGGTAAAGGATTTTAACCCCTCCAAATAGGGGACCTTTCATCGCACTTACTAAGCCCATGCGCTCGATTGAATCATGCATACAAAGAATTAAAAAAACAATAATATCAAACTTAGTATGCCCGATTGAACATATCTTGCATTCAACCGAACACACATCAACCGGCGCGGCAAAGCATCGTGGTAAAGGATTTTAACCCCTCCAAATAGGGGACCTTTCATCGTACTTACTAAGCCCATGCGCTCGATTGAATCATGCATAAACAAGTACATGCAGAATTCAAATGCGAAAAATAAATAAACCAAAGCAACATAAAACAAAAGAGGGCCGTTTACTCAAGCGGTACGTGGAGTTATATCCTGAGTACAGATCATACTACCGTCCATTCGGAATCGGCTATGAAATTTATGTTCGGGTTTCCATCCGATATATCGCGAGAGTTGACACATCTTTTATTTTATTCCAAGTCCACAACACATTGCATTTTGTCATAACAATCATTATTGTTTTTTTGCTTTTTGCTTGCTGTTTGGCCTCCGTTTTACTGCTGTTTCCTCTGTATTTTCTGCTCACTGTTCAGGTCACTGTTTTGACGTTTAACGGACTGTTTTGAGTGTTTTTGTGGGTTTTTAGTGTGTTGTTTTGTGTGATTATTTGTTATTAGATTATAAGTGCAGTTTTTATGTTACTATTTTAAGGATTTTAGGGACTGTTTTAAGAGGATTTTGTGCTGTTTGGGGGTGTAAAACAGTGCAGTTTTTATGTTCACTGCATTTCGGTTTTTGGTTGTAATTTTCGTTGGTGGAGGGCTGGTTTCGGTGGCTTTAGGAGGATATAAAGGCTTGTTATTTTCGGCTATGGAGGGGTTGAGGAGATGATGTGTTCGGCTATGGAGTGGAGGAGATGAAAATAATATTATTTTTTTTGTTACTTATTCTTGTAATTGGCGTGAATGGAGAGCTTGGAGAGGGGGTTGGAAATTCTTTGCTTCTTTATTTCTTGTGATGGGCGTCAACTAGGAAGAGGAATGCCTTGGAAAAGTGTGGTTTATATAGAGAAGGGCTAGGGCTTCACCTTGTCTCACAAGGAAGGGATTTGATTTTGTGTTGAGCAAGGAAAGTCAAAGATTGAGGGGGGACAAATTTGGTTTAGATTAGGAGTCAATATATGTGATTGGTTAGGATTAGACATTTAATTTGTTAGATTAGGAAGTCAATATTTTAATTGTTATAATTGATTTTAATTAGGCATATCATCTTTTTAATTTAGGTATATAACATATTTGATTTGTTTAAATTAGGCATGATTTTTTTTATTTTATTTAATTTGGTAAATGATTTAATTATTTTTTATTTAATCACATTATCTAATTAATATTTAACTTAATATTTGATTTAATTTGGGTGTGTATTAGGGTGAATGGGCGTGTGGGCCTTGGTGGGGCGTGTGGGCCTTTGGTTGGTGGGTTTGGTTTGTGTGGACAAGGTGTGTGGGCTTGCGGGGTTTTGGGTCAAGGACAAGGGGCTTGCGGGGATTTGGGCCGAGGTTAGGTGATTGTGAGTGTTTTCGGGTTTGGGAAATAATTTTTAAAACGGAAAACCAACAAGTAACTCGAAGCTAAACCAGCGAACTTAATCCGAATATGAGTCAATTCTTGACTCCTCCCTTCCGACGTCCGTTTCCCGCGGCTCCCGCGACTTAAAAGGTAGTGCCTCCAACTGAGACTCATCATCGGGTTTCACATGCAAAAATGCAATGCCTACATCGCCCCTATTTTGATGGGACTTGTACCGTGTGTGACTTTGAACAATCCTATCAAAGTTATCAATGACTTTTCATTACCTGGCTCGTCTGCTTGACTCGAGCTGAGTTGGTGCTGCAGGGACCTCGATCCTGGGACGTATCCAATAACTGCAACTGACCCGGGGACACCCGACCCTGGGCACCTCGATCCATACCGCTAACAATAGGGACCTCGCCCTCAATATTATGATGATGGGCACCTCGACCCTGGGACACATCCCGGAACTACAACCGACAACGAGGGCACCTCGATCCTGGGCACCTCGACCCAACATCGCTGACAATAGGGACCTCGCCCTCAAACTGATGATGTAGTGGGCACCTCGACCCTGTGACGCATCCCGAAACTACAACCGACAACGGGGGCACCTCGACCCACACCACTGACAATAGGGACCTCGCCCTCAAACTGATGATGTAGTGGGCACCTCGACCCTGGGACGCATCCCGGAACTACAACCGACAATGGGGGCACCTCGACCCTGGGCACCTCGACCCAACACCGCTGACAATAGGGACCTCGCCCTCAAACTGATGATGATGTGGGGCTTCGCCCCCAAGCCGATACGGGACTCGCCGCCTGGGACTTATCCCCAAAACTGAAACTGCGCTGATGGTGTTTGGCTCATCTCTACCGCTTTCTCTTTTCTTCGAACCTGCGAACACAAAACAAAAATAAACACGGAAAGAATGCAATGTTACGTGTATGCATGAATGATTTTCCTACTCCGTTGGGTTAGGTCTTCTGCCAATTCCCTTGGTGACCGCTCGGTCCTTTCTCCCTCAGGCAAAGTACTGTTTCAATTTGTCCATGTTGATCGGCTCGGTGAACTCGTTTCCTTCCAAGTCTGATAGCCTCACTGCTCCATTTCCCATTACCTTCTGCACTATGTAAGGTCCCTCCCAGTTAGGTCTGAATTTTCCTCTCGGATCTGTCGTCGACGGCCTCGACTGCTTAAGTACCAAATCACCCTTTCTTATCTTGGTGGGGCGTACTTTCTTGTTGAATGCTCGGGCTAGTCTCTTCTGATACAACTGCATATGATACAAAGACTTCGTTCTCTTCTCATCCAATAGTACTAACTGATCAAACCTCTGTGCGGCCCACTCCTGTTCCGGTAATTCTGTCTCTGCTAATACCGTCATGGACTGTATTTCCACTTCTACTGGCAATACTGCTTCCATTCCATAGACCAAAGAGTAAGGTATGGCCCCTGTTGCTGTTCTTACTGATGTTCTGTACCTCTACAAAGCATACGGTAATTTTCGGCCCAATCTCTGCAATTCTCTGTCATCTTGGCTAAAATCGTTTTATAGTCTTGTTAGCTGCCTCAACTGCCCCATTTGCCTGCGGTCTGTACGGTGATGATTGTGGTGGCCTATCCCGTTACCTCTGTAACATTGCCTTCGTCTCTCCTTGAACTGAACTCCGTTGTCTGTCACTACATGATGCGGCATACCATACCGACAAATGAGGTTCCGAGCTATAAACTTTGCCATCTGTTTTACTGTAACATTGCAGAATGATTTGGATTCCACCCACTTCGAGAAGTAATCTACGACCACTACTATGAACGATGCCCATTCGATGCATTCGGTCGAATTTCTCCAATCATATCAATTCCCCATGCTGATAAAGGCCACGGCTCTGACATCCTGTGCACTCTGTGTGCGGTAAGTGATTCAAATTACCGTGTGCTTGACAGTCATGACTGTGCTTTACGCCATCTTCGCGCAGTCTGTTTCTATGGTTGACCAATAAAAACCTTGTCTCACTATCTTGCGAGACAGATCAACCCGTTCATGTGCAGACCACATACCCCAGCGTGTATTTCTTCCATTACATGCTGAGCTTCTTCTTTTCTCAAACACTCAACTGAATACCGTTTGCTTGCCTCTTGTACAGTTCCCTTTTCAAAATCACATACTGGGAAGCTAACTTCTGAATGGCTATTCTGTCTTTTCTGTCTGCCCCTTCTGGGAGTTCACCATGTTCCAGATACCATGAATGTCATAATACAAAGGTTTACCGTCGTCGACCTCAACTTCAAGAATTCTTTCTGTTTCATAAACATGTATGCTTGCTGTTGTCAGTATCAACGGTCTCATCACTAACTTTTCTGGATTTTCCCAAGTTGCCAATGCATCTGCCATTGATTCTCTTCTCTCGGTAAGTGCTGAAACTTACACTCAGGGATAACCTGTGCCAACTTTCTGAGGTGAAAAAGGTAAGGTTTCAACCGTTCTTCTTTCATTCCCATTCTCCTCGCATCTGCTGGACTACCAACATAGAATCTCCATAGACTTCCACACTCCCGGCCTTCAAGGCTATCAATGCTGTCAAACCAAAAGCACATGCTTCATACTCGGCCATGTTATTAGTCACTCTGAATGTCAACCTCTTGGCTACAGGCAAAGTCTCTCCCTCAGGGGGTCACTATCACGATCCCAATTCCGGCTCCCTTGTAATTCACTGCTCCGCCAAAATACATCTTCCATCTCTGAACTGTTATTGCTTGGATCTCTTCATCTGGAAATTCAAACTTGTACTTATCCCCCTCAATAGGTTGTAATGCCAGAAACTCTGCTACTGCTAGCCCTTTGATCACTTTGGAGGTGAGATACTCAATGTCAAACTCTGTCAGCAATACCAACCATCTGCCCAATTTTCCCACTAGTGAAGGCACCGAATGAAGATATTTCAGAGGATTTTCCTTGGCCACTACCTGGATCATGTATGACTGGAAATAATGCCGCAATTTTCTGGAAGCCCATACCATTGCAAGACATATCTTCTCAACTTCCTGATATCGAGCCTCATACGGGAGCATCTTCTTACTCAGATAATAGACTGCATGTCTAACCCCTTGTCTCATCAGCCTGTACCATCATTGCCCCCAGTGCTTCTGATTCTATAGCCAAATAAAATACAAAAGGTCTGCCCGGTCTCGGAGGCTTCAATACAGAGGCTTTACCAAGTACTCTAAGATTTTGTCGAAGGCTGTCTGACACTGTTCATTCCATCTCACTGGCTGATCTTTTCTCAATAGTTTGAAGATAGGCTCACATACTGATGTCAACTTGGCGATGAACCGACTGATGTACTGAATCTTCCCCAAGAACGCTCTGACTTCTTTTTCTGTATTTGGTGCATGCATTTCTGTGATTGCCTTGATCTTCTCGGAGTCTACCTCTATTCCGCCCATTCCCACTGTATGACCAAGCAATTTCCCCGATGTCACCCCAAACACACATTTCTTGGGATTAAGGCGCATGTTGTATCTGTCAACTCTTTGAAGGAACCTTTCCAGTGCTTCAATATGCCCAAATCTTGTCTCTGATTTCACCATCATGTCATCCACATACACCTCAATCTCTTTGTGCATCAAGTCATGGAAAAGTGCAGTGGCCATCCGTTGATAAGTAACTCCTGCATTCTTGAGCCCAAACGACATTACCTTGTAAAATAAGTACCCCACTCAGTAACAAATGCAGTCTTGTGTTTGTCTTCCTCGGCCATGAGAACCTGATTGTAACCTGAAAATCCATCTGCAAATGAATACATAGCAGATAAAGCCGCAATATCAACTAGAACATCTATATGCGGCAGAGGAAAATCATCTTTCGGACAAGCCTTGTTGAGATCTCTGTAGTCTACACACATTCTGACCTTCCCATCTTTTTTGGCACTGGTACTATATTAGCCAACCACTCATGATATTTTACTACTTCCAGGAACCCCACATCTATCTGTTTCTTAACTTCCTCTCTGACTTCTCAGCCCATTCTGGTCTCATCCGTCAGAGTTTCTGTTTTACTGGCCTCATATTTGGATAAGTTGGTATTGTGTGTTGGGCAATGTTTCTGTCTACCCCAGGCATGTCCTCATAGGACCAAGCAAACACTTTGGCATATCTGACCAACACTTCTTCTAGTTTCTCCTCCTCTCTCAGAGGTAACTTCACTTGCAATCAGAATTTCTTTGGGGTTCTCAAGCGTACCCAAGTTAAATGCAGTAGTTCTGGCCGAACTGATATCAAATATTCTTGATTCGTGCAGAGTAAATGGAAATGACTCAGGCAAGTAAGCAAAAGAAATGTCTTTATTATTGGATAATGCGGAAGTACATTCAAACAAATCAGGAAGGTAAATGTCTTCATCATCTATAGACACTTATTCCTCTGCAATCAGGTCTTCCTCGGGCTTTTCGTCCTCTCCCAGAGTCAGGCTCTCCAACTTCATTAGTTCTTCCTCCCAATTCTCTTATTCTTTCTTCACAATTTCTTCAAATATCAGCTTCTTACTCAACATATCCTGGAAGATCTCAAACCCAGGCTCCCCTTGATATCCTGAAGCTTTCACAAAACACTCCATCAGTTTCAGGCCCTTTTTCTTGACCTTCGGTTTTTCTTCATCAGATTTGTACCCCAAACCTTTCCGAGTAGTCTGTCCTCTGAAATCTGGCAATCTTGAACCTTCACCCGGTTCAAACTTCATTTTTTTCATGATCCTAGCCACCATAGGATCCACCCATTCCTCAAAACTAGCTGACACCTGAAACCTCGTGAAAGGTTGTATCTCCAAGGCAGCCACAACATTATCTACTTCAGCCCGGATAGTAACACTTCTCCCTCATACGGGAACTTGATCATCTGATGTAAAGTGGAATGCACGCCCCCAAGTTTGTGAAACCAAGGCCTTCCCAACAACAAGGCAAAAGTGGCTGGGATGTCCAGCACTGTAAACTCAACTTCATCTTCAATAGGGCCTACCTTGACCATAGCCACAAAAGTACCCTCAACTCCCCTTTTACTGTCATCATAAGCCTTAATAGTCGTGCTGGAGGGGTTCAAGTCTGTTGCTTTCATACCCAATCTCGCCAGAATTTTCAGCGGGCACACATTGATGGACGAACCGTCATCCACCATCACACATGAAGTTCTCTTGCCCCTTACCTCGGCCCTGATAAATAGAGGCCTATTATGATTTCTTCCTTCCGCCGGGATTTCGTCCTCAGAAAAAGATATCTGCAAAGCTTCTTTCTGAACTGACCCAACAAACATTGCAGGGTTGGCGTCCTCCGGTACCACAATCTTGCTCAAGGCCTCGACCATGGCCTGCCTATGCTCCTAAGATGCACATAACAGTTCCCAGATACTCACTTGTGCTCTAGTCTTCCTCAATTGCCTCAGCACTATATCCCCCTCAGTATTTTCTACAGTCTCAACCACTTCTCTACCATCTGTCAAAACTTCTTTACCCTTCTCTGCCATATCATTGTAAAAACGACCATTGCGCGTCATTCCCCTTACTTCTTCCTCATCACTGCTAGAGAAATCAAGCCAAAAGTTTTTCCTCTGCTCAGTCTCATCTTCACTAGTACTATCCCAGATTCCTAGGCAAAAGGCTTGAGGGTGAAAGGATTTTAGGACAAGGTCTTCTGGGAGGCTAGAATTGATCATATAGGCTGGTGGTGGTACGACACGGTAGTTGGGTAAGGGGTTTCTATGTGTGTCAGGCTGTTCTGTTTCTGGGTCAGGTATTTTCTTAGAGTCTATCAGGTCTTGGATTTCATGGCGGAGTCAGGCGCAATTGTCGGTGTCATGGCCCTTTTGTTGGTGAAAGTAACAGTAAAGGCTTAGGTTATAATGTGATGGTGGGGGATTGGGTAAGGGTTTGGCTTCCAAGGGTTTCAAGAGCCCTTGCCTCTTCAATTTATCTAGCACCTTGGACAGGGGCCTTCCCAAGTTGGAAAATCTCCGGTTCCGGATAGCGGCAATCTCAGCAGAAACAGGCTTAGTTCCCAATGTCCCTCCAACAGGCCTCATACTTAAGCCATAAAACTTCCTATTTTCTGCCTCTTCGTCTTAAATGTCCATGACAGTCTCCCTCAACTGCCGAAAGTCTGTAATCATGGAGGTCATCCTCCTCAACTTGGTGTAAATGGATTGTCTGGTGCCCTTGATAATCATCTTAATCTGATCCTTCTCCGAAGGCCTAGTCTGCATCTTCAACAACTGACCCCTCCACCGGTCCACATACTCCTTAAAACTCTCCTCCGATTCTGCTTAACATTCTCCAGATCACGAGGAGTGACAGATCGATCTCTAGGTCAGTGACATACTGCTTCAGGAAAGCATCAGCCAACTCCCTCCAATCTTCCTTCACTTTCTTCTCCAAACTGTGGTACCACACCACGGGAGCTCCCTCGAGCGACATTCCAAACATTTTCTGCACTTGGCGCTGAGATAAGCCAACTAAACTCATGGCTGATACAAACTGTCGGAGATGATGCACCCTTGGATCCCCATTCCCGTTAAACTTAGCCATATCAGGCATCTTGAACTGCGCCGGCAACTGTTCTCGAAAGTCAGTGTGTCATAATCCAGCAAATCCTCATTCTTACCCCTCATCTTGCGGGTAACTGACTCAACCTGATCCCGAAGTTTCTGTAACTCTACCTGAGACCCAGACACTTTACCTGCTGCATACTCTGCCATATCATCATCAAAAGTGGGGATATCATCCCCCAATCTGTTCGGAGGTTCCTCTTGCTTCACATCCCCAGAACTAACCCCAGCACGAGACCCGGCTATACCAGCCACAGAAGTAGTCAAGGCTTGCAACTGTTCAGTGACCTTGGCGAGACCGTTCTCTAACTGATCCATACGGGATACCTCATTACCGGATTCACTCATGACTGTTACTGTTCTTTTAATGAGCCTTGTCTCTTCTCTAACCCAAACGGTATCTATGATGTCTTTTTGAGACATAGAGGGTGTTAACATGATATATGTATGTATGAGGTGCATGAGATGCATGTAACATATATAACATACTAAATTAATTAAAATTTTCAAAAAAAATCGACCCGTTATCATTTTAGAAGCTTTCGGGCTAATTGTCATAGGAGTGAACTCATCCAGGTTTAAATAGCCCAACGAGTTCACATCTCATGACAAGGAGCCCAACTAAATCCAAATGGTAATGTTCCGAACACAAGCACAAAGTGGCCCATCAACACTTAGAAGCCTTTGGCCCAATCGTCATAAAATACGTTCTTGTCCCAGTTTAAATGGCCCAACAAGCCCATATCCCATGATAAATGGTCCAAATGGATCCAAACAACGATGTTCCCAAACACAAGCATAAAAGAAAGATAATGCAAACATAAAGTAATAATTTCTACGTAATGGCCCATCAACATTTCAGAAGCTTTGGGCCTAATAGTTATAAGGTATAAACTCGCCCCAGTTTAAATGGCCCAGCAAGTTCGCATTTCTGACAATAGTCCAATTGCATCCAAATGAGGATGGTCCACAAGCACATACTCAAGGAAATAATTGTTACTTTAACCATACAAACCCGGTCTATGGGTGGATTCGCAAGAGTATAGACAAAGGCTCTCACTGGCGAATGGTGGCCCACAACTAGGTCTCTCCAATCAAGGGTTCGAGCGACCAAGTGAGCGCACCCTTTTTTATACAATAAGGTACGTGCCAATGAGCTATGGTGTGTGACTGACTGTCAAATGAATTTCCCGTTGTAGATTCCCCAGAGGGAGGGTGGAGCGAGGCTCACTTAATTACCCAAGCCTCTTAGGCTCTTATCGCTTGGTGTCAGGAATAAACAACGAGTCCTCCAAATTAGTCCATCACAATAGGCTACGAGTAGATGGCTATCTAGGTGCCTTCACAGCTTTTCCTTCTAGAAAGGTAGTGAGTGAAAGAAGACACCAAACCATTACCTAGCCTTAAAATGCCTTAGATTAAACCCCCATTTCATCCACTATAGACACGGTCAATTAGAACATAAATCCAAACATTACAAGACAATATTTCGGGGCCGATTCTCTATCCCCAGTGGAGTCGCCAGACTGTGGGACACAGGAACTGGGCGTCGCATGCTGTCCTAGGCTCGCGGCCTAGTTGGGAGTACGGAGTAGCCCGCGGGGGACTAAACCGGAGAATAATGGAGTCGCCACCCGGTGTGAACCGGGAAAATGAGATTTAAGGCCGCACTCACCCCTCGCAAGGGAAGACCTCAAACAGTTGGGTTCGGAATGGTTCCTTACTTATGTCACTTGTAAAGAAAGGATTTATGTAATAATTTAATCAAGCTTAAGTAACACTTATTTCCAAGAGTATCATGCTTCTAAATTCACATGTACAAGATAAAACTTACACTTAAATTACATATATTTCACATCTAAGATTGCATGCTTGAAAGTACATCAAAGTAGCAACGAACATGCAACTTCATTGGCATATTATATTCATGAAAACACAAGCACACACACTAACCACACAATCACACATGTGAGCATTTTTCCAAGTGGTACGTGGAATTGTATCCCAAGTACAGACCGCATTACCGTCCATTCGGAATCGGCTACGAAATTTATGTCTGGGTTTCCATCCGATATACCACAAGAAATAATACTCAAATGCTATCATGACATGGATATATGAATTGTAATACGATACGTTGAGCCAAGACGAAGGTAAATGATGCAACCAATGGGATAAACATGCTTTTCACTATGATGCATACAAAGATAAGAATGACTATATGGGATTTCATAATACATGCATGAATGGTATAGTTGGCTTTATGTGAGAGTTGTGAGTGTGTGCGTGAGTGCAATGTGGTTTTATGGCGTGAGGAGTTGTGCTTGTGGTAAACGGATTAATGGCAGGCGGATTCCATGAATTGTTTGAGTGTGTGGGGACTGTTTGTAGTTTAGGGCATGAAGGCAATGGTAGGGAATTAGCGATAGTCAGTGGGTGAGTATTAGGTTAGTGTACTGGGCTGTATATGCGTGAGTGAATGGCAGTGTGTGCGTGAGTGAATGGGACGTGAGCGTGGGTGTTGTGGCATGCAGGTCTGGGTGGCAGTTTGTGGATTGGCTATGCGTACGTTGATGTGGCTAATGGCTTGAGGCCAAGGGCGTGTGTGTTGATTGCTTGCGCATGGGACGTGTGGAGGGTGCAAGTGTATGTACGTGAAGACGTGTGGCTATTGGCTGGTAATAGGCTGAAGCAAGGGCTGAGAATATGGGTACACCAATGACAATAGGTCGAGCCAAGACGGGGATAGACGATGCAATCAATGGATGAAAGACACGGCAAATATCGTGGTAAAGGTAACCTGTTAGGCTTTTCTTCCCCCGAATGGAGAACCTTTTAACCCAACACAATAAGCCCATGCGCCTTTCGTTACAATGAGTACAAGGATAAAGATAACTATATGAAATTTAGTATGTCCGATTGAACGTATCTTGCATTCAACCGAACACACATCAACCGACGCGGAAAAACATTGTGGTAAAGGGTTTTAACCCCTCCAAATAGGGGACCTTTCATCGTACTTACTAAGCCCATGCGCTCGATTGAATCATGCATACAAAGAATTAAAAAAAACAATAATATCAAACTTAGTATGCCCGATTGAACTTATCTTGCATTCAACCGAACACACATCAACCGGCGCGGCAAAACATCGTGGTAAAAGGATTTTAACCCCTCCAAATAGGGGACCTTTCATCGCACTTACTAAGCCCATGCGCTCGATTGAATCATGCATACAAAGAATTAAAAAAACTGTAATATCAAGCTTAGTATGCCCGATTGAACATATCTTGCATTCAACCGAACACACATCAACCGGCGCGGCAAAGCATCGTGGTAAAAGGATTTTAACCCCTCCAAATAGGGGACCTTTCATCGTACTTACTAAGCCCATGCGCTCGATTGAATCATGCATAAACAAGTAATATGCAGAATTCAAATAGCGAAAAATAAATAAACCAAAGCAACATAAAACAAAAGAGGGCACCGTTTACTCAAGCGGTACGTGGAGTTATATCCTGAGTACAGATCATACTACCGTCCATTCGGAATCGGCTATGAAATTTATGTCCTGGTTTCCATCCGATATATCGCGAGAGTTGACACATCTTTTATTTTATTCCAAGTCCACAACATACAATATTTCATGATTCATGCATATTTATCTACTCAAGGGCCACAACATGCATTTTGTCATAACAATCATGCAAGCAATACTCAATGAATAATAAAAATAAAACAGAAAACGAGTGTGGAAAATACCCTCAGGTCTAACCTTTTTTGCCCACTTTCGGACTTGCGTTTCGCGGAGATCGGAAGGGTAAAGCTCCTCTACTTCTCCGGTTCACTGGTTTAGCGTCTTGGCTTACTGTTTTGCTGTTTTGCTTGCTATTTGGCCTCCGTTTTACTGTAGTTTCCTCTGTATTTTCTGCTCACTGTTCAGGTCACTGTTTTGACGTTTCAACGGACTGTTTTGAGTGTTTTTTGTGGGTTTTTAGTGCTGTTTTGTGTGATTATTTGTTAGATTATAAGTGCAGTTTTTATGTTACTGTTTTAAGGATTTTAGGGACTGTTTTAAGAGGATTTTGCTGCTGTTTGGGGGTGTAAAACAGTGCAATTTTTGTGTTCACTGCAGTTCGGTTTTTGGTTGTAATTTTCGGTGGTGGAGGGCTGCTGTATAGGGCTGGTTTTGGTGGCTTTAGGAGGATATAAAGGCTTGTTATTTTCGGCTATGGAGGGGTTGAGGAGAGTGATGTGTTCGGCTATGGAGTGGAGGAGATGAAAATAATATTTTTTTTTTGTTACTTATTCTTGTAATTGGCGTGAATGGAGAGCTTGGAGAGGGGGTTGGAAATTCTTTGCTTCTTTATTTCTTGTGATGGGCGTCAACTAGGAGGAGGGAATGCCTTGGAAAAGTGTGGTTTATATAGAGAAGGGCTAGGGCTTCACCTTGTCTCACAAGGAAGGGATTTGATTTTGTGTTGAGCAAGGAAAATCAAAGATTGAGGGGGGACAAATTTGGTTTAGATTAGGAAGTCAATATATGTGATTGGTTAGGATCAGACATTTAATTTGTTAGATTAGGAAGTCAATATTTTTAATTTGTTATAATTGATTTTAATTAGGCATATCATCTTTTTAATTTAGGTATATAACATATTTGATTTGTTTAAATTAGGCATGATTTTATTTTATGTTTTATTTAATTTGGTAAATGATTTAATTATTATTTTATTTAATCACATTATCTAATTAATATTTAACTTAATATTTGATTTAATTTGGGTGTGTATTAGGGTGAATGGGCGTGTGGGCCTTGGTTGGGGCGTGTGGGCCTTTGGTTGGTGGGTTTGGTTTGTGTGGACAAGGTGTGGTATTTTTAGTAAATATATTAATTACATATTTCATATGTATATATTATGAAGAATTAATATAAACAAGTGTGGTAAATTATTTTATTAAATAATATCATTGAAAATTAACAAGAACTAATAAATAAAAATAATAAAATGAATCCTAAACGAATAAACGAATCAATGAGCTTAAATTCGTATTCGATTCGTTTAATAAACGAATCAAATCGAATTGACCCATTTATTAAACGAATCCATTTTTTCAAACCCGTATTCGCTTTAAAGTGAATCGAATCGAACGAATAAACGAATCCTGACCCAAATTGCCACCCCTAGTATAAGGATCTAATCCTTAGTTTTGACGACAGAATTAAAGTATTATTGCATGAAGCATAAAGGATTGAGCCCTTAAGTTATCATCACCATGAGTCTTATAAAGCTCATGCTCTACTATTTGCTCAACTCCGGGCTCAGGCCCGAGATGTCATTCTATCAAATAAAGTAACTTCTCAGTTCCCATGACTATCCTAAGGTTCTATTCCCATTTTAGAAAATTATACCGTTAAAGACATTTTCACTTAGGATTATGTTCTTTGATGCTAATCTTTCCAGTTATCTTGATTGCTATAGTCCAACTATCCAATCAACGATTTCGGGTACAATCTAATGTAATGATTACTATAGTCTAACTATATAATTAATTACAATTTGATTGATTAAATTCAAATATATTGATTACTATAATCCAATTATATAATCAACTATAAATGAAATAGTTTGAATACAGTCCAACTGTTTAATTAAAACAATAATTAAATATTAGTCTAACTAATATATTTATTAATAGTTAATGACGGAAAAATGAAATGAGCGCGTATTGGCAAGTATCTAAACGAAATTGAAAATTTAATACTTGCCTCCCACTAATTTTCGGCGAGCCTCTAACCCTCTGTGGAGTACTCGGGAAACCTAGTTTCCTAGTGGGCTAGGATCCCGTTAAATAACACACAACCTTGACTTTGGCGAACAAGTTGTATGATACTTAATTAGGTAGATCTCTAAGATCAATTGGATCTCATCCAATTCCTAGATCTAGTAAGTGGACATCCAAGTCCGAAACATATATCCAATATATGCCAATATATCCAATATATTCCCTAACCTTTTTCCTCTAAATCAATTAAGCCTTGGCTTTGGCTCAACAAGCTTAATGATTCTAGTTAAAGCGTGACCCATTGACAATGTAAAGCTTCGTAATCGAGGCCGATGAACAAGAAGTGACCTTGACTTTGGCCAACAAATCACAACTTGCCCAAGGCGTACGATATAGAACAAAGCCTTCATGATTCAAACACATCCGCGATGGACAAAGGTATTGACTTTGGCCAAAAAACCAGTGCCAATCTTGGATCTTGAGAGAGAATCACTCAATGGAAGAAAAAACGCTTAATATGAAATGATGGTTTTTCGCGTAATTGGCAACCAATTAATTATCTCTGATTAGGTCTCATCATACACCCTTAAGCATGCAATCTAAAAGCATAATAAGGTGCGATAAAATTAATAATGATATGCGGATGGATATATAACACAATTTATTCCTAGAACAAATCTCTTCATTTCCTCTCTCCGCTAGCACTATTCTTGCTTCTACCCAATTACATAATACTTCTAAAAAAACCTCATTTATATTGAGGGGAATATGTGAGAAGAGAAATACAATGAGAAAAAAGGTAATAGACTGGACACGCAGGTCCAATTTAATAAATTCTAAATTTATTACAACAATTTCCAAAATTGCCCTCACCCTTCTAATATCTATCTGATATATATTATTCATACATACATCCAAGTATTCACACATAACATGTTATCAATCAATCTAATCCAATTAATTAATCTTTGATTAATGACCATCCAATGTTCAAACAACGATTTGATTTGCGCGAGTCCAACTCGTTTAAGAATAAGTACTCAAAGTACGAATTCTTGAATTATATCAAACTACAATATTAAATCCAATTTAATTTGTATTCAATACTAATTCATATTTAATTCCAAATTAAATAATTACACTTTTGATGTGCCTTTATGACTTAGATTCCAAATCTAATCTTAATGGGTCTCAAAGGCCCAATTAGTATCCGATACTATTCAATTAAAGTCCAATGGGCTTTTAATTAATTCATTAGGCATGAGCTTTGGCAATTATGGGTCAAACCCAAGATGTCAATGCCCAATTAGGAATCACCCTATGCCAAAATCAATTTAGGCCCATTAAGCCCAATTAAAATTTTAAAGGCCCAATTATCATATTGGACTTTATGGAAATGGTTTTAGGCCCAATTGGATCCAACCAATTATCCTAAACCAAACTTGGCCCAACCAAGCCCATTAAGCCCAAATACAACAAATTAAATTAACTCATTATTCCAAATCAGAAATTAATTCAATTCAAGTGTAATTAACACAATTAATTAACTAATCTAATGTTTCCAAAACATTTAATTGATCTAATTAATTATGCTCTTTAATCCCAATTCATGTCCAACATAAATGAAGCAAAATAATTCATTATAACATGCTTCATGCTTCATGCTCACGGTTTTGACAAGAAATAATTATGCAATATGATTCCAATCCAATTAAATCAACATCCAATATACATTTCATGCCAACAACACATCCAATTGTCTAATTTTCAAAAAATCACCATGAGCTTAAGGGGTTCTAAGTTTCGGCCAAGGGGTATATTTTGGGGAAAATTAATCCTATCAATTTTTCACAAAATTAAGGATGCACAAATCCAATTCAACATCATACCAACTCAACCAAACCACCAATTTGAAGAAATTATGTTCTAAACACAATAACCCCAAATAGAGTCATGAACCATAAAATTCCAAATCAAACTTAGGATGGCTCTGATACCATTGTTAGTGTTCCTAGAACATGCCAAGATCTCTAAGTTGTGATTTGTGTGTGAATATTACCAAATGGAGTTGCAGAATACTCACATTGATAGGTGGAAGTTCAAAACTTTTTCTTTGATGTAGAAGCTCCAAGCATATAAATGAATTCCAAACTCATGGATGAGTCTCCCTATCACCTTCTTTTGACTCTAAATGTGCTAGCAATCTTGAATTTTTGAAACAAAAATTCCATGGAGAGAGCTTGTAATTTTCGGCCATGTAGAGAAAGAGAAGAGATAATGAATAGTGACATAATCCAACTTCTAAAGTTTGACCACTTTAAATAGTAAGTTGAGTGTTGGTATTAGGTTGAGTGAAATAAAAGCAATCTAAGCTTTTTTCAACTTACTACCAAATTCCATCACATGTCAAACATGTTGATGTAAGTTGGTGGGCCCCACTTAAATTCTAAATTTAAGTCGGACAATTCAACACGCAACTTCGCTCGGGCCCGGTTCGTTTAATTCCGAATTAAGCGAATTTCTGTTGCGACTTAATTAAATCAAATTTAATTAAATAATAATGCCTAGCAAAATTATTATGAAAGTCGCTTGTGAATTAATTCTAAATTAATTCTTTGGTGCGAATTAAAATCTAATTTTAATTCTGCATTGAAATCTAGATTCAATTAATATATCTAATATATTATTTTAGCCCAATCAAATAAATTAAATAGTAAAATCCAATTTAACTATTAAATTTATTTTACCGATTAATTCTAAATTAATCGCGTTCCCTCTTCTCGACGAATTTAATCCCAGATAAATTTTCGACGCAATTAATCCTAGATTAATTTCTCTCTATGATAATCAATTCCCAGATTAATTATTGCCGTAATTAATCCCAGATTAATTTTCTCTCTCTCATTATTAATCCCAGATTAATTCTGTTCGAGTCAAACATCATCGGTGAATCTTTGGGAGGCGACCCAAGAGATCTCTGGATATGTTGGCAGTAAATACGGTCATCGGACTATCCGAATACGTGCATACCCGGTACCACATTTCTACCGATTTACAAGACATGGTTGACTTCTAGCAAAGCACCGTGCCTACCCAATTCTCCAAAAATATATTCAACATGGAATATACATAATCTTTATCAGGCGTAGTATACACAGTATTGCGCATTACGATCCTATATCGGATGTCACATGCTAGGCTTGGGGCTGAAATTGTGTATGCCCCGTACGAAGCATATATCAGATTAACAACAACTAGTCTCTTTAATTGAATAATCATGACCTTGTCATATTATCCCGATAGCTGCAGCATTTAAGAGAGTACCAGTTCTGTATCCCTGCGTGATCATCATCTCCATATTACTGAAGTGATACTTTCATCTTGACATCACACCGAATACACTACGATTCTCAGTATACCTAGAAGAGGCGTACACAGAACCTGTTAAAGCCCCGGATGACCAAATCCAAAGTATACTAATTGTCGCAAGTATTAGCGATGCAAGTCTCAGGTTAAGACCAAATACACCTACCTTGATTCGGACTCCCATAGACACATAGTAATACTACTAATAGGATTCCGAAGTGTCTATCCAGAGCGAAGCTGTTTCCGTACCATCGGTAAATAGAACCTCCTATTACACTTGCATGAGTATCCAATACCCAAATATATGAGAACTATGCCGTTATGCTTCCATAACACGCACAAGTGTAATACTAGCCTATTCCGCATTATCGATGTCCAGTCTCGATAATACTACGACTAGAGATATTTAATGATTAAACCTTAGTAGATTAATACTGTCTCATATCTTTTTAATTCGGTACTAATCATATGGAATTTTATCATTTATATATCCCGGTAATCCAATTACAAATGATAAAAGAGCAATTTCCTTTGTTACATAGTTAATTTGTATAACAACACCATATTCTGTACAAATAGTGATGTTATGGGTCATAATTGTCCAACAGTGCGCAGTTACAACGTAGTTTATAATTGACATTGGGAAGTGTCATTATAAGTTGTATATCCTTAAATAAAATTCCTGGTCAAGATTTACTAACACAGGTCAGTTAGTAAAATCTGTTGAGACCAGTACATGTCGTATATCGTGACTTGGTCCGATGGTTTATCCCAATGAACCACGAGTCTCGGGAGACTCGTATAGACATAGAGGTGTTTATTTGATAAACATTGAATGACTCACTGAAGATTTCATAATAGATGGTACACCAACGTCAATAGGAATCTTCTCGAGTTGAGCAAGCATAGTGGTCCTTCGACTTGAGATACCATTGTGGATATATAAGTTATCCTCCACACTTTGATGACAGTCACGTCACCGATCTATTTAGATCAGACCTCCACCTATTCGTTGGGTGTGGACTGATTCTCATGATATCCAGTGCGTATCAAGATAGAATCCGTCAGTCCTGTGTACAGGGCATAGGTATCCTGCACGTGTTTACGATCTAGTAAATCCATGGCTGTGTTATAACTTCGGAAGTGAGTTTCGAATGTTATTTAGAGATCGTAAATTTGAAAATCGACTATATTATACCATAAAGATTTGACGTTCTTATCTATATCCCATATATAATATGGATAGCCTGTGACAGAGGGATTATACGTATGCAATGACCTCGACTTGTATAGTTTAGCGAGATTATCCGTGGTCATCATAATTCATGAGTGTGTGAATTATGGACACGAAATAGGATTTCGTGATGGATAAACCTAAACTTAGAGAGTCCTACAATATGAAGTGTACTCGTTGAGCACTTGGGCAACACCTTATGAATAATACAGATTATTCATAATACTTCGCCGTATTATATGAGTTAATTCGAATCGTTTAAATGGTTAAAAAAAAACACATGCATAGGGGAATTTTTGGCCAATCATAATTATTGTATATTTGTATTTGATACATAATTTGATTAGATACACATTAATTAATTGTCAAATGAGATTTTGACACTTGTCACTTCTATACGTATTTTATTTAATGTAAATAAAATACATATGGATTAATAATTATATTAATTAATTATTTGGATATTTAAATGTTAAATATTTAGATTATTAATTGATATATATATATATATATATATCATAATTTTTATGGAATATATGTTTAATTATTATTGGTTACACATGTCATTAAATTTAAGGTTAAAGTGTTAAATTTGAATTTTGACTACTTTAACTTTATATTTAATTTAATTTGATAATTTTCATTTGTGATAATTGTTATCACACATGTTTATTATTAATTGGTAACATGTGACATGATCTATTAATTTGATTTTGGATCAAATTAATTTTTACAAAATGACCAAAATACCCCTCCAAGGTCGGTAATTACATTTAAAAAAGGGAAATTTTTTCTTTTCTCCTTTATGGCTTACAATGGCCGAAAATCATCTTCCAAAAACACTCCAAATTTTGTTTGATGATTCAAGAAGGAAAAGTGAAGAAAATCAAGAAAAAGCTTAAGGAAATTAAGAGATTAAATGTAATCTTCAATATCCCCAAGCTTAGAAAGCATGTTTCTTATTCTTGATCATCTAGAGAGATTCTAGTGTTTCTTCTTTTCTTTAGAATTTGGGTGTTTTTGATTTGGAAGATGGATTGGAAGGCTTGGTGCATGTGTGAAGTAGTATTAAAAGATATTATTGTAATATTTGCTCAATTTGATCATTTGATGATATGTTGCCATTCTAAAGTGTTATGACCACTCTTTTAATGCCTATAATTATTCTTGGGTGCTTCATTGGTGGTGGCTTGGATTGGTGTTGTGATTAATTAGATTAATGATAAGAAAATTGGATTAAAGCATGAAATATTGGTATTTTTGCTTTCTGGATTAGATCTGAAAACTGTTTTTATGGTGATGAAAATTATGTCATATAAATGTATTGGATGTGTTTTGGGTGTTGGAACAATTACCGAAAACTATTTCGAAGTTGAAATATGTCATAACGGCGAAAAACGGCATTACCGGGTGACTTTTGAGCCAACCAGGTGACAGCTGCCCAAACAGTGAATTGGTCACTATTTGGACAGCCCATGAACTGCCCAAGTACTATTGGGGCTGACCTAGGTAGCCCCCATGTGCATTGGGTAGTCGGTTCGGTCAAAAATATGTTTTATACCATTTTACGGAAAAATATTTTCATAAAAGTTTCTCGATGTTTCTTTACTATTTATGTCGTTATTTGATATCGAATAAATATGTTTAGGTGAAATATGAATGAATTATATATATTGGATATTGAATAATTTATTCTGTAATTTTAAAAGTTTTAAAATTACGATTTCACCCGAACTGCGAGCTTCCGTTGCGCCCGCGTCAAAACCCCAATAAAAATGGTATCAGAGCAGGTCTGATCCTTCATCCATTGCATTTTTCATGCTTGATATATGATATATAATCCAATTTTGATGTTTGCACATGCATGTAATTTAGATATTTCTTGACTTTTCGGTTCTACGCTAACGGGAAATGTAACAGAAATTTAATGGTTAAATTAAGTTATGTCTTCTAAGGTAGAGTTGAATTGTTTGGAAATTGATCTAGATTAAATTCTGCATTTGATGTAGAATAATGCTTTCTTGAGGAATATCCCCGCTTAAATAAGGCTGTAGAGTGACATGTATTAGATGCATGTTTCTTGGTTTGTCATGTCAATACGGTTTATGGGTATCTTTCTATGGCTGCATCCGAGAAAGTGCCAAAGCAGTGAGGGTGTAGTTAATAGAATTTAATCCATGCCGGATGTATATTTGATACCAGACAAATTCAGGTGAAAGTGAAAATCATGAACGTGCCAAAGCTGTCAGAACTACATCGGTAGTTTGAGTTTGTCATTGCCAAGTGAAGCCTTGATACGCCTCCTTATGAACGTGCCAAAGCTATCATAACGAGAAACGGTCAGGACCAAAATAAGAAGTCACAGTGAGTGTGATTGACAATGATTTGTCTACCTAATGAATATACGTAGGCGAGTGTTGGATAAAATGACCCATAGCGTCACTTTTTGCACAGATCATTGTGTTGTTGTAGCAAATTAACTATGTGACAAGGAAATTGCACTCTCATCATTTGTGATTAAATCACCATAGATATATAAATGAAGAGAGGTCCATATGATTAGCACCACACTTACGCATCTCTTCCTCTCCCTCTCTTTTCTCTTCTTTCTTCACGGCTTCAAGCCGATTTCTTCAAAAATTTTCTGGTTTTGACCGAAATTTTGAGAAGCAAATTGAAGAAGAGTAGTGCTAGCACACACATGGGTTATATTATGGTGATAGGGAAACGAATTTGTGAGCTTGGAAAGCTTGAAGCTTGAAGCTTCAATGGACTCTTCAATGACCGAACATGGAGGAGGCAAACCAGTCACCAACCGAGTAGTCCACTGCATGAGGAAGCTATTGCCGAGCTTATGGAGGAAGCTTGAAGGCTTGTATTCTTCATTTCATCAAAACCCATCAATGTGAGTATGTATTCCGCCTTACTCCTTTGTGTATTCAACTCGTTTTTATGCATGTTTTTGATCTTTGGGACTTGATTGAAACTTAACAGCGAGACCATGCAAAAGCTGTGAGTCAAAATATATTCATGGGGTCCACCTCTCACTATGAAATTCGATTTAATTATTGAATTCTCATTTTCCGTTGGGGATTACGGTATTACGTAAAGTAGTGGGAGACACTGCTGGGTTAAAAATCTATAACTAAAGTAATGTGTAATATTATGGAAATTGCCGCATGTTTGTTTTCCTTTATTCTATATTGTTTATAGTATTAAACTTCTAATCCACCGCATGCATATTATTTGAATATGTTTTCTGACTTCATTTTTGGTTGCGTATTTCTAGAATAGGTTCTAGAATGTAAATAGACTTGAATATTGTTAGATTAGTCAAAACCATTGGGAACTATTGTTCTGTTTTTCTTGAAAATCAAGATGGTTAGTGACTTAGTTACTTAGTCACGATAAGTAATTTAAATAGATATCAGTTATAGGATATAATTATGTAGAGAGAATAGTTTCTTATGCGGTAAGAATTGACATGAATTAGTTAATGTCTCGAGATTCTTGACTGGCATTAAGAAAACTCCATTAGGTATTTGTTTATCTTATAATGACGTTTCTTGGCTTTAGTGACCTTTAGAGGTAATGTGTTTGACACAATTTGCTAATCAATTATTTGCAATTGTTGTGAATAATTGAAGGCAAATTATAAAGTTTAAGATATGAGATGTGTAAAGTTGTGTATAGAGAATATCGATTCTCACAATATGACAACTGTAGGTATTGGATACCGGATCTCCCATCTAGTTTTTTAAAATCAGATGTTAATGATTGTTTTGATATTTGATATCAGAACTTGTGACTATTGGGTAGTTACTTGTTCTATATAAATAATTGTTACATATTTTAATATGACTAGTAGTGTCATTAATGAAGAGATAAACATTAAGGAAAATATTCGGTTAACTAAATAACTTAGAACAGTGCTTTATGAGATTTTATCACATAAGTATTAGATGCTTATTTCGTATGGTAAAGGATGGTCTGATACGAGATCACACCATATATCCTTATCCATTTAATGAATATTGTATTCATGATGTGATTAAATCTCATTTAACCAATGATCGTCATTGGACTACAGATTTATTAAACTAATACTTTGGAAGTATGTAGTTTAATGAATTATAAATTACATTGGATAGTTTTCTTTACTTCGTAACTTAGTTAATGAGTTGTCATGACTTAGTTATGTGTTTCTAAAAGAATATATATTGAACGTCTTGAATGGTTCGAGAACTTTCAATATGTTTCTGATGAAACGCAGATAGAATATTTTGAATGGTTCAAAGATATTATATTTGAAGTGTTGAAAACTATATTTTAAAATTCGTCGTGAGTCTTTGAATTGTTCAAGGATGTTTGATATGATCAAACATATGGATTTATGGCAATTAGTTCTATAGTTATTTAATGGATGTGATTCTTACTCAATATTATTCTTCTACGATTCCATTGTGATGGAATTGGTCAGTGGGAGAAATCGAATCTTATATGATTTGATATTGAGGGTTACCGAATTAGTTTCAATACTCTTGGGGATATGCTCTAGTACCACTAATTCATCTTTTTAATTAAGGTTTCATTAGATCTACAGTTACGTATATGATATGTATAAGTAGAAAATTTGAATCTTGACAAGTTTGAGATTTGAATCTTTCTTTTGTATAATGGTTATATAATTGAAAGTACTTGCGCCTCGGAGGTACAAGTAAAATTTTATCATTTATTATATTTAATAGAATATTGTATTCTATTTGATAGAATATCTTTTCTACGATCCCGAGTAATAAAATTGTTTTATTACTTGGTATGTAACATCAGATGTTAATGATTGTAGAAAAGACTGACTTATTGAAGTCAAATATGAGAGTGATAAACTATAAATGGAATTACATAATTAATAGGATGAAAAGACCCTTAGACAGCTTCCATATAAGTCCAATAGGATGTCAGAATCATTTGCGAAGTATTTGATACTTAATGGTTCTACTGTTTTCTTATCGAAGAAAATAATCCTATAAGTTATAGTGGGAGCGATATTTAATATCGATTCCGGAAGTTAGATTAGATCATAGATCTAAGATTGTTCATAGCTCACTATTATCAAGTTTTTGAACTTGATTGAGCTTTCGTTATGAATTATTCCTAAAATGTGCAAATTGTTTGTGCTGCAAAAGCAAAATGAGCTTGTTAAAGGTTTGACCTTTATATTATGATTGTAAGAAAATTTATACTAAGCTATCTATTGTAGATTCTGAGGAAACTTGTCTCTAGTCATACTAATTGAACAATTAATATATATTGGTTAATATTGCTATTAAACTATGTATTTTGGCTAAAGAATGCAAAATGACGTTTCTGAATGGTTTCTTCGAATGAGAGATCTATTGTGGCTTCTTTGTTTGAAGAGTACATTCTAGAATGGCCATAGAGTTTGTATTCTGCTAAGATCACAGTTGATATACTAGCTTATTGTGGGACACAGAAACTGGGCGACGCATGCTATTCCGAGCTCGCAGCCTGGTTGGGAGTACGGAGTAGCCACGGGGGACTAAACCGGAGAATAATGGAGTCGCCACCCGGTGTGAACCGGGAAAATGAGATTTAAGGCCACACTCACCCCTCGCAAGGGAAGACCTCAAACCGTTGGGTTCGGAATGGTCCCTTACTTATGTCACTTGTAATGAAAGGATTTATGTGATAATTTAATCAAGCTTAAGTAACACTTATTTCCAAGAGTATCATGCTTCTAAATTCACACATACAAAAATAAAACTTACACCTAAATTTACATATATTTCACATCTGAGATTGCATGCTTGAGAGTACATCAAAGTGGCAACAAACATACGACTTCATTGGCATATTGTATTCACGAGCACAAACACACACTAACCACACAAGCACACATGTGAGCACTTTTCCAAGTGGTACGTGGAATTGTATCCCAAGTACAGATCGCACTACCGTCCATTCGGAATCGGCTACGGAATATGTCTGGGTTTCCATCCGATATACCACAAGAAATAATACTCAAATGTTATCATGACATAGATATATGAATTGTAATACTTTAAGCCAAGACTAAGGTAAATGATGCAACCAATGGAATAAACATGCTTTTCATTATGATGCGTACAAAGATATGAATAACTATATGGGATTTCATGATACATGCATGAATGGTGTAGCTAGCCTTACGCGCGGGATAAGACTAATAGGTGGCGTTTAGGGCGCGGTTTCAGGCAGTGGATAGGTGACTAAACTGGGCAGTGATGGGCGTAGAACTGGGCAGTGAGGAGTGTTGGATTGTGGCAGTTTTTAGGGGGTAATTGCGCGTTAGGCTTGAGTTGAGGCATGGCTGTGAACGTGTTTATGGGGGGTGTGGCGTTAGCGTAAGGGCTGAGTGGCTAAGGGGGCTGTTGATACGCTGCGTTGAGGCAGTAGGTAAAGCTGTGATTGTGAACGTGCAGGGTGAGGGTTACGTGTTGATGCAAGAGAGTTGCTTATGGTTTTTTGTGTGGTGCGTGGCTGAAGGAGTGGTTAGCGTAAAGGCAGGGGACTTTGTGCGTGTGCGTTAAGGGGCTTCAAGGTGTGATGGGCTGGGAATATGGGTACACCAATGACAATAGGTCGAGCCAAGATAGGGATAAACGATGCAATCAATAGATGAAAGACATGGAAAATATCGTGGTAAAGGTAGCCTTTTAAGCTTTTCTTCCCAAATGGAGAACCTTTTAATCCAACACAATAAGCCCATGCGCCTTTCGTTAAAATGCATACAAAGATAAAGATAACTATATGAAATTTCATATACCCGATTGAACATATCTTACATTCAACCGAGCATTTATCAACCGGCGTGGCAAAGCATCATGGTAAAGGATTTTAACCCCTCCAAATAAGGGACCTTTAATCCGACTTACTAAGCCCATGCGCTCGATCGCATCATACATACAAAAATAAAGACAATCATATCAAACTTAGTATGTCTGATTGAACATATCTTACATCAAACCGAACACACATCAACCGGCGCGGCAAAACATCGTGGTAAAGGATTTTAACCCCTCCAGATAGGGGACCTTTAATCCGACTTACTAAGCCCATGCGCTCGATCGCATCATGCATACAAACATAAAGATAATCATATCAAACTTAGTATGTCCGATTGAACATATCTTACATCCAACAGAACACACATCAACCGGCGCGGCAAAGCATCGTGGTAAAGGATTTTAACCCCTCCAAATAGGGGACCTTTAATCCGACTTACTAAGCCCATGCACTCGATCACATCATACATACAAAAATAAAGACAATCACATCAAACTTAGTATGCCCGATTGAACATATCTTATATCCAACCGAACACACATCAACCGGCGCGGCAAAGCAACATGGTAAAGGATTTTAACCCCTCCAAATAGGGGACCTTTAATCCGACTTACTAAGCCCATGCGCTCGATTGTATCATGCATACAAATAACATGCAGAATTCAAATGACGAAAAATAAATAAATCAAAGCAATATAAAACAAAAGAAAGTGTCGTTTACTCAAGCGGTACGTGGAGTTGTATCCCGAGTACAGATCATACTACCATGCATTCGGAATCGGCTATGAAATTTATGTCCAGGTTTCCATCCGATATACCGCGAGAGTTGACACATCTTTCATTTTATTCCAAAGCCACAACATACAATATCTCATAATCCATGCATATTTATCTACTCAAGGGCCACAACATGCATTTCAACATAACAATCATGCAAGCAATACTCAATAAATAATACAAATAAAACAGAAAACGAATGTGGAAAATACCCTCAGGTCTAACCTTTTATGTCGACTTTTGAACTCACGTTTCACGGCCGTCAGAAGGGCTATCACACCGCAACTTTTCTGGTTCACTGGTTTGCGTTTTACCTCGTTGTTTCGCTGCTCAAGCTACTGTTTTGACTCCGTTTTGCTGCTGTTTCCTCGCGGTTTCGCTGCCGTATTATTGGTCACTGTTTCAGGTGTATAGGGGACTGTTTTGGGTGTTTTTTTGTGGGTTTTAAGTGCAATATTTTTTGTCACTGGTTTGGGGATTTTAGGGACTGTTTTGAGGGCTAATATTTTTGGTAATAATGTAGTTTTTCGGTAATGTAGGGAGGTTTACGGGGCTATTGTTTCAGTGATATAGGGAGGCTTATGGGCTGCTGTATTGGTGTGTTTTTCTGTGATGTGAGGGAGGCTTATGGGACTGTGTTTTTCGGTCAAGTAGGGGAAGGAGATGAAGAGAAATTTGTTATGTTTTCTTGTGTAATATGCGTGAACTTGAAAGGGATTCTTTGCTGTTTTTTTGCTTGTGATTTCTTGTCAAAAAAAAACGTGTGAATCAGAGAGGAGGAGAGCTTTGGGTGGTGGTTGTTTATATAGAGAATGGCTAGGGCTTCACTTTGTCTCACAAGGAAGGGATTTGATTTAGTGTTGAGCAAGGAAAGTCAAAGATTTGATGGAGACAAGATTGGTTTAGATTAGGTATACAATATATTTGATTGGTTAGGATTAGGCATTTAATTTGTTAGATTAGGAAGTCAATATTTTTTATTTGTTATGATTGATATTAATTAGGCATGACATCTTTTTAATTTAGTATGTGATTTTGTTTAGTTAGGAAGTTAATATATTTGATTTGTCTAAATTAGGTATGATTATATATTATGTTTTATTTAATTGGTAAATGGTTTAAATATTTTATTTAATTCAAATACATTATCTAATTAATATTTTATTTAATTTGGGTGTAATTAGGGTGATTGGGCGTGTGGACCTTGTTGTGGGCGTGTGGGCCTTTGGTTGGGTGGTTAGTTTGTGTGGGCTAGGTGTGTGGGCTTGCGGGGATTTTGGGCCGAGGTTAGGTGATTGTAAGTGTTTTGGGCCGGGAATAATTTTTAAAACGGAAAACCAACAAGTAACCCGAAGCTAAACCAGCAAACTTAATCCGAATATGAGTCAATTCTTGACTCCTCCCTTCCGACGTCCGTTTCCCGCAGCTTCCGCGACTTAAAAGGTAGTGCCTCCAACTAAGACTCATCATCGGGTTTCACATGCAAAAATGCAATGCCTACAGACACCCCCACTTTGATGGGACTTGTGCAGTGTGTGACTTTGAACAATCCTATCAAAGTTATGCAATGCATTTTCACTTACCTGGCTCGTCTGCTGCCTCGAGCTGAGTTGGTGCTGCAGTGGACCTCGATCCTGGGACGCATCCCACTAACTGCAACTGACAACGGGGGCACCTCGACCCTAGGCACCTCGTCCCAATACCGCTGAAAATATGGACCTCGCCCTCAATATGATGATGTAGTGGACACCTCGACCCTGGGACACATCCCGGAACTACAACCGACAACGGGGGCACCTCGACCCAACACCGCTGACAATAGGGACCTCGCCCTCAAACTGATGATGTGGTGGGCACCTCGACCTTGGGACACATCCCGGAACTACAACCGATAACGGGGGCACCTCAACCTTGGGCACCTCAACCTTGGGCACCTCGACCCAACACCGCTGACAATAGGGACTTCGCCCTCAAACTGATGATGATGTGGGGCTTCGCCCCCAAGCCGATACGGGCCTCGCCGCCTGGGACTTATCCCCAAAAATTATTGATGTGGGCCTCGCCCCCTAGGACTCATCCCCAAAACTGAAAATGCGCTGACGCTGTTTGTCTCATCTCTGCGGCTTTCTCTTTTCTTCGAACCTGCGAACACAAAACAAAAACAAACACGGAAAGAATGCAATGTTACGTGTATGCATGAATAACTTTCCTACTCTGTAGGATTAGGTCTTCTGCCAATTCCCTTGGTGACCGCTCGGTCCTTTCTCCCTCAGGCAAAGTACTGTTTCAATCTGATAGCCTCACTGCTCCATTTCCCATTACCTTCTGCACTATGTAAGGTCCTTCCCAGTTAGGTCTGAATTTTCCTCTCGGATCTGTCGTCGACGGCCTCGACTGTTTAAGTACCAAATCACCCTTTCTGATCTTGGTGGGGCGTACTTTATTGTTGAATGCTCGGGCTAGTCTCTTTGATACAACTGCATGTGATACAAAGACTTCGCTCTCTTCTCATCCAATATTGCTAACTGATTAAACCTCTGTGCGGCCCACTCCTGTTCCAGTAATTCTGCCTCTGCTAATACCCTCATGGACTGTATTTCCACTTCTACTGGCCATACTGCTTCCATTCCATAGACCAAAGAGTAAGGTGTGGCCCATGTTGCTGTTCTTACTGATGTTCTGTACCCCCACAAAGCATACGGTAATTTCTCAACCCAATCTCTGCAATTTTCTGTCATCTTGGCTAAAATCATCTTTATAGTCTTGTTGGCTGCCTCAACTGCCCCATTTGCCTGCGGCCTGTACGGTGATGACTTGTGGTGGCATATCTCATACCTCTGTAACATTGCCTTCATCTCTCCTTGAAACTGAACTCTGTTGTCTGTCACTACATGATGCGGTATACCATACCGACAAATGAGGTTCCGAGCTACAAATTTGCCATCTGTTTTGCTGTAACATTGCGAAATGATTCGGCTTCCACCCACTTCGAGAAGTAATCTACGGCCACTACTATGAAGCGATGCCCATTCGATGCATTTGGTCGAATTTCTCCAATCATATCAATTCCCCATGCTGAGAAAGGCCACGGCTCTGACAACCCGTGCAATTCTGTGTGTGGTAAGTGATTCAAATTACCGTGTGCTTGATAGTCATGACAGTGCTTTACCATCTTCGCGCAGTCTGTTTCCATGGTTGACCAATAAAAACCTTGTCTCACTATCTTGCGGGACAGATTCAACCCGTTCATGTGCGGACCACATACCCCGTCGTGTATTTCTTCCATTACATGCTGAGCTTCTTCCTTTCTCAAACACTTCAACTGAATACCGTTTGCTTGCCTCTTGTACAGTTCCCCTTTCAAAATCACATACTAGGAAGGTAACTTCTGAATGGCTATTCTGTCTTTTCTGCATGCCCCTTCCGGGAGTTCAGCATGTTCCAGATACCTCTGAATGTCATAATACCAAGGTTTACCATCGTCGACCTCGACTTCCAGAATTCTTTCTATCTCATAAACAGGTCTGCTCGCTGTTGTCAGTATCAACGGTCTCATCACTAACTTTTCTGGATTTTCCCAAGTTGCTGCAAGTGTAGCCAATGCATCTGCCATCTGATTCTCTTCTCTCGGTAAGTGCTGAAACTTACACTCGGGGATAACCTATGCCAACTTTCTGAGGTGAAAAAGGTAAGGTTTCAACCATTCTTCTTTCAATTCCCATTCTCCTCGCATTTGCTGGACCACCAACATAGAATCTCTGTAGACTTCCACACTTCCGGCCTTCAAGGCTATCAATGCCGTCAAACCAAAAGCACATGCTTCATACTCGGCCATGTTGTTAGTCACTCTGAATGTCAACCTCTTGGCCAAAGGCAAAGTCTCTCCCTCGGGGGTCACTATCACGATCCCAATTCCGGCTCCCTTGTAATTCACTGCTCCGTCAAAATACATCTTCCATCTCTGGACTGTTATTGCTTGGATCTCTTCATCTGGAAATTCAAACTTATACTGATCCCCCTCAACAGGTTGCAATGCCAGAAACTCTGCTACTGCTCGCCCTTTGATCAATTTGGAGGTGAGATACTCAATGTCAAACTCTGTCAGCAATACCAACCATCTGCCCAATTTTCCCACTAGTGAAGGCACCGAATGAAGATATTTCAGAGGATTTTCCTTTGCCACTACCTGGATCTTGTATGACTGGAAATAATGCCGCAATTTTCTGGAAGCCCATACCACTGTAAGACAGATCTTCTCTACTTCTTGATACCGAGCCTCATATGGGAGCATATTCTTACTCAAATAATAGACTGCATGTTCGACCCCTATCTCATCTGCCTGTACCATCATTGCCCCCAATGCTTCTGATTCTATAGCCAAATACAATATCAAGGTCTGCCGCCCGGTCTCGGAGGTTTCAATACAGGAGGCTTTACCAAGTACTCTGATTTTGTCGAAGGCTGTCTGATACTGTTCATTCCATCTTACTGGCTGATCTTTTCTCAACAGTTTGAAGATAGGCTTACATACTGATGTCAACTTGGCAATGAACCGACTGATGTACTGAATCTTCCCCAAGAATGCTCTGACTTCTTTTTCTATCTTCGGTGCAGGCATTTCTGTGATTGCTTTGATTTTCTCAGAATCTACCTCTATTCCACCCATTCCCAATGTATGACCAAGTAATTTCCCTGATGTCACCCCAAACACACATTTCTTGGGATTTAACCGCAGGTTGTATTTGTCAACTCTCTGAAGGAACCTTTCCAGTGCTTCAATATGCCCAACTCTTGTCTCTGATTTCACCATCATGTCATCCACATACACCTCAATCTATTTGTGCATCAAGTCATGGAAAAGTGTAGTGGCCATCCGTTGATAAGTAGCTCCTGCATTCTTGAGCCCAAACGACATTACCTTGTAACAATAAGTACCCCACTCAGTAACAAATGCAGTCTTGTTTTTGTCTTCCTCAGCCATGAGAACCTGATTATAACCTGAAAATCCATCTGCAAATGAATACATAGCAGATAAAGCCGCACTATCAACCAAACATCTATATGCGGCAGAGGAAAATCATCTTTGGACAAGCCTTGTTGAGATCTCTGTAGTCTACACACATTCTGACCTTCCCATCTTTCTTTGGCACCGGTACTATATTAGCCAACAACTCAGGATAATTTACTACTTCTAGGAACCCCACATCTATCTGTTTCTTAACCTCCTCTCTGACTTTCTCAGCCCATTCTAGTCTCATCCGTCGGAGTTTCTGTTTTACTGGCCTCATATTCGGATAAGTTGGTATTGTGTGCTGGGTAATGTTTCTGTCTACCACAGGCATGTCCTCATAGGACCAAGCAAACACTTTGGCATATCTGACCAACACTTCTTCTAGTTTCTCCCTATCTTCGAAGGTTACTTCACTTGCAATCAGAATTTCCTTGGGGTTCTCAAGTGTACCCAAGTTAAATGCAGTAGTTCTGGCCGAACTGATATCAAATATGCTTGATTCGTGCAGAGTAAATGGAAATGACTCAGGCAAGTAAGCAAAAGAAATGTCTTTATTATTGGATAATGCGGAAGTACATTCAAACAAATCAGGAAGGTAAATGTCTTTATCATCTATAGACATTTCTTCATCTGCAATCAGGTCTTCCTCAAGCTTTTCGTCCTCTCCCAGAGTCAGGCTCTCCAACTTCATTAGTTCTTCCTCCCAATTTTTCCTTCTTTCTTCACAATTTCTTCAACTATCAGCTTCTTACCCAACATATCCTGGAAGATCTCAAACCCAGGTACCACAATTCCATTAACTTCCACAGGTTCAGGCTCCCATTGATATCCTGAAGCTTTCACAAAACACTCCATCAGTTTCAGGCCCTTTTTCTTGACCTTTGGCTTTTCTTCATCAGACTTGTACCCCAAACCCTTCCGAGTAGTCTGTCCTCTGAAATCTGGTAATTTTGAACCTTTACCCGACTCAAACTTCATTTTTTACATTATCCTAGCCACCCTAGGATCCACCCACTCCTCAAAAGTAGCTGACACATGAACCTCGTGAAAGGTTGTATCTCCAAGGCAGCCACGGCATTATCTAACTCAGCCCGGATAGTAACAACTTCTCCCTCATACGGGAACTTGATCATCTGATGTAAAGTGGAAGGCACGCCCCCAAGTTTGTGAAACCAAGGCCTTCTCAACAATAAGGCAAAAGTAGCCGGGATGTCCAGTACTGTGAACTCAACCTCATCTTCAATCGGTCCTACCTTGACCATAGCCACAAAGGTACCCTCAACTCCCTTTTTACTGTCATCATAAGCCTTAATAGTCATACTGGATGGGTCCAAGTCTGTTGCTTTCATACCTAATCTTGCCAGAATTTTCAGCGGGCACACATTGATGGACGAACCGTCATCCACCATCACACATGAAGTTCTCTTGCCCCTCACCTCGGCCCTGATAAATAGAGGCCTGTTATGATTTCTCCACTCTGCTGGGAGTTCATCCTCAGAAAAAGATATATGTGCAAAGCTTCTTTCTGAACCGACCCAACAAACATTGCAGGGTTGGCGTCTTCCGGTACCACAATCTTGCTCAAGGCCCCAACCATGGCTTGCCTATGCTCCCGAGATGCACATAACAGTTCCCAGATACTCACTTGTGCTCTAGTCTTCCTCAATTGCCTCAGCACTATATCCCTCTCAGTATTTTCTGCAGTCTCAACCACTTCTCTACCATTTGTCAAAACTTCTTTACCCTTATCTGCCATATCATTGTAAAAACGACCACTGCGCGTCATTCCCCTTACTTCTTCCTCGTCACTGCTAGAGAAATCAAGCCAAAAGTTTTTCCCCTGCTCAGTCTCATCTTCACTAGTACTATCCCAGATTCCCAGGCAAAAGGCTTGAGGGTGAAAGGATTTTAGGACAAGGTCTTCTGGGAGGCCAGAATTGATCATATAGGCTGGTGGTGGTACGGCACGATAATTGGGTAAGGGGTTTTTGTGTGTGTCAGGCTGTTCTGTTTCTGGGTCAGGTATTTTCTTGGAGTATATCAGGTCTTGGATTTCATGGCGGAGTCGGGCGCAATTGTCAGTGTCATGGCCCTTTTGTTGGTGAAAGTGACAGTAAAGGCTTATGTTATAATGTGATGGTAGGGGATTGGGTAATGGTTAGGCTTCCAAGGGTTTTAAGAGCCATTGCCTCTTCAGTTTCTCTAGCACCTTTGATAGGGGTCTTCCCAAGTTGGAAAATCTCTGGTTCCGGATAGCAGCAATCTCAGCAGAAATGGGCTTTGTTCCCGATGTTCCCCAAATGGGCCTCCTGTTCAGACCATAGAATTTTCTATTCTTGGCCTCTTCTTCCTCAATATCCATGATAGTTTCCCTCAACTGCCGAAAGTCTGTAATCATGGAGGTCATCTTCCTCAACTTGCTGTAAATGGAGGGCTGGTGCCCTTGATAATCATTTTAATCTGATCCTTCTCCGAAGGCCTAGTCTGCATTTTCAACAACTGACCTCTCCATCGGTCCACATACTCCTTAAAACTCTCCTCTGATTTTTGCTTGACATTCTCCAGATCACGGAGTGACAGGTCGATCTCTAGGTCAGTGACATACTGCTTCAGGAAGGCATCAGCCAACTCCCTCCAATCTTTCTTCACTTTCTTCTCCAAACTGTGGTACCATACCACGGGAGCTCCCTCGAGCGACATTCCAAACATCTTCTGCACTTGGCGCTGAGACAGGCCAACTGAACTCATGACTGATACAAACTATCGGAGATGCACCCTTGGATCCCCATTCCCATTAAACTTAGCCATATCAGACATCTTGAACTATGCCGGCACTGTTCCTCAAAAGTAAGTGTGTCATAATCCAGCAAATCCTTATTCTTACCCCTCATCTTGCGGGTAACTGACTCAACCTGATCCCGAAGTTTCTGTAACTCTGCCTGAGACTCAGATACTCTGCCTGCTGCATACTCTGCCATATCATCATCAAAAGTGGGGATATCATCCCCCAATCTGTTCGGAGGTTCCTCTTGCCTCACATCCCCGGAACTAACCCCGGCACGAGACCAAGCTATACCAGCCACAACAGTAGTCAAAGCTTGCAACTGTTCAGTGACCTTGGCGAGACCGTTCTCTCTAACTGATCCATACGGGATACCTCATTACTAGATTCACTCATGACTGTTACTGTTCTTTTAATGAGCCTTGTTCCTTCTCTAACCCAAACGGTATCTATGATGTCTTTTTGAGACATAGAAGGTGTTAACATGACATATGTATGTATGAGGTGCATGAGATGCATGTAACATATATAACATATTAAATCAACTAAAATTTTCAAACAGATCGGCCCGTTATCATTTTAGAAGCTTTTGGGCTAACTGTCATAGGAATGAATTCGTCCCCGTTTAAATGGCCCAACGAGTTCACATCTCATGGCAAAGAGCCCAACTAAATCCAAATGGTAATGTTCCGAACACAAGCATAAAGTGGCCTATCAGCACTTAGAAGCCTTTGGCCCAATCGTCATAAAATACGTTCTTGTCCCAGTTTAAATGGCCCAACAAGCCATATCCCATGACAAATGGTCCAAATGGATCCAAACGGCGATGTTCCCAAACACAAGCATAAAAGAAAGATAATGCAAACACAAAGAAATAATTTCTACAAAATGGCCCATCAACATTTCAGAAGCTTTGGGCCCAATGGTCATAAGGTACAAACTCTCGCCCCAGTTTAAATGGCCCAGCAAGTCCGCATTTCTTACAATGGTCCAACTGCATCCAAATAAGGATGGTCCACAAGCTCATACTCAAGGAAATAATTGTTAATTTAACCATACAATCCCGGTCTATGGGTGGGTTCGCAGGAGTGTAAACAAAGGCTCTCATCGGCGAAGGATGGCCCACAACTAGGTCTCCCCAATCAAGGGTTCGAGCAACCAAGTGAGTGCACCATTTTTTATACACTAAGGTACGTGCCGATGAGCTATGGTTTGTGACTGACTGTCAAATGGATTTCCCGTTGTAGATTCCCCATAGGGAAGGTGGAGCGAGGCTCACTTAAATACCCAAGCCTCTTAGGCTCTTATCGCTTGGTGTTAGGAATAAACAACGAGTCCTCCAAATTAGTCCATCACAATAGGCTACGAGTAGATGGCTATATAAGTGCCTTCACAGATTTTCCTTCTAGAAAGGTAGTGAATGAAAGAAGACACCAACCATTACCTAGCCTCAAAATGCCTTTGATTAAACCCCCATTTTATCCACTATAGACATGGTCAATTAAAACATAAATCCAACATTACAAGACAATATTTCGGGGCCGATTCTCTATCCCCAGTGGAGTCGCCAGACTGTGGGACACAGAAACTGGGCGACGCATGCTGTTCGGAGCTCGCGGCCCGGTTGGGAGTACGGAGTAGCCACATGGGACTAAACCGGAGAATAATGGAGTCGCCACCCGGTGTGAACCGGGAAAATGAGATTTAAGGCCGCACTCACCCCTCGCAAGGGAAGACCTTAAACCGTTGGGTTCGGAATGGTCCCTTACTTATTTCACTTGTAATGAAAGGATTTGTGTGATAATTTAATCAAGCTTAAGTAACACTTATTTCCAAGAGTATCATGCTTCTAAATTCACACATACAAAAATAAAACTTACACCTAAATTTACATATATTTCACATTTGAGATTGCATGCTTGAAAGTACATCTAAGTGGCAACAAACATACGACTTCATTGGCATATTATATTCACGAGCACAAACACACACTAACCACACAAGCACACATGTGAGCACTTTTCCAAGGGGTACGTGGAATTATATCCCAAGTATAGACCGCACTACCGTCCATTCGGAATCGGCTACAGAATTTATGTCTGGGTTTCCATCCGATATACCACAAGAAATAATACTCAAATATTATCATGACATAGATATATGAATTGTAATACTTTAAGCCAAGACTAAGGTAAATGATGCAACCAATGGAATAAACATGCTTTTCATTATGATGCGTACAAAGATAAGAATAACTATATGGGATTTCATGATACATGCATGAATGGTGTAGCTAGCCTTACGCGCGGGCTGAGACTAATATGTGGCGTTTAGGGCGCGGTTTCAGGCAGTGGATAGGTGACTAAACTGGGCAGTGAGGGGCGTAGAACTGGGCAGTGAGGAGTGTTGGATTGTGGCAGTTTTTAGGGGGTAATTGCGCGTTAGGCTTGAGTTGAGGCAGGGCTGTGAACGTGTTTGTGGGGGGGGGGGTGTGGCGTTAGCGTAAGGGCTGAGTGGCTAATGGGGCTGTTGATGCACTGCGTTGAGGCAATATGTAAAGCTGTGATTGTGAACGTGCAGGGTGAGGGTTACGTGTTGATGCAAGAGAGTTGCTTATGGTTTTTTGTGTGGTGCGTGGCTGAAGGAGTGGTTAGCGTAAAGGCATGGGGCTTCAAGGTGTGATGGACTGGGAATATTGGTAAACCAATGACAATAGGTCGAGCCAAGACAGGGATAAATGATGCAATCAATAGATGAAAGACACGGTAAATATCGTGGTAAAGGTAGCCTTTTAGGCTTTTCTTCCCAAATGGAGAACCTTTTAATCCAACACAATAAGCCCATGCGCCTTTCGTTACAATGCATACAAAGATAAAGATAACTATATGAAATTTCGTATACCCGATTGAACACATCTTACATTCAACCGAGCATTTATCAACCGGCGCGGCAAAGTATCATGGTAAAGGATTTTAATCCCTCCAAATAGGGGACCTTTAATCTGACTTACTAAGCGCATGCGCCCGATCGCATCATACATACAAAAATAAAGACAATCATATCAAACTTAGTATGTCCGATTGAACATATCTTATATCCAACCGAACACAAATCAACCGGCGCGGCAAAGCATCGTGGTAAAGGATTTTAACCCCTCCAAATAGGGGACCTTTAATCCGACTTACTAAGCTCATGCGCTCGATCGCATCATGCATACAAATATAAAGACAATCATATCAAACTTAGTATGTCCGATTGAACATATCTTACACATCCAACCGAACACACATCAACCGGCGCGGTAAAACATCGTGGTAAAGGATTTTAACCCCTCCAAATAGGGGACCTTTAATCCGACTTACTAAGCCCATGCGCTCGATCGCATCATGCATACAAACATAAAGACAATCATATCAAACTTAGTATGTCCGATTGAACATATCTTACATCCAACCAAACACACATCAACCGGCGCGGCAAACATCGTGGTAAAGGATTTTAACCCCTCCAAATAGGGGACCTTTAATCCGACTTACTAAGCCCATGCGCTCGATCGCATCATACATACAAAAATAAAGACAATCACATCAACTTAGTATGCCCGATTGAATATATCTTATATCCAACCGAACACACATCAACCGGCGCGGCAAAGCATCGTGGTAAATGATTTTAACCCCTCCAAATAGGGGACCTTTAATCCGATTTACTAAGCCCATGCGCTCGATTGTATCATGCATACAAATAACATGCAGAATTCAAATGACGAAAAATAAATAAATCAAAGCAATATAAAACAAAAGAAAGTGTTGTTTACTCAAGCGGTACGTGGAGTTGTATCCCGAGTACAGATCATACTACCGTCCATTCGGAATTGGCTATGAAATTTATGTCCGGGTTTCCATCCGAAATACCACGAGAGTTGACACATATTTCATTTTATTCCAAAGCCACAACATACAATATCTCATAATCCATGCATATTTATCTACTCAAGGGCCACAACATGCATTTCAACATAACAATCATGCAAGCAATACTCAATAAATAATACAAATAAAACAGAAAACGAATGTGGAAAATACCCTCAGGTCTAACCTTTTTATGTCGACTTTCGAACTCGCATTTCACGGCCGTCGGAAGGGCTATCACACTGCAACTTTTCTGGTTCACTGGTTTGCATTTTTCCTCACTGTTTCGCTGCTCAAGGTATTGTTTTGACTCCGTTTTGCTGCTATTTCCTCGCGGTTTCACTGCCGTATTATTGGTCACTGTTTCAGGTGTATAGGAGACTGTTTTGGGTGTTTTTTTATGGGTTTTAAGTGCAGTATTTTTTGTCACTGGTTTTGGGATTTTAGGGACTGTTTTGAGGGCAAATATTTTCGGTAATAATGCAGTTTTTTCGGTAATGTAGGGAGGTTTACGGGGCTATTGTTTTGGTGATATAGGAAGGCTTATGGGCTGCTGTATTGGTGTGTTTTTCGGTGATGTGAGGGAGGCTTATGGGGCTGTGTTTTTCGGTCAAGTAGGGGAAGGAGATGAAGAGAAATTTGTTATGTTTTCTTGTGTAATATGGGTGAACTTGTAAGGGATTCCTTGCTGTTTTTTTGCTTGTTATTGCTTGTCAAAAAAAACGTGTGAATCATAGAGGAGGAGAGCTTTGGGTGGTGGTTGTTTATATAGAGAATGGCTAGGGCTTCACCTTGTCTCACAAGGAAGGGATTTGATTTAGTGTTGAGTAAGGAAAGTCAAAGATTTGATGGAGACAAGATTGGTTTAGATTAGGTATACAATATATTTGATTGGTTAGGATTAGGCATTTAATTTGTTAGATTAAGAAGTCAATATTTTTTATTTGTTATGATTGATTTTAATTAGGCATGACATCTTTTTAATTTAGTATGTGATTTTGTTTAGTTAGGAAGTTAATATATTTGATTTGTCTAAATTAGGTATGATTATATATTATGTTTTATTTAATTGGTAAATGGTTAAATATTTTATTTAATTCAAATACATTATCTAATTAATATTTAATTTAATATTTTATTTAATTTGGGTGTAATTAGGGTGATTGGGCGTGTGGGCCTTGTTGTGGGCGTGTGGGCCTTTGGTTGGGTGGTTAGTTTGTGTGGGCTAGGTGTGTGGGCTTGCGGGGGTTTTAGGTCAAGGCCAAGGGGCTTGCGGGGATTTTGGGCCGAGGTTAGGTGATTGTGAGTGTTTTGGGCCGAGAATAATTTTTAAAATGGAAAACCAACAAGTAACCCGAAGCTAAACCAACGAACTTAATCCGAATATGAGTCAATTCTTGACTCCTCCCTTCCGATGTCCGTTTCCCGCGGCTTCCGTGACTTAAAAGGTAGTGCCTCCAACCGAGACTCATCATCGGGTTTCACATGCAAAAATGCAATGCCTACACTTATAGAGCCTAATATAGACTCATATAAGCTTTTTGGAAATCTGTGTTTTCTATTTTTGATAACAGTCAGATTGTCTGATTTTATCAAAGCATAAAGAATACACATATGATAGTAGGGTCAGTGTGAGCGTACAAATTTCTTTCTAGTATTATATATCTTAATGACATTATCATTATTAATGTAATAATGAAATATTTGTTAGGTAAAAGGTTTACCTAAGTATTCTTTTCTCCGTGAAAGTAGTGGGAGTAGTCTCTGTTATATTTGTTATAAAGTTTTATATTTGATATAAAATAAGAGACTTATGAGATACTCCCATTAGTCGTGCATTAGATATGATCTAATAAAGGACACGTCAAAACTATATGCATGACAGTTAGTATAACTGTTTGACAGTTAGTGTGTGTTTTGAATATAGTGTTAATCTTACGTAAATGATGATTCCTTTGTCGAAAGAGAATTTGATTAGAATGTCTAATCAATCTTATGCATTATAGGATGATGGCATAATGAATACTATATTATGTACGATTAAAGATATCAATTTAATTGTAATTGTTACCAGTTATTTTGATATGTTGTAGACCGTAGGATGTGTCTTGAAACATGTTCTTTGTTATCTTTGAGATATTAAGAACGAGTTTCTTATTCATGGAGAATATAATCCGCAATCATCAGGGTCTGATTAGTTTTGAGTCTAATTATGACGTTGGATGGTCTACGTCATATAAAGTCAGAAAAGATGCAGTGGGAGTGTCACAAATTATTCTACCATGTTAGTGGAATTAGTTGTAACTTATGAAGTATTGACTTATGAAGCTACAAAATGACCTTATAGATTAGAAGTTTTGATATTAGTGTTGTGTTTGCGGTTGTCTGTAAATTATTTTGGAATTGATCCCTAAATACATAGACAACTCAGTAGCTGTAGCACAATATTGATGTCGCATCTGAATCATATTGATGTATAACTTATATTATACAATATATGAATGATGATGGTTAAGGGAAACGATTGGGTTTGTTGGACAAACTCAATTTGTTATAGCGGGCTTACTTGTTGTTGCCTACCTCTTGAGTGCTAGGTGAGCTCTTGAGGGATATGAGTATGTGATACACATTGAGATGTGTATATGATACCGTGGATTGACACTAGAGCAAATGGGAGAAATTGTTAGGGTTGGTGCTCAAAGTGCCAATCCGGATCATATTTATGTCCGATTCATGAATACGATCAATGCAATTATCCATAATATTACATATTTAATGGTAGCACCTCTTGTTTTTTTATATACATATTTGATCTAATTACGATTAGATATCTAATTATGATTAGATTGAAAGTAAATCTGATTTAGTGATACATGTATATTAGACAAAGACCCTAGGATTTTCAATGTAGTGCGCAGTTACAACGTAGTTTGTAATTGACATTGGGAAGCGTCACTATAAGTTGTATATCCTTAAATAAGTTCATGATCAAGATTTACTAACACGAGTCAGTTAGTAAAATCCGCTGAGACCAGTATATGTTGCATATCGTGACTTGGTCCGATGGTTTATCCCAATGAACCATGAGTCTCGGGAGACTCGTATAGACATGTAGATGTTATTTGATAAACACTGAACGACTCACTGAAGATTTCCTAATAGATGGTACACCAACGTCAATATGAATTTTCTCGAGTTGAGCGAGCATAGTGGTTATTCAACTTGAGATACCATTGTGGATATATGAGTTATTCTCCACACTTTGATGACAGTCACGTCACCGATCTATTTAGATCAGACCTCCACTTGTTCGTTGGGTGTGGACTGATGCTCATGATATCCAGTGCGTATCAAGATAGAATCCGTCAGTCCTGTGTTCAGGGCATATGTATCCTGCACGTGTTTACGATCTAGTAAATCCATGGCTATGTTATAACTTCGGAAGTGAGTTCCGAATGTTATTTAGAGATCGTAAATTTGAAAATCAACTATATTATACCATAAATATTTGACGTTCTTATCTATATCCCAGGTATAATATGGATAGCCTGTGACGGAGGGATTATACGTATGCAATGACCTCTACTTGCATAGTTTAGTGAGATTATCTATGGTCGTCATAATTCATGAGTGGGTGAATTATGGACACGAAATTTGATTTCGTGACGGATAAACCTAAACTTAGAGAGTCCCACAATATGAAGTATACTCGTTGAATAATACAGATTATTCATAATACTCACCAGATTAAATAAGTTAATACGAATCGTTTAAATGGTTAAACGAAAACACATGCATATGGCCATTTTTTGGTCAATCATAATTATTGTGTATTTGTATTTGATACATAATTTGATTAGATATACATTAATTAATTGTCAAATGAGATTTTTGACACATGTCACTTCTATACGTATTTTATTTAATGTAAATAAAATACATATGGATTAATAATTATATTAATTAATTATTTAGATATTTAAATGTTAAATATTTTGGATGATTAATTGATATATATATATTTCATAATTGTTATGGAATATATGTTTAATTATTATTGGTTACACATGACATTAAATTTAAGGTTAAAGTGTTAAATTTGATTTTTGACTACTTTAACTTTATATTTAATTTAATTAGATAATTTTCATTTGTGATAATTATTATCACACATGGTTATTATTAATTGGTAACATGTGGCATAATTTATTAATTGATTTGAATCAAATTAATTTTTGCAAAATTGACCAAAATACCCCTCCAAGGTCGGCAATTACATTTAAAAAAGGGATTTTTTTTTCTTTTCTCCTTTATGGCTTACAATGGCCGAAAATCATCTTCCAAAAACACTCCGAATTTTGCTTGATGATTCAAGAAGGAAAAGTGAAGAAAATCAAGAAAAAGCTTAAGGAAATTAAGAGATTAAATGTAATCTTCAATATCCCCAAGCTTAGAAAGCATGTTTCTTGTTCTTGATCATCTAGAGAGATTCTAGGGTTTCTTATTTTCTTTAGAATTTGGGTGTTTTTGATTTGGAAGATGGATTGGAAGGCTTGGTGCATGTGTGAAGTAGTATTGAAAGATATTATTGTAATATTTGTTCAATTTGATCATTTGATGATATGTTGTCATTCTAGAGTGTTATGACCACTCTTGTAATGCCTAGAATTGTTCTTGGGTGCTTCATTGGTGGTGGTTGGATTGGTGTTGTGATTAATTGGATTAATGTTAAGAAAATTGGATTAAAGCATGAAATATTGGTATTTTTGCTTTTTGGATCAGATCTGAAAAAATGTTTTTATGGTGATGAAAATTATGTCATATAAATATATTGGATGTGTTTTGGGTGTTGGAACAATTTCCAGAAACTGTTTCGGAGTTGAAATATGCGAGAACGGCGAAAAACGGCGTTACCGGGTGACTTTTGAGCCAACCGGGTGACGGCAACCCAAACAGTGAATTGGTCACTGTTCGGGCAGCCCATGAACTACCCAAGTACTATTGGGGCTGACCCCATGTGCATTGGGTAGTCGGTTCGGTCAAAAATATGTTTTATGTCATTTTACGGAAAAACGATTTCGTAAAAGTTTCGTGATGTTTCTTTACTATTTATGTCGTTATTTGATATCGAATAAATATGTTTAGGTGAAATATGAATGAATTATTCATATTGGATATTGAATAATTTATTCTGTAATTTTAAAAGTTTTAAAATTACGATTTCACTCGAAACGCGAGCTTCCGCTCCGCCTGCGTCAAAACCCCAACAGATAAAGCCCTGATCTACACAGATTCTAACCTCTCAATGATACCGGTTAAGGAAACTGTCCTGACGGAGTCTATCTTATACCTATCTTACATGCATAATAGACTCTACCATGACATGAAATACCATAACAAGGACATCGATATCCGTTGATATGTAAAATTCTTGACCCATCTTTTACTAACATAGATAAATATAACTGTAAGAAAGCTCAGTAAATATACTACTATATTCTGAGAAAGGGACAAAAAATCTCGAGAGATGGTTCACCCAGGAAGGAACTAAAGAGGCTTGTAAGGCTAGAAAAGAAAAAACCTGACATAAGCCAAGACAGACGATTTGCAGTACCAGTAAGAATCCATAGATCAGACCAATACCAGTAGAAAGCCATGTATGTTTAAAAGAACAGACCCATAAGATTGGAGACACTCAGAAGTTAACAAAAGTACCAGTGCGAACAGTCAGATTAAATGTCATAGTTGTAGCTTATAGCAAGAGTAGATATCTAGAAGGTAGCCGATAAGAATGAACCACCACTAGCCTCGATAACACATCATAAAGCCGAGAAATAGGTTATATAAAAAAATAATATAGAAGGATGCAGAAAGTAATAAGGAAGTTCAGTACATATAGTAACATATATAACGTAGCTTAAAGACAGTAACGTAAATGGAGACCTCAGAATAGTTGATAAAAATTTTGGAACCTTAAGACATGGAGTAGTCGATGCAAATCCCAACAGAAAGAATGATAATTCTTCTTTCCAGCAGCCCTTACTTTAGTAAGAATATAGACACCTAACCAGACCATCACTGAGCATAGAAAAATAACAGTAATGTGTATTCTCAGATCTCTATAGAATGCATATATTCACGCCTCAACTTAGAGTCCAATGGGGATTTTTACAAGTAAAGAAGAACGTCTAACGAGGAAGAAAAATCATGAGACAACAAGATAATCGAACCAAGAAATTTAAGAGAACCTAGATAACAATCCTAAGATAGTAATATTCTGTATGAGATAGAGTAATTTGAATTCACAGTAAGTCTAGCCGAATCTAGAAGTGATAACCTACCTTATTGTAAAAGAATAAGCAAAGCATAGACCACCCTCAGAAGTAAGATATATGACTTATACAGAGCTTCCCACCATACTAGAGAGGAGAAAATTAGCAAGAGAGCAACACCCAAACAAAAGTTCAGTAGCATTGTAGGGAACGCTTTTCCTCGCGTAGCGGCTTAAGGTACCCGGATCGATCTTGAAATTTTTTTCATCCTATCACCTCCTTTGGCCGAACTCAATACACACCGCTCACGGTATTGTCTTGTTGATAAATTGCTGTGACTGTTCAACTTCCAGAGGCATGACAGATGATGCGTGAGCTGTGTGTTTGATTGTTGCTTTTGATCATCAATCTCTCTCCATCCATGATGCACATATTATCAATTGCTTTTGATCATCAATCTACCTCTAGTCAAGCTGTTTTGGCCTTATGTGTAAGTGATCAGCTTGTGACCGTTCGTGTTCCATGGACATGTATGCACGTACGATCAATTGCTTTTTATTATTGTTTTATCATGCACGCCCAATTGGTTCAGATCATAACCTTGGTTGATGTCACACACCAGCCTTGCCAGTAAACTCAACACACGCACCAGCCTTGCACTCCACGTTTTGATCGTCATGCATACGTGGGCTGTTTATGCCTACTGGAAAATCATATTTTGCTATTGCCGTGAAATGTGATTTTTCCGTGAACCATGTCTTATCAAGGATCGGATCCACCACTCGATATTCCGTGTTATAACTCACCACAAGAAATCCGTGAGGGTGGGCTCGGAGTAACTCACTTGAGATGAAAAAAATTTCTTGGGAAAATTTTCTCTTGCGCTTTCTCTCTTTTCTCTCAATTTCAATCTAATTGAAAAGATGAAAGAATGGCTAGGGTTAGAATGTGAAGAGAAAAAACTTCCAATTTATATCTAGGGTTTAGGTTAACTAAATGTACATTTACAAAATTAACCATAACCCTAATGACACATATAAATATGGGCCAATGACATTTTTGTCACAATAAAATTATTAATTTCAAAATTAAATATAATATCAAATATCATTTAATTTGAAATTAAAATTTTTCATGTAACTTATATCATGATATAAATTACACATTTGATTTTGAATTAAATCAATTTTAATTTAAAAATCAAATCCTATATTAAATGAATTATCTAATAATCATTAATATAAAAATTATATATTAAACATTTTAATATATAATTTCAAAGTGTGACATTATATAATTATTAATCAAATTAATAATTATATCAATAAATAATTCTCAATTATTAATATTTTTCAAGTGAGTTCATAATTGGACTATCCAATTATTCCATGGATTCCTATTGTTTAACGAGCTAACACGGGGACCAAATGGACCTACAGTTCTGAGCTCCAATAATCTCGAAATATTAATTAAAACTCTTTAATTAAATATTCTCAATTATTAACTTTAAGTTATTCCACTAAAAACCTGTAACAACCGAAAATCCCGACTACCGTTACATCATGGGACGGGTGTTACATAATATAATATGTTTGAACACATATACACTCATGAAATGACTTTGGGGACAAGCGGTAAATTCCTTGAAATTTCGATACGAAACTGTATAATATTCCACTCCGGATAGCCTATGATATTTGGGCCATAACTATCTCATATGAACTCTGATTTTTATGAATTTTATACCGTCATAAAGCTTAGACCGAGACCTACACCTTTTGTGTTTTATAGTTTTCCAAATTCAGAGCTAAACCTAGTCCGAAATGTATGTATTTCCAGAGGTACTGTACAATTACGAATTTTATCCCTCATTTTTTACATGTGACAATTACAAATTATTATTTTATTTCTAAAAATCTACCCCTTATTATAAAAATCACTCCTATTCATCACCACTCTCAACCATTCTCACGATCTCTCTAGAGAGATAGACACAATTTCTTTTGCTCTCTCCTCACGCCAAAATCAAGAGAAGCAATGGTCGTTCACATGTCCTCTCCGAATCATGTAAGTCTTTAACTCCTCTCTCTTGTAATTGCAACTGTTTGGCATGAAATTTCTTTCCCCTATTTTCGAATTTATGGTTGTCTAAGTTTGGGTATGCTTCAATTTGTAAGGCCAAGCACGCTAGGGTATTTATTTAGCATATATATGATAGTTTTATTAGCAAGAGCTTGATTTTTTTTTTTAAGTTTGGGTGTATGGTGACCTTTGTTTATGATGCTATGATATTGGATTGTTGGGTATGTTGATTGGTTCAATTTTGGAGAAGAGTCCTTAAGGAGTATGGTCGAATTCTATGTATTAGGCTTGATGTTTGATTCGGTAATAGCTTTATGTTTGAATGGCTTTATAGATGTTGTTATTAGTTATAATGATAATTTCGGCATAGGGGAAAACCATTTTGATTAATTTTAGTCCATGACCATGTGTGAATGAAGAATGTGTTGGATAATTATGACCCATAGCGTCACTATTTGTACAGATTATGATGTTGTTGTACAAATTAACTATGTGACAAAGGAGATTGCTCTCTTATCATTTGTGATTAGATCACCAAGATATATAAATGATAGGAGGTCCTTATGATTTGTTCCTAAATTGAGAATGATATGAGACAGTATCAGTCCACGAAGGATAAATCATTAAATATCCCTAGTCAGAGTATTATCGAGATTGGACATCGATAAATGCGTAAAAGACTAGTATTACACTTGTGCGCATTGTGAGGCACAACGACATAGTTCTCATATATTGGGTATAGGATACTCATGCAAGTGTAATAGGAGGTGTGTTTTACCGATGGTACGGGAAACAGCTTCGCTCTGGATAGACCCTCTCGGAATTCCATTGGTAGTATGACTATGTGTCTATGGAAGTCCGAAATCAGGGTAGGTGTATTTGGTCTTAACCTGAGACTTGCACCGCTAATACTTGCGACAATCAATGTACTTTGGTTTTGGTCGTCCAGAGCTTTAACAGGTTCTGTGTACGCCTCTTCTGGGTATATTGAGAATTGTAGTGTGATGTCAAGACGGAAGTATCACTCTAGTCATATGGAGATGATGGTCACGTAGGATACGGTACTGGTTCTCTTATATGCTGCAGCTATCGGGATATTATGACTAGGTCATGTATATCCGATTATAGAGACTAGTTACCAGAGATCCGACATGTGCTTCGTACGGGGCAGACACAATTCCAGCCCCAGGCCTAGCACGTGATCATCCGATATTGGATCGACATATATAATACTACATATACTACGCCTGATATAGACCGCTTATTCCTGTAAGCATGCTTCTGGAGAATTGGGTAGGTATGGCGCTTTGCTAGAAGCCAACATTGTCTTGTAAATCGGTACAAACGTAGTACTAGGTACTTACGTGTTCGGATAGTCCGACGACCGAATTTACTGCCAACATATCCGGGGATCTCATGGGTCGTTTCCCGAAGATTCACCGATGATGTATAACTCGCACTTTATTAATCTGGGATTAATTAGATGAGAGAGAAAATTAATCTGGGATTAATTACGGAGATATTTTATCTGGGATAAAATATCAATAAACAGAGAGAACGATTAATTTGGAATTAATCGATAAAATAATATATTCGATATATTATACGAAATTGGATTTCGACGCGGAATTAAAATTAGATTTTAATTCGGGCGAACGAGTTAATTTAGAATTAATTCGTTTGCGATGTGAATAGTGATTTCGCTAGGCGTAATCATTTAATTACGTCGCAACAGAAAATTTGTTAATTTGGAATTAGCGAACCCGAGCCCGGGATTATTTGCGAGCGCATTCGCATTTCGAATTCTAGTGCGGCACGCAAGTCAAATCAAGCGTCAAATCGCTAGTCGCATCTAGCGTCACATCATCCATCAATCAAGTGATAAATGTCTCTCACTTTGAGTGATTGACACCAGTCACTATTCATGAGTGATGTGACTTGATGTAAGTTGATAGAAAGCTTTTTGAAAGCTTGATTGACATTTACAATTGTTTATTGATTGTATATGATTTATTTTGATTTTGGAAATTAAAAAGAGAAGTGTATTAGATACACTAAATCATTACAACCAAAAATAAATCAATCTCTCTCTCCTCTTTTCTATTCTCTCACACACGCCCATGGGGCTGTTCTTCACTGGTTTTTCTGGGCAAAAACCGAGCATGAAGGGAAGCGAAAAGTCATGATTTTGTTGCAAAATCAAGAACACTAGCACACTACGAAGTCATGCGAAGGTGATATGGAAGTCTACCCATGAGCTTGGGATCATTTACCAAAGCTTGGAGCTTGATGAAGGACCACCAAAGCCGAATCCATGGAGGACAGAAACAGCCACTGCCGTGAGCTTCTCAAAGGGCAGAAAAAGTTTTTGTTGTCTCTCGTGTCGCTCAACCGATCGATCTAAGTATTCCGCAACTTCCTCGATTGTATTCGCACTTATTTCTTGCTTGTTATTCGATCCTCGGGACCGTAGAAATTTCAACATTGGTATCAGAGCGGAGTAAAAGCATGAAATTTGATTAGGGCTTAAAATTTGGGTAAAATATATTTGAGCATGATTTGATTAAATTGGATGTTTGAGTATGCTTAATACATGTTTAATTGAAGATTGATTGGATCAATTTCAGAAATTTTGTTTGGAACAATTTTCCCCAATATTGTTGTGTTGGCCGAATGTCAACTAGCTCTAATGTCTTGGTGATTTTTTATTTTAATCATTGGATGAGTTAGAATCATGTTGGGAATGTTGATTTAATGTCGATTGTGGATTTAATTGGATTGAAACCGAATCAGACACAAATTGCCCAAATTGCCGAGGGCTTATGCATGTAAAATTGGGTTTGATTTTGATTAAATTGTGTTGGACACTATTTGATGTTGATGAACATGATTAATTAGGCTAATTGATGTTTTAGAAATGTTAATTGGGTAATTAATTGTGTAATACACTTTAGGTAATTAAATTGTGAAATTGGATTTTGTTATTTAATTGAATTGGGCAAATTTTGGAAATTGGGCTTGTAATGTTGTTATTGGGCTTATTGGGCTTGGTTGTACCAAGATGAGTTTAGGCAAAATTGGTTGGATACAATTGGGCCCAAAACCGCCTCCATAAAGCCCAAATGCGACTAATGGACCTTTAAAGTTTAATTGGGCCTAATGGGCCTAAATTGATTTCTAGGCTTATGGGGTTACTCCTTGATTGGACTTTGGTTATTGGGTTTGACCCGAGTTGACCAAAAGTCCACGCCTTAAGAAATTAATTAAAAGCCCATTAGACTTTAATTAAATTAACGTGGACGTTAATCAAGCTTTGAGACCCATAACGATTAAATTTGGAATTTAAATCGTAAAAGGTTTATTAATAAAATATAGTATTTAATTTGGAATTAAATGGTGAATTAGTATTAAATACAAATTGAATTGTATTTAATTATGTAGTTTAATTTAATTCGAGAATTTGTACTTTGAGTACTTATTCGCAAAACTAGTTTGACTCGCGCAAAATCAAATCGTTGTTTGAACATTGGATGGTCATTCATTATCAGATTAATTAATTTGATTAGATTGAATACATGGTTACGATGCATGAATAATGTATATCAGATGGATATTAGATGGGTGGGGCAATTTTAGAAATTGTTGTAATAAATTTGGAATTTATTAATTGGACCTGCGTGTCCAGCCTTATTACCTCATTTCTCATTGTATTTCTCTTCTCACCTATTCCCCTCAATGTAAATGAGGTTTCTTTAGAAGTGTAATGTAACGGGTAGAAGTAATACATGTGCTAGCGGGAGAGAGAAAGGGAGAGATTTGATCTATGATCAATGTGTAAAGTATCCATCCGCATATCATTATTACTTATTTTTACGCGCTTTATTATGTGTTTAGAATGTATGTTTAAGGGTGTATGATGATGAGACCTTAACAAAGATAATAAATTGGTTGCCAATTTGCACGCGAAAAACCCTCGCAAAATATTAAACGTTTTTCCTTCCATTGAGTGATTCTTACTCAAGATCTGAGACTGGCATTGGCTTGTTGGCCAAAGTCAAGGCCTTTGTCTGTCGAGGATGTGTTTGAATCACGAGAGCTTTGTTCCATATTGGTGTATTGTCCAAGTTATGGTTTGTTGGCCAAAGTCAAGACCACTTCTTGTCCATCGACATTGATTACGAAGCTTTCCATGGTCAATGGGTCGCGCTTAACTGGGATCACTAAGTTTGTTGTGCCAAAGCCAAGGCTTAGTTGATTCAGAGGAAAAAAGTTAGGCAATATATTGGATATATTAGCATATATAAGATATATGTTTCGGACTTGGATGTCCCCCTACTGGATCTAGGAATTGGATTGGATCCAATTGATCTTAGAGATCTACCTAGTTAATTATCATACAATTTGTTGGCCAAAGTCAAGATTGTGTGATATTTAACGGGATCCTAGCCCACTAGGAAACACGATTTCTCGAGTACTCGACAGAGGGTTTGAGGCTCGCCGAAAAATAGTGGGAGGCAAGAATTGAATTTGCAATATTCGTTTAATTACTTGCCATACGCGCTCAAATCAAATATCATTCGTCAAATATATTAAATATTAGTTGGACTAATATTTAAATTGTTGTTTTAATTAACAATTGGACTGTATTCAACCTATTAAATTATAATTGATTATATAATTGGATTATAGTAATCATTATAATAAATAGTACCAAAATCATTGATTAAATAGTTGGACTATTAGAATCAAGATAAAATTGAAAGATTGACATTTAAAACATAATCCTATGGAAAATGTATTTAAATGGTTTAATTTTCAAATTGTGAATAATTTCAGGATAGTCCTGGAAACTAATAAGTTACTTTATTTGATAAAATAACATATTAGGCCTAAGCCCGGAGTTAAGCAAATAGTAGAGCATAATCTTTGGAAGATTTATGTAATGATAACTTAAGTGCTTAATCCATTAAGCTTGTCGCAGTAGACTCCTTAATTTCTTTGTCAGAACTAAGGGTTAGATCCTTAAAGTATGATAATGAAATTGAAGGATCTTCATAAATCTATACTTAGATTTTAGAAGTACTAAATTGTAATACAAAACTCTTGGAGAGTTAATGGCTATTCTCAAGGAGACAAAGCCAATGTTTGCAATTAGGCAAGTAGCGCAAGGCGCACCTTACTTCGATATTCTAGAAACCCGAGGCTTGGCCAGATGCTTATGGAGTGTTGAAACTGGCAAAGAAAAAATCATTATAATCTTCTAGGAGGATAAATGACATATCCCAAAATGTCTGCCTAAATTGTGACAAACGGGATCGCGGAAGCGTGACTGCCGTTTGGAAAGGCAGACATGAATGAATTGAAGACGAGCTTGGCTCCGACTTCAAATATGTTTGTCAACATTCTATTCACTACTAGTATTAAAATTAGATTTTAAATACTTAGTGTGGAACATAAAATATATGTATTGATGTTCAGAATCTGTTTTGAACAGGATACTGACTTCAATAGAGATTTATCTGCGAATCGGAAACGGGATGAAAGTCGCTGTTTTAATCGTAGATACCTAAGTTTAGGAACTACCTTTGGGTGTGTACTTAAATTAGGAAACTGTTATAATGTAACTAGTTTGACTAGATACATTATATCTATATCAGTGTTTAATCCATTGCGGATTGACCTTTATATTCTAAAACACTAAAATATTTTATTTTATGAAGATGATATTGAGATAAACACATTAGATGTGAATAACAGAATTTATATTTTGAATACAAATAAATCTCAAATGTAAAACATGACAAACAATAGCTCAAACTGATTTGATCAGATGAAACTTAATTGTGGCATTGTTGTCTGGGACACAATTAAACAAGAATCGTATCTCCACACTTTCGAAGAGTGGGTTCTAGGACAAATTTGATTTAAATCAAATAAAGTCTACGAATCTAGTTTATAGGGCAAAGTGCCTATAACACATTTACTTGGTAAAAGTGCAAATGCCACCGATCAGTTAGCCCTAGTTCATGGTGAAGCAAGTGGGCCCATATCTAGCTAGGCTAGAGGTGGATATGAATATTTCGTGACCTTTACGGATGTGGCATCGCGTTATGGTTATGTGTTTCTTTAGAAACACAAATCGGAAACTTTTACAGTTTCGACACGAAATAGACAAACAGATCGGCTGAAGTATTAAACCGTCATGGTTAGACCGTAATGGAAAATACTTAAGCAATAAGTTTCTAATATACTTGAAAGAGTATTCTTTCAATGAGGACTCCTCCCGGAACACGTCATTTTGACGGTGTGTCCGAACCGAGTAACCGAATTTTGTTAGACATGATAAGGTTAATCATGAGTCGCTTTAAGCTACCATTTCCTTCAACGGATACGCATAAACAGTGCAGAACTTATTTTGAATAAGGTTCTATAATAATCTGTTTGACAGAATTCATATTAGATATGAACAGGAAACAAATTGGGTTTTCTCATTCCTGAACATTTGGGATGCTAGACATATGTTTGGATGATACCAAACTAAAACCCAAATCGGATAAGTGCCAATTGTAGGTTATCCTAGGGAAACCTAAGTATAGTACTTATACAACTCACAAGAGAACAATTTAATTATTTCTCACCATACGGTTTTCCTAAGAGGAATACCTAAATGCTGTAAGTGGGAGGATAGTAATACTCGATGAAAAATGGAGTAATACTATTCAAGGCACCGATTCCTAATGGAACATAAATAGTTCATCAAGGATGAAACTATACCATTAATCTTCGAATACACAAGAACCGCGTATGTCGGAGAGAATCAGAAGACAACCTGGGGTATGGGTTTCTGATCTCACCTTATAAATATGTTAATCTTATTGAGATAAACCGACTGATTACGTATGAGGAAGTGATACAAGGTATCGACTCCCTATTATGGCAAAGTGCCATGAATCCGAAATGGATTCCATGTATATCAACTTAGTTTTGATACTAGTTGTTGTATCGTAAGACATTGTGCCTATTGGTACTATAAGTCTTCAAGGAAGACATACATGGATGGCAACATACCAACGTTATAAGCTAGGCTTGTAGCGGAAAGGTATCGTTATCAACATTGTGTCGATTACGACGAAACTTTTTACCTGTTGCCATGGTAAATCCATTTGGATAATGCTTGATAATGATGCACGTTTCATTTATAAAATATGTCAGCTTAACGGGAAAATCGATTTCCTTAAACGGAAACCTTTAGGAGGATGTTTACAACGTCCTGTCGGTTTTTTCGTACCAAAAACTAGCAAACAAGGTTTGCAGGTTATTCGATCCATGTTTGGATTGAAGCAAGCATTAGATTCTTAGAATTATCGTTTTGATGTAATCATAATAGTTTATGATTTAATTCAAAACGAAAATGATTCTTGTGTATATAAGGAGGTTAGTGGGAGAGCACTGACAATAATGTCCTATAAATAATGATGACATATCATTTCTTGGAAATGATATTCCCATAAAACAATCGGTGAAAGCTTGGCTTTCATGAAAATTCTCCGTATAATTCTTAGGAGAAACAACCTTTATTCTAGGAATAAAGATCTACTGGGTTAGATTTAAAATTGTTAAAACTCACCGAGAAATCGTATATTGAAAAATGTACGCGACCTGGTGTCTCATACGCTTTGAGCATATGGATTCACAAATAGGCCAATCCCAGTGATGATCACTGGATTGATATTAAGAACATCCGTTAGTTTCTTAGAGAACTAAGGATGCTGTCTTAATATGTGGAGATGGAGAACTTGAAGTGACTGGGATCACTGTAGCAAGTTTCCTAACCGATAAAAATGACTACAAGTCGCAAACGGTACTATACAGTTTGAATAACGGTACAGTGAGCTGGAAATCTTCCAAGCAAGATATTGTTACCGAATAAACAACAAATGCGGGTTATTGCTGCAGCTGAGGCAGCAATAGAAGCCATTTGGGTCGATAATAAATCTAATTAGATTAGATATAGTTCTATTAGCAGCTGAGCTAGACTTCAGCACAGGCTAAAGAATTAATGGTCTCATCAACGATCCAGATACATACTTCGATATTCATCTGATCCGTTCGGATCATACATCGTGGCGATGTGATGATCGAATAAATCGCATCAGACGATAATCATGCAAATCCGCTGACGAAAGCCTTTTCTCAGCAGTTTGAGCGAACCGTACATAGTTCGGGTGTAAGACACTCGAGTGACTGGCTATAGGCCAAGTGGGAGATTGTTGGACAATTATGACCCATAGCGTCACTATTTGTACAGATCATGGTGTTGTTGTATAAATTAAATATGTGACAAAGGAGATTGCTCTCTTATCATTTGTGATTAGATCACCAAGATATATAAATGATATGAGGTCCTTATGATTTGTTCCTAGATTGAGAATGATATGAGACAGTATCAGTCCACGAAGGATAAATCATTAAATATCCATAGTGAGAGTATTATCGAGATTGGACATCGATAAATGCGTAAAAGACTAGTATTACACTTGTGCACGTTGTGAGGGCACAACATGATAGTTCTCATATATTTGGGTATATGATAGTCATGCAAGTGTGATAAGAGGTTGTGTTTTACCGATGGTACGGGAAACAGCTTCGCTCTGGATGGACCCCCTCAGAATTCCATTGGTAGTATGACTATGTGTCTATGGAAGTCCGAAATCAGGGTAGGTGTATTTGGTCTTAACCTGAGACTTGCACCGCTAATACTTGCGATAATCAATGTACTTTGGTTTTGGTCGTCCAGGTCTTTAACAGGTCTCCACATTTTCGGGAGTGGAGACCTCTCATGACCCTTGTGGATTCATTGAGGAATCATATAGGATATGTACAGCTTTGGGGTGTTCTGCGGAGAGGGCAGTAGAGTTAGTCAGTTTTCAGTTAAGAGATGTCGCCAACACTTGGTTTATGTCCTTTCAGGATGGTCGGTGACGAGATGCTCCTCCTCTGACATTGGCTGAGTTCAGTATGGCCTTTCTGTCTAGATTTTTGCCGCAGAGTATTAGGGATGCCAGAGCCCGTGAGTTTGATTAGTTGATACAGGGTGAGCAAATGACAGTTTCTGAGTACGATATATGGTTCACACGATTGTCTCGCTATGCTCAACATCTGATCAGTACAGAGGAAATGAAGGTGAAGAGGTTTGTGAATGGGCTTCGAGATTATTTATTCGGCTCTATTCATTTCATAGAGACCACTACCTATACCCAAGTATTAGATGCTGCTTTGCGGTTTAAATCACAGGTCAAAGAGAGACAAGCAAAGATGGAGTCCTGGAAGAAATCTAGATCGGAGGAGAGGACTTGGCAGCAGTAGAGTGGCCCTAGTAGACAGAAGCAGATGTCTGCTCCGTCTACGGCACACAGAGACTTAAGTTCAGTTCAAGGGGGTCAGGACCGTAGGCCAACTCAGAGTGTCGCTTCTCGTGTAGTTTCCTCTCATTCAGTAGCCCAGACTGGGCGAACCCCACCACAATGCTTGATTTGTGGATGAGCTCATACCGGGACTTGTAGATCTGGGAGTAGAGGTTGTTATCGGTGTGGACAAATGGGTCATTTGAAGAAAGACTGCCTAGTACCAACAGAGCAGTTGCCATCCTACAGTGTCGCCCCATCTACACCCCAGCCACAACCTAATAAAAATGTAGGAGGAGGAGAGCATAAGCCAGTGAGTAGAGGACAAACAGTAGGTGGAAGGGGGTAACCAGTTGGTGATCGAGGATAAGCTTCCTCCAGCAAAGTTCAGGGCAGGGTGTATACCCTCACTCCCCAGGAGGTAGAGGCATCCAATGTGGTGGTCACAGGTACATTATTGATTGATTTTGTACAAGCAAGAGTGTTACTTGATTCTGGTGCTACATAATCTTTTGTGGCACTGTGTTTTGTGACGCAGATGGGTAGGGATGTTGAGCCTTTAGACTCTCATATCTTATAGCTACACCAGTAGGAGACCCCTTAGAAGCTACTCAAGGCGTGAAGCAGCGTTCTATAGACATTGACAGATACCTTTCTTATGCCGATTTAGTGGTGCTGGGTATTTTGAGCTTCAATGTCTTTCTGGGGATGGATTGGCTAGCAAAGCACTATGTTGTACTTGATTGTCTGGAGAAGACCGTTGCACTACATGTTCCCGATAGACCAGTAAAATTCTATCAGAGAGATAGAAGAGTAGCGCCCCATAATTTGATATCAGTTATGCATGTATTTAAGCTGCTCCAGAAGAAGAATATGGTTTCTTGGCATATGTAACAAATGGTAGAGTGGAAAATAAAGATCTTGACCAGATCCCGGTGGTGAGGGAGTATCCTGATGTGTTTTCAGACGAGTTGCCAAGATTTCCTCGGGATAGTGAGATTGTGTTTTGTATAGACGTTATACCAAAAACCCAGCCTATATCGATTCCTCCATACATAATGGCCCCTGCAGAACTCAGAGAGTTGAAGGTATAGTTACAAGACTTGCTGGATAAAGGCTTCATTCGCCCTAGCATATCCCCGTGGGGTGCTCCGGTGTTGTTTGTAAGGAAGAATGACAAGACGCTGCGATTATGTATTGATTATCAGCAGCTGAATAAGGTGACAATCAAGAACAATTATCCACTGACAAGGATTGATGATCTATTTGATCAGTTGTAGGGGGCACAATGTTAATCCAAAACTAACATGCGCTCGGGTTATCATCAATTGAAGATTAGAGAGAGTGAAGTCCCAAAGATAGCTTTTCAAACCAGATATGGGCATTACGAGTTTTTAGTAATGTCAATTAGTTTGACTAATGCCACTGCAACGTTTATGGACTTGATAAACAGAGTGTTTAAGCCTTTTCTAGACCGGTTTGTGATAGTCTTTATTGATGTTATTATGGTGTATTAGCATAGTGAGTAGGAGCATGCGGAACATTTGCACCAGGTGTTGCAGACACTAAGAGAACATAAGTTATACGCTAAGTTCTCAAAGTGCGAGTTTTGGGACATGTGGTGTCTAAGGAAGGAATAAGAGTAGATTCCCAGAAGATTGAAGCTATTCAGAATTGGCATCGGCCTAAAATCGTAATGGAAATTCGCAGCTTCTTGGGATTAGCAGGGTATTATAGGAGGTTCGTAGAGAATTTTCCAGAATAACTACTCCATTAATGTCGCTGACTCAGAAGAATGTGAAGTTTGAATGGTCTGATGATTATGAGAAAAGTTTTCAATAACTCAAGTGTCAATTGACTACTACTCTATTCTCATTGCCTACAGGAGCAGAAGGATTTACAATGTACTGTGACACTTCTAGAGTGGGTTTAGGCTGTGTATTGATGCAGATGGGGAAAGTGATTGCTTATACCTCTAGAAAATTGAAGCCTTATGAGCAAAATTACCCCACTAATGATTTGGAGATGTCTGCAATAGTATCTGCTCTGAAGATATGGCGGCATTATTTGTACGATGAAAGGTTTGAAATTTTCACCGATCACAAAACCCTTAAGTATATCCGAGCCAAAATGAGCTTAATTTGAGATAGATGAGATGGTGGAGTTGTTGAAAGACTATGACTGCTCCATTCAGTAACATCCATGCAAAGCTAATGTTGTGGCGGATGTCTTAAGAAGGAAGTCTATGGGAAGTTTGGCTCATTTGCCAATTGAGCGATGGCGCTTAGTCAGACAAATACAGAGTAGTATGCTTGATGGAGTGAACTTTCAGGTGATGACATAAGGACGGTTGTTAGCACAGATTCAAGTTAAATCCACCATCGTCGATGAAATCAGAGTTGCATAGGAAGCGGATCCTGAGGTGCAACAGATTAGATGTCGATTACAACAGGGTACGGAGGATGAGTATTACCTAGACGGTGAAAACCTCATCAGGAAGCAGGATCGAATCTTTGTTCCTCCAGTTCCAGAGTTGAAACGCTCGATATTAGAGAAAGCCCATACTTCATCTTACACCATGCATCCTGGAATGACCAAGATGTATCACGACTTTAAGGATCTGTATTGGTGGGATGGCATGAAAAAAGATGTGGCTGAATTTATCACAAGGTGTCTCATTTGTTAGCAGGTTAATATTGACCATCAGAGACCAGTAGGGAAGTTGCAGAGTTTAGACATTCCAGAGTGGAAATAGGAAAAGATCACTATGGATTTTGTCGTCGGGCTTCCGCGTACCTCTAAGGGCTGTAATTCTATATGGGTGATCATAGATAGGTTGACTAAATCAGCACATTTTCTTCCAGTGAAGACTAGCTTTTCAGCAGCCCAGTATGCCAAACTGTATTTAGATGAGATGGTGTCGATCGAGGTTCTCAGTTTACCTCTAAATTTTGGCAGTCATTTCAGGAGGCTTTAGGTTCATAGTTACATTTTAGCATCGTATTTCACCCTCAAACTGAAGGTCAGTCAGAGCGTACCATACAGACTTTAGAAGATATGCTGCGGGCTTGTGTAATTGAGTTTAAGGGAAATTGGGATCAGTATCTGCCACTTATAGAATTTGCTTATAATAATAGTTATCAAACAAGTATTCAAATGGCACCATTCGAGGCCTTGTATGGACGAAAGTGCAGATCACCAGTGGGATGGTTTGAAGTTGGGGAGGAGAAGTTGTTAGGAACGAATTTAGTGCAAGATGTCGTGGAAAAAGTAAAGTTGGTCAGGGAAAGGTTGAATACAGCTCAGAGTCGTTAGAAGAGTTATGCTGATAACCAGATGAAGGATTTGGAGTTTCAGGTGGGGGATTTTATGTTTTTGAAGGTATCTCTTTTCAAGGGAGTTATGAGATTCGGTAACAAGGGTAAACTTAGACTTAGATTTATCGGGCTATTCCATATACTTCGGAGAGTTGGAGGAAGAGCATATGAACTGGCACTTCCACCCAACATGGACATGATATATCCGGTTTTTCATGTATCTATGTTATAGAATTATTTATGTGACGAATCTCACGTGTTGGAGCCTAAGACGGTTGATATCCAACAAGACTTGTCTTATTATGAGCAACCAGTAGCTATCGTGGGTAGAGAGATAAGGAAGCTATGATATCGATAGGTTCCTTCAGTCAAAGTGATTTGGAAGCATCATATGTTTTCTTGGGAACCAGAAGAAAACATGAGAGAAGAATACCCTCAACTCTTCGCGGATCAAGGTACACATTATATCCTCTAAACATTTCGATTCGAGGACGAATCATTTTAAGGGGGGAGAATTAGTAACGATCCCAAATATTTTTTTTCGGCAAGGACGCATGGGGTTTACTTTTCCAGGCCAGTAAATAATTTCCGGAATCGACTAGAAACAGTGAATATTTACTCAACTTTAAGCCAATTTTCCCTTTATTTTCTTATTTGGCCCAATACAAATTAGAAAGAAGGAAAGATAGAAGCCCAAGGCCCAACGACTTTATTACCTAGATTTTTCTAGAAAAATTGCCTAAGTAATTAATAAAGAAAAGAAAAAAAAAAGAGGACATTGCTTCCATTCTTTTTTTGTTTTTGACGTGGGGGTGAAGAGAGAAAGAGAGGGAGTTTGCAAAATTTTTCTTGTTAAATCTTGTCAAAAACTTGAAGATAAACAAGGTGATCCATCAAGTTAAACCCTAAAAGAAGATAAGGAGATTCTTGGTACATTGCTAAGGAAGAAAAGAGATTGAACTAAGGTAACTGTTCTTGAACCAAATTTTAATGATTTGAATTTTGGTAATTAGATGATTGTGGTTTGTTGTTGGTTTGATGAGGATGTAGTTTAGGTGATTTTGTGTGAAGGAATTGATGCATGTGGAATGTTTCATGTCTTGTTTTCTTTAATTAAAGAAGTATGAATGAATGATAAATTTTGGGTGAAGATGAGATGTTTGGGAGTGTTATGTGATGGTAATTGATGTTTTGAAGTTGTTGTGTGGAATTGAAATGGATTTGGGAACTAATCATGCAAGAATGAAATCTGCCCCTGGAATCGGTGCCGCGTCATGACGTGCCAAGCTCACGTCACGACGCAGACGAGGTAGAAGAGTGCATTTGTTTTACACAGGCAAGTCGCGACGCGAGCTTGCGTGCGTCGTGACGCGATCAAGGCAGAGACGTGCATATGATTTGTACGGGCGCGTCTCGACACGAAGGGGACTAACTTCGTGACGCAACCTAAAAAACCAGAATTTTTTTTTAGAAAATGCTACGCGTAACCAAGAGTCTGAATTTTGTTTTACGTTTCATTTCAGGAATAGAAATGTTCTAAGGAGGTAATCCAAATAGATTAAGGAATTTTATGTGATTTTAAACCATATTTTATAACCAATGTTTCTAACTCAGTGTATTCCATATAGATACTCATCAGGAGCCGCGTTCGCCCCCAGCGACATGAAAAGAACTTGATCAGACTTCAACCTGTGAGTGGAGAATTATCTTCTTATGAATTTATTTTATAATTACTTGTTCAGATAAAGATTTATTTCAAGACTTATTTTTAAAGCTTTAGGACGTTAGCCTTTTAAAATTGTCAGTTACTTTTATGTAAAGTTTGAGTTGAAAGTTTTAAAGTTTAAAAGCAATACTTTTATGTTTTCGAGGCATGGGGAAAAACCCACCTCAGATCTTACTTATGGAACTGACTGACAGAGACCGTGTACACACGTAGTTCAGGGCTAGGGAGACGGTGATACGTAACGCCCTTAGACCCTAGTTTCAGGGTCAGGTAGTAGTATGGATCAGCACTATCGGCTCTAGTTCAGTGGCTTAGGGGACGACGATACGTAACTCCCCAAAGTCATGGGTTTGCATTTCTGGCTTCAGTTAGGCGTATGAGGGGACGATGATACGTAACTCCCTCATGCGTCAAGTTTTTCTACAGTACCAGAGATGTTTTTTTCACAGAAAGTTTTTAGAAAAAGGTTTTATCCAGTTTAACATAAAAGAACCAGTTTCCAAAGAAAGTTTTCAGAAACACTTTAACTATAAATGATTTCACATAGATGTTCTGATTCAGTTTTTATTTTGTAGCTCCACTCACTGAGATCCTCTGGACTAACCTCACCACTTTCTAGTTCTTTTACATGATTCTTCTTTTGGTGAGCCATCTACTACTTTTGGAGACCCAGTTTGAGGACAAGTGTTACACTGCAGTCACTAGTCACCAGGTCCACCTTACCAGATCTATGTTAATGTATGATATAGTTTCTGGATGCCGTTTTGATGTATTATTGACTTGTACTTGATGTTGTTTACATATTATAAATATTTTTAGACATGTATATATGCATATGCTCGATTCCATGATCTAATATTTTAGTTTAATTAAGTTATTAAGTTGCATGTGTGATTGAATAAGCATTGCATACTATTAAGATCAGAGTAAATATTCTAGTAAATGAGTTAGAGGCTTAGGCGACAGTGGAATCTGTTGCTTGCCAGTAACATTCCCGTATTGGGGAATGTTACATTTTCCTTCTGAATTCAGCCTTAATTTATAGGCTCTAAAATCACCACGCGTCGCGACGCAAAATCCATGCGCGTCGTGATGCATGCTTCAATATTGTACAAGTGTCGGCAACTCAATAATTGTCTCGCTTCGCGACGCGTTAAGGCTTGGCGTCGCGATGCGAACGTCGTGATTACACGATGATGACGCATGTGATGACGCTCGTGATGACCTGTATCGGTAACAGAATTATTGGTTGCATGACGTGATGTAGAGGATGTTGCGAGTCGCGACGCGTGAACAAAAAATTTTCCATTTTGCCCTTTTTGATTCGAATTTCACTGTTTTAGCCCTGATTCAATTCCAGTGAGTTCCGAAACCTTATTTATCTGTAAAATAACACAAAACACAAAAATAATTCACAATACCCGATAAACTATACAAAATATTAAGTAAAAGTGGCGGTAAATATTGATATATTTTCTGCTTATCATACCCCCAAACCTAACATTTTGCTAGTCCTCGAGCAAAACAACAAAATAAAATACAATAAACAACTTTAAAAATAAAATTAAACTAAGCCACTTTCATAAGGATCACGGTTGCATTTAGCATATGCAACAAGCCTTTAAACCCCCTAGGTGCCCCTAGTGGATGAGTTGTAGTCTCGTGAGGGCTTACAGTGAGGATACCCATAAACGTTAATCAAATGTACAATTAAACACACAAAATAAGTTAGTGACTAAACAAGTGAAATTCTTATCCAAGTTAATTGTTGTTTTCTTTCTTTCTAAATTACGAAATAAGTAAATTCTCCTATTATTTTTACCATTCTTCTTATACACAACCAAAAAGGTATTAATCAATTCATTGTGCCCACAATATTCATAAGTGTAGTTGAAAAGAGAGTAATATTTTTATCCTAAAGATATATCAGAATTCACACCTTTTTAGCAATGGAATTTATTTTTTATTTTTTATTTTTTATTTTTATATTTACGAAATCTTCAATCCTTGTAGCGAGCTTTGGGCCAGTGACTCCAAAACCAGTTTGCTTTAGGGCACTAGGTGTTAAGAAACCCCTACAGACTTAATTACTTGGATCTCAGATGTTAAAAGTTCTACCGTTTGACGTGAACAATCATTGCTTACTGAGGCAAGATGTCTGATTACTAAGTAGAAACTTTATTATTATTATCTCAGGATTTTACCGTTTGATGTGAACAATCATTCCTTACTGAGGCAAGACGTCCGGTTACTATGTAAAAGCATGGTTAATTATTTATATACACAATTTTTTCTTTTTTTCTTTTTTTCTTTTTTTATTCCATCGCTTTCAGATGCTTCCTCCAATAAACTGGAGCACTGAATATTACAAACTTTTCACTTACGAACCATGTCCGTATGTTACCATGCATGTTGATAATACCTGTCAAATGAGCATATGAAGATCCAATTTAGTCAATATTATGGAGAATTCATGAATTTAAATAATTCGAAAAGAAATAAACAAAAATTAACTTGTTACGAAATAGGTTGAGATACGTCTCAGGAGTGGAAATTCCTTACACAGCTATCTCAAAACACAATTCCACATGGTTAGTCAAGTTAAAAACATAAAAATAAAAAAATAAAAAAATATTTTTTATTTTTATTTTTTATTTTTTTTATTATTATCTCAAATCTGGATGTGTTGAAGAGAGAAATGACGAGCTAAATTTATAGATCCTGTGAAGGGGTGAGTAATAATAACACTAGTACCTGCCAAATGATAATTATTAGCTAAAAAATAAAATAAATCGTGAAAGTAAAAAAAGTATGGATCTTGTCGGCGAAAATAAAAGAAAATAACAAAAGAAATCACAATTATTAGTTAAAGACAAAGAAATAATAATATGTACAGAAAGTAACAGCTTGAATGACATCTATATGTGAGGGACAAGCTTCCCATCCAATTTTCTTATAAATTGGCAAACAGGGTCTTTTAAAGTCAGATTCCCTAGACTTAATTGTTGCCATTCTCTTCGAAATGGTGAATGTAAAGTGCGAATCGCGTGATACACATATCCACTGGGATGCATCTCAAGAGTCGATGATATGTCATATAAAGACTCCGTACTCATACCATCCCTAATGATTTGTATTTTATCTTCGCGGTTATCAGACACCATTCCTAAAGAACGACAACGAGTATTACATTTACTACGTGCATATTTATAGCAAACACCTAATCATTTAGCTCTTTTTTTCTTAGTGTAGGTGCTTTTTGTTGGAGATCTCTAAGTCCCGAGGATCGAATATAAAACAAGAAATAAGCATGCGAATACATCACGGAGTTGTGGAATACTCACATCGATCGGTTGAGCGACGCGGTAGGCAACAAAAATTCGGTTTCTGCCCACTGTCATGCTCGGCAGTGAGCTGTTGCAGTCCACCATTTTCGGCCTTTTGAGGTCTTCCAAGCAAGCTCCAAACTTCGTCAAATGATTCCCGGCTCATGGGTGGACTTCCCTATCACCTTCGCATGACTTCGTAGTGTGTTAGCACTCCCGATTTTGCCACAAAATTGTGACTTTTGTGCTTCTCTTGCTCACGGTTTCTGGACAGAAACCAGTGAAGAAAGAGCCCTCCATGGGCGAGAGAGAGAGAAGAAATGGTTGCTCTAAAATGTGAGCAAATAGAGATATGAAAAGAAAAATGTGTATTAGATATTCAATTTCCAAAAACAATTAACCATATACCATTTTTTATTTCAAAAAGTCAAAAGGAAAAAGACAATTAATGCCTTCCAACTACCACCATCAATCAATCAATCAAATTGTCACATCACTCAAAGTGACATGATTTGACGCTTGATGTGACTAACGATTTGACGCTTGATTTGACTTGTGTGCCGCACTCGAATTCGAAATGCAAATGCGCTCGCAAATAATCTCGGGCTTGGGTTCGCTAATTCTAAATTAACGAATTTTCCATTGCGACGCAATTAAATCTAATTTAATTAAATAATCATGCCTAGCATAATTACTATTCACGTCGCTAACGAATTAATTCTAAATTAACTCGTTCGCCCGAATTAAAATATAATTTTAATTCCGCGTCGAAATCTAATTTCGTTTAATATATCGAATATATTAATTTATCGATTAATTCCAAATTAATCGTTCTCTCATTTAATTGATATTTTATCCCAGATAAAATATCTCCGCAATTAATCCCAGATTAATTTTCTCTCTCTTCTAATTAATCTCAGATTAATTAAAAGTGTGAGTCATACGTCATCGGTGAATCTTCGGGAAGCGACCCATGAGATCCTCGGATATGTTGCAGTAAATTCGGTCGTCGGACTATCTGAACACGTAAGTACCTAGTACTACGTTTTACCGATTTACAAGACAATGTTGGCTTTTAGCAAAGCGCCATCCCTACCCAATTCTCCAGAAATATCCTTACAGGAATAAGGATCTATATCAGACGTAGTATACGTAGTATTGCGTATTTCGATCCAGTATCGGATGATCACATGCAAGGCCTGGGGCTGGTACAATGTCTGCCCCGTACGAAGCATATATCAGATTATGAGCAACTAGTCTATTTAATATCGGATAATCATGACCAAGTCATACTATTCCGATGGTTGCAACCTTTTTAGAGAAACAATTCTGTATCCCTACGCGATCATCAACTCCATATGACTGGAGTGACACTTCTATCTCGACATCACACCCAACACACTACGATTCTCGATATACCCAGAAGATGCGTACACAGAAACCAGTTAAAGCCCTGGATGACCAAAACCAAAGTATATTGATTTTCGCAAGTATCAGCGATGCAAGTCTCAAGTTAAGAGCAAATACACCTACCCTGATTTCGAACTTCCATAGACACATAGTCATACTACCAATGGAATTCCGAGGGGGTCTATCCCGAGCGAAGCTGTTTCCCATACCATCGGTAAAACACAACCTCCTATTACACTTGCATGAGTATCCTATACCCAAATATATGAGAACTATGCCGTTATGCCCTCACAACGCGCACAAGTGTAATACTAGTCTTTTACGTATTTATCGATGTCCAATCTCGATAATACCATGACTAGGGATATTTAATGATTTATCCTTCGTGGATTGATACTGTCTCATATCATTCTCAATCCAGGAACAAATCATAAGGACCTCATATCATTTATATATCTTGGTGATCTAATCACAAATGATAAGAGTGCAACCTCCTCTGTCACATAGTTAATTTGTACAACAACACCATGATCTGTACAAATAGTGACGCTATGGGTCATAATTGTCCAACACTTTTTCCTAAATCAGGCAGAAATGAAATAAAAGAGTCAGATGACTTACCTGCCAATCGGACTTGTGCTTCAATTATCCAACGGATATCACTAGGAATACCTTTGATCATCAGAAGTCTCATTCGTTCAGTAAGTGCTTTGTAGACTTTCATCGGAGAGTTTTGAGGGAGAGAAGAAAAATGCTTGTGAAGTTTTGCGAGAACATCTTCCATTATGTCTGTGACTTTTCCTAAAAAAATAAAACCCACAAAAATAAAACACACCAAATCTTAATATATACACAAGGTGAAATCATAAGGACCTACTATCATTTATATATCTTGGTGATCTAATCACAAATGATAAGAGTGCAATCTCCTTTGTCACATAGTTAATTTGTACAACAACACCATGATCTGTACAAATAGTGACGATATGGGTCATAATTGTTCAACAATCTCCCACTTGGCCTATAGCCATTCACTCGAGTGTCTGACACCCAAATTATGTACGGTTGGCTCAAATTGCTGAGAAAAGGCTTTTGTCAGCGGATTTGCATGATTATCATCTGATGTGATTTATTCGATCATCACATCACCACGATGTATGATCCGAACAGATCAGATGAATATCGAAGTATGTATCTGGATCGTTGATGAGACCATTAATTCTTTAGCTTGTGCTGCAGCCTAGCTCAGCTTTTAACAGAACTATATCTAATCTAATTAGATTTATTATCGACCCAAATAGCTCTATTGTTGCCTCAGCTGCAACAATAACCCGCATTTTTTGTTTATTCGGTAACAGTATCTTGCTTGGAAGATTTCCAGCTCACTGTACCGTTATTCAAACTGTATAGTACCATTTTACGACTTATAGTCGTTTAATCGGTTTGGAAACTTGCAATAGTGATCACAATCACTTCAAGTTCTCCATCTCTATAGTTTAAGACAGCATCCTTAGATCTCTAAGATACTAAGTATGTTCTTAACATCAATCCAGTGACCATCACTAGGATTGGCCCGATTGTGACTTCATATGCTCAAAGCGTATGAGACACCAGATCACGTACATTTTTCAATGTACGATTTCTCAGAGAATGTTAACAACTTAATCTATCCCAGTAGATCTTTATTCCTAGAATAAAGGTTGTTTCTCCCAAGAATTCTATGGAGAATTTTTCTCGAAAGCCAAGCTTTCACCGATAGTTTTATGGGAATATCATTTCCAAGAAATGACATATTATCATTATTTATAGGACAACCACTGTCAGTGCGCTCCCACTAACCCTCTTATATACACAAGAATCATTTCATTTTGAATTAAATCATAAACTATTATGATTACATCAAAACGATAATTCCAAGAACCTAATGCTTGCTTCAATCTAAACATGGATCGAATAACCTGCAAACCTTGTTTGCTTGTTATGGTACGACAAAACCGTCAGGATGTTGTAAACATCCTCCAAAAGGTTTCCTTTTCAGGAAATCGATTTTCCCGTTAAGCTATCATATTTCATAAATGAAACACGCAGCTTTAGCAAGCATTATCCAAATGGATTTACCGTGGCAACAGGTAAAAGGTTGAATCGTAATAAACACAATGTTGATAACGATACCTTTCCGTTAAAAGCCTAGCTTTATACGTTGGTATGTTGCCATCCATGTATGTCTTCCTTGAAAACTTATATAGTACCAATAGGCACAATGCCTTGCGGTACATCAACTAGTATCCAAACATAGTTGATATACATGAAATCCATTTCGGACTCATGACACTTTGTCATAATAGGGAGTCGATACCTTGTATCACTTCCTCATACGTAGTCAGTTGGTATACCTTAATAAGATAGACATCTTTATGAGGTGAGATCAGAAACCCATACCCCAGGTTGTTTTCTGACTCTCTCTGACATACGCGGTTCTTGTGTATTCGAAGATTAATGGTATAGTTTCATCCTTGATGAACTATTTGTGTTCCATTAGGAATCGGTGCCTTGAATAGTATTACTCCGATTTTCATCGAGTTTTACTATCCTCCCACTTACCACTGCATATTGGTATTCCTCTTAGGAAAACCGCATGGTCAACAACAATTACATTATTCTCTAGTGGGTTGTATAAGTACTATACTTATGGTATGTAACATCCCGTCTAGACCAAAATGCTACCAGCAGGAGACAGGAGAACCCATCTCCATAAGCCTTTGTATCTGATGAAATTTCGGCATGATGTATGCAGAACATCATGCAACCTGGCTTATAGCCAGCATCCAAATACAACATAATCATCAAATCTCGACCTCAGGTCGGTATCTCAACAACAAGGCCTCAGGCCTGAACTCAATAAACAAATGTAAATACTTGGCCTCCGGCCAGAACACAAAATAAAACTATGTTATTACATAACTTATACATATGAAATACAAATGCAAATACAAAGACTAGGGCCGTGAGGACCATAACTCAACCCAGGACTCAAATTACTTCCTTGACTGTAATTGGGGCGATCCACTGTCTTCAAAGTCTTCACAGAAAACCTTCTAGCTCAGTTTGACTGCTACTGACCTGCAAAACTAACAAACTGTTGTGGTGTGAGTCATAATACCAACTTTGTAACATCCCGCCTAGGCCAGGATGCTACCGGCAGGAGACAGGCTTACCCTACCTCCATAAGCCTCTTATTCTAACGAAATTTTGGCATGATGTGTTAGTAACATCATGCAACCTGGCTTATAGCCAGCTCCAAAAGACAATCTAGTCAAACAACTCAATACATACTCAATCATCAACAAGGCCTCGGGCCTGAACTCAACGAACCTAAATACAAAAACTTGGCCTCCGGCCAGAACTCATATGAAAATACAATAATACATGACCATTACTTATAAATTACAAATGCAAAATAACAATGCAAGGGGCCGTGAGGACCCATAACTCAACCCAGGACTCAAGACTCTCTGTTGACTACAGATTGGGGGCGATCCACTGTCTTCAAAGTCTTCACCAAACTTCTGCTACTGACCTGCAAAACTACAACTGAAAAGGTGTGAGTCATATTGACTCAATAAGTAATCATGCAAACATCAACAAATCTAATTTAACTTTATAACTTATACCCGTTTATTTTCGTGTTACTTGCTATTAGTCTTTTCAGCTGAACATACACCTATATATATTAACTCCTATTAAATCCATATAACTCATCAAATTCTACTTCACAAACTAATAGGTTAAGATCCATTTCACTTTTTCTGTGCTATTCCGATTCTTCCCTTACTTTTTCTGTATACTCTGAGCTAATTCTAGGTCTGACATTTATGATAGCTTTCTTTCTTTTATTATCTTGAAATATCATCAAGTCGGATAATTAAAACTTATTTCTGTTAACTATCTAATCCACTACCACTATCCATGGTTACATGCATGTATTATCATTTCATCATGACTAGCATCCTTACAATATGTGCTTTCTAAATAAGCAAACAACTCATACAACCATCCTTGATATACAAGCACTAAAATAAGATCATGCTAATATTTATTCGTACCTCTCAAAGTGCTAACTCTATATGAATCTGCAAATGCACACAGTTAACCATATACTCATGAATATGAAATCATATAATCATGCATTAATAACATCTATATGCATCTCAAATGATTTTCTAGGATATATGAATTCATATGCATATAGAGAGGAACATAGAAGAAGAGAGTAAGTGTATCGGTATACTTATGTAGATGTAGACAAGCGGCTACAAGTGTCGTTGTATATATATATATAAGTAAAGACAAGTATCAGTATATAGAAATAAATAGGCACATATTTAGATATACACTAGTGTATGCATTTTTATAGATAGGTAGAGCATATGAATGATGTTATATTTAAGAATATATATATATATATATATTTTGAGACTTGGGTATGGGGGTTGTAGAAACTACACCTTAGGGAATGGGATTAAAGTTTAAAAGAATGATAAAATTGTAAAGAAATGAATAGACAAGCACTGATGCGTATAGAGGGGTACAAAATCAAGAACATAAGCATATATCTAATATATAAGTATATGAGTTACGAGTATTTTAATCTATGTAATTAAGTATGTTTGGGTATGAGCAAAGCATAAAACATAAGGTAAGTTGCATGAAGTAATAAGTAAGCTGTTTTATGGTAAGTACATGTATGTGTGTGCGCATTAGTTTTGGGAGTGAGTTAAATATGCCAATGTGGATAATACAGTATTGATAGTATGTATGTGATGAATTTAAACATGTTAGATAAGTTTCGTGTTTGCTTAAGTGAAATGCATGTATTTGAATAATCTTAGATTGTTATAAATATACATGATTAAATGTATGTACATGTATGATATTTAATGAATCATGGCTAGAGTAGAAAGAAGCATGAGAAAGAAAATATATGCATGTGCATGTGTGTGTGTTAAGGTTTTCAGAATTGAGTTTCAGTTAGTTATGTTTTTGAGATTCAAAGTGTTTAAAAGAAAAGTTGAAGATGTTCTTGAAAGAAAAGTATTTCAGAAAAGTTTCTTACAGTTTTAAGATTCGACTCATGTTTTAAAATTTTATCCACAGTTTTATGTTTTCGGGGCATAAGGTAAAACCTCACCCCAGTATGTAACTTGAGATACAGTTGGAATTGACGGATACAGAGAACATGTGCACATGTAGGGCCAGGATGGCGGCTTAGGATCGTGTACCTGGTCCCTAGTGGTGGCTACACTGCAGTTGAGTTATGGTCCTAGGTGTAGAGCTCTACGTTGCACTTGAGTATTTGTCCTGGACGTAGGGCACCACCAGCCTCAGAGATGCCGCAGTTGAGTTATGGTCCTGGGCATCGAGTACACCCAGTTGAGTGATGGTCCTGGGTGTAGAGTATTTTTCAGTTTTTAGATTTTCAGTAGGATAACCTACAATTGGCACTTATCCAATTTGGGTTTTGGTTTGGTATCATCCAAACGTATGCCTAGCATTCCCAAATTTTCAGGAATGAGAAACCCGATTTCTTTCCCGTTCATATCTTATATGAAGTATGTCAAACAGATTTTATGGAACCTTATTCAAAATAAGTTATTGCACTGTTAATGCTTATCCGTTGAAGGAAATGGTAGCTCATAGCGACTCATGATTAACCTTATCATGTCCAACAAAATTTGGTTACTCAGTTCGGACACACCGTCAAAATGACGTTTTCCGGGAGGAGTCCTCATTGAAAGAATACTATACTCTTTCAAGTATATTAGAAACTTATTGCTTAAGTATTTTCCATTACGGTCTTACCGTGACGGTTTAATACTCTAGCCTATCTGTTTGTCTATTTCGTGTCGAAATTGTAAAAGTTTCCGATTTGTGTTTCAAAAAGAAATACATAACCATAACGTGATGCCACATCCGTAAAGGTCACGAAATATTCATATCCACCTCTAGCCTAGCTAGACATGGGCCCACTTGTTTCACTATGAACTAGGGCTAACAGATTGGTGGCACTTACACTTTTACCAAGTAAATAGTGTTTTAGGCACTTTGCCAAATAAACTAGATTCGTAGACTTTATTTGATTGGAATCAAATGTGTCCCAGTACCCACTCTCTGAAAGAGTGGATATACGAGTCTTGTTTAATTGTGTCCCAGACAACAATGCCACAACATAGTTTCTTCTGATCAAATCAGTTCGAGCTATTTGTTTGTCATGTTATACGTTTGATATTTTATTTATATTCAAAATATAAACTATGTTATTCACATCTAATGTGTATATCTCAATATCATCTTTATAAATAAAACACTTTAGTGTTCTAGAATATAAAGGTTCACCCGCAGCGGGTTAAACACTGATATAGAGATAATGTATCAAGTCAAACTAGTACATTATAACAGTTTCCAAATTTAGGTACACACCCGAGTGGTAGTTCCTAAATTAGGTTACTACGGTCAAAACAGCGACTTTCGTCCCGTTTCCGATTCGCAGAGAAATCTCAATCTGAAGTCAGTATCCTCCTCATAGCAGATTCTGAACATCAGTATATATTTATGTATCACACTAAGTATTTAAAATCCAATTTTAATACTAGTAGCGAACATATTTATTACAAACATATTTGAAGTCGGAGCCTTGCTCGTCTTTGATAAGCGGAAAATATATCAATATTTACCGCCCCTTTAACTTAATATTTTGTTTAGTTTCTCGGGTTTGATGAACGTTTTGATGTGTTTTAGTTTATTTTGCAGATAAAATAATATCGGGTCTCAATGAAATCATTTAGGATGAAATATGGGTCAAATAAGGGCAATTATTGGACTTGATATTTTAATTTTTGAGATTGGAAACTTGAAAGGGCGTTTTGACGAAGTGCAGTTTTGGAAATTCCAGTTTTGCGCATCTGTCGTATTTTGGGCATAACTTTTTACTCAGATATCGGATTGAGCTGATTCAAGTTCCAGATTAAAGAAGACTCAAAGATCTACAACTTTTAAAGACAAAATAATTTCGAATTCTGAAGATTTCATGCCCAAATTGATGAACCATCCAGAAGTGTGTAGTGTGTAATTATTAAAGTCACTTTCAATCATTTTCAAAGCAAAAAAATAAATTAATAAAAAAATAATAAAAATGATCAAATCATCACCAAACATGATAAGAGATTAGTGGAGCAATTAATAATGGATTTGGTGGAGCAATTAATAATGGATTTGGTGGAGCAATTAGTGGAGCAATTAGTGGAGCAATAATAATTAATTTGGTGGATGATTTGATGGAGGCAAAATTTTGCCTATAAATACCAAGCCATTTCATTTGTAAAATTCATACTTTCTTCTAAGGAATTCCTTAAGAATACTAAGAAGATTGTATCTTGTTTGTTTATTTACAGCTTTCAGTAATTAATTTTCGTTTTCGCACTTTCTTTTCTTTACTTTTCAGTTTTTACTTTCCGCAATTTACTTTTACGCACAATACTTTTCTTTATTTAATTTTCAGTTTTTACTTTTCAGTAATGAGGAGGTAACTCCCCTTTGCTGGGGTAAAAGGTAAATCTTTTATTACTAATATTTAGATTAATCTCCCTTAATTATAATATATAAACTAGTTAAAACCTGACATAACGAGGATACCGCCATATTGGTCGGTTGGTAATTATTTAAATTGGTTTTAACCTGACTAAACTGGATACCGCCTGATTGGTCGGTTGGTAATTAATTATTAATTTGACTTAATCTGGATACCGCCTTTATGGCTGGTTGGTAATTATCATGCAAAGTTAATATATTATATTAAGGGAGATATCTAAAATAGAAGTAATAAAAGTGGATCCTTTTACCTCAGCATTTTCTTTTATTGTAATTTTACTTTATTTACTTTTCAGCAATTTACTTTTCAGCAATTACTTTTTAGCAATTTACTTTTCAGCATTTACTTTTCAGCATTTAATTTTCAGTATTTAATTTCAGCATTTACTTTCAACATTTACTTTTCAGCATTTAATTTTCAGTATTTTACTTTATGTCTTTTATTTTATTTAAGTTTTTTTTACTACCCGTAAATATGTGTCGTAACTAAGCCAATTATCTGGGGTTGTGATGAAATCCAATATCACTGGTTTATAAAGGGTTAAATTATAGTTTGGGTAATTTAAAGGTTTACTTATTAAGTCTTAAGCTTAATGTTTCTTGTTGTCTGATCACCAATAAGATTGATGTGGTAAATCTAAAATGAACTAGACATAGGGATTTTAGGTTTCAGCCTTAGACTTAATAGCCCACGATCTTCCTTGAGGATAGATAACCCTTTAATAGATTTCCTTACAGGATAGACATATACCTGTCGGGCGGGGGTAGCCATAATTGGAACTTAAACTTAATGAATCCAGATAATTTGGTTGACATAGACATATGGTTCAATTGGGTTAAACTGGGTATTTGCGTCTGACCATCGACAAAGGCTTTTGCATAATTTAGTGTTCCAGGTTAGTAAGCCGATTTATTACACAAACATAAAATAACCACTTCATCTTTAAAATGATATTGGAAGAAATCACAACCCTAGATAGTTTTTAATATTGAATTTTCTTAAAACCTACTTTCGAACAATTTTATTTACTTGTTTTTAAATTTAGAATCGTCACCATTTCAAATCAATCAAACAACCTATTAGATACTAGTAATCATTTGACTTCATAAAATTAATAGATTAGATATTAAGTCCTCGTGGGATCAATATTTTTATACTACTTGAATGATACGTGCGCTTGCGTTATACGTGTGTGTGTTTACGCCGGTCAAGTTTTTGGCGCCGTTGCCGGGGACTTATTTATCTTTCACTATTAATTTAGGGGTTAGATACGTTACTTGTATCTAATTTCTTTTTACTTATTGTTTTTGTTTTCTTGTGTTTCAGGTTCTCAGAAACTACATGAGACGAACCAGAAGCTTTGAACTCCGATCGCTTGACCCAGAAATTGAAAGAACCATGAGACAGTTGAGAAGGGAAAGGCGAGAAGGCCAAGAAGCTTTAGTCAACATGGAACCTGAACCGTTGGAGGTTGCACCACCAATTCCCATTCGAGACAGAACCATTCTGGTGGTTGACAGACTCATTTCCTGTATTGTACTTCCTCTCTTACCAGCAAATGCGTGTGACATCAAAACATGCATTCAGATGATTCAGCAGTCATTTCAGTTCGGGGGGAATGCAACTGAAGATCCTAATGCCCACATCAGTAACTTCCTGGAAGTTTGTGGTACTTTCAACTACAACAGAGCATCAGAAGAAGCAATGAGACTGCGAGTTTTCCCATACTCCTTGAAGGACAGAGCTATAGCTTGGCTACATTCACTACCAGCAGGTTCCATCATAACTTGGAACACTTTAGCCACCAAATTCCTTGCAAAATACTTTCCACCGGCCAGAACTGCAAAGTTGAGGAATGACATCACATCCTTTGTACAACAAGATTCAGAATCCCTCTGCGAAGCTTGGGAAAGGTACAAGATTTGCTCCGGAAATGTCCTCACCATGAGATTCCAAAATGGCCTCAAGTCCAAACATTCTATAATGGACTTTCTGGAATAATGAGAACCACAATTGATGCTGCTGCTGGAGGAGCACTAATGGCAAAAGGAGAAGATCAGGCTTGGGATTTAATTGAAGAAATGGCCAACAATAATTCTTTGTGGCCAACAGAAAGGAGCATGATCCAAAGAATCGCAGGAATTTATGAAGTTGGAGCCAACACAGCACTGAATGTCAACCTGGATATGATTTGCAAAAATCTGGAAACTCTTAACATGAAGGTTAATGGTGGATCCACAAGTTCATCATATAAAGGAGCACCAGAACCAGTTCAGCAGGAAGAGATAGTGAATTTTGTCAACAATTTCAATAGACAGGGGAACAATCCATATTCCAACACCTACAACCCAGGGTGGAGGAATCATCCCAATTTTTCATGGAGCAACAATTCAGGCCAACAGAAAAACTATCCACCACCTGAATTCCAACAACAGAACAAAAGCCAGGAGCAGGCAAATGAACCAGGAATAACAGAAGTGTTGATCCACTTGAAAAAGTTAGAAGCAAAACATGACTCTCAAGCAGCAAGATATGATGCTATGTTTCAATCCCAATCAGCATTAATTCAAAGTCAATCTGCTTCTATTAAAGCACTGGAGAATCAAATGGGACAACTGGCAAATGCTCAGAGTTACAGACCGCCAGGTACCCTTCCTAGCAACACTGAGCCAAATCCAAGAAACATGGGGAATGAACAATGTCATGCCATCATGTTAAAAAGCGGTACTGAAATCAACAAAGATGTTGGAACCAAAACAACTGCTGAGGAAGTTCCAAAAGAAACAAAGCAACAGATGGAGGAAAAAGAAGCAAAGGAAAAAGAACAGATCACTCCACCTCCACCTTTTCCTCAACGTCTTCAGAAGAACAAATTGGACAAGCAGTTTTCTCGGTTCCTGGAAATCTTCAAAAAGCTGCATATCAACATTCCATTTGCAGAAGCGTTGGAACAAATGCCCACCTATGCCAAATTCATGAAAGATATTCTTTCACGAAAGCGGAGATTGGGAGATTACGAGACAGTAGCATTATCAGAAGAATGCAATGCTATCATTCAGAGGAAACTTCCCCCGAAGTTGAAAGATCCCGGTAGTTTCACTGTTCCTTGCGTCATAGGAGAACATAACTTTGGTAAGGCTTTATGTGATTTATGTGCTAGTGTTAACTTGATGCCTTTTTCTATTTTCAGGAAATTACAGATTGGAGAAACAATGCCAACTTCGGTCTCACTGCAACTTGCTGATAGAACGCTTGTATTTCAACGGCCATTTCCCCGATACTATGTAGTTTACATAGTCAGCATATCATGGGAATTCATGTTGCTTGATGGTAAACAACTGTTCATCAGGAAAAGTTTCTTTGATTATCATTTCATTTCCAGTTGTACCTCTATTTTTGAGCCTCGATAAGTGATATGTGACTTAATTTTCTGTCATTTTCCTGTCTCAGATCTCTATATCAAATTCTTACAGTAGAAGCACTCAACAGATCAATATGGGTTTAACATCTTTCTTTGCGATCAGGTATTTGATTGTTGAATGATCTGTGTAGACCACCACTTTGGGACCCAGCAAATAGGAGCGGAATTTATCAAAAGCAAACACAACTGTGAGCAACTTCTTTTCAGTTGTTGTGTTTTTGAGTTGTGCTTCATTCAAAGTTTTGCTGGCGTAGTAAATGGTGAAAAACTTTTGCTTTGTGTTTTCCCAAAACTGCACCTACAACAAAATCACTAGCATCGCATATCACTTCAAATGGGAGCTTCCAGTCTGGTGCTACTATGATAGGGGCATATACCAGCTTCTATTTCAAAATCTCAAAATCATGGTTGCATTCTTTGGTGAAGTTGAAAGGTACGTCTTTCTCCAGCAGATTACACATAGTTTTGGCAATCTTGGAGAAGTCTGATAATTCTCCTGTAAAATCATGCATGCCCGAGAAAAATTCGAATCCCTTTGACAAATGATAGTGGAGGTAATTTCTCTATCGTCTCGATCTTTACTTTGTCTACCTCTATTCCATTTTGTGAGATCCGATGTCTCATGACAATGTCTTCCTACACCATGAAGTGGCATTTCTCCCAGTTGAGTACCAGGTTGGTATCTTCACATCTTTGTAACATTTTTTCCAGATTTTGTAAATAATGGTCAAACGGGTCTCCAAATACTGAGAAGTCATCCATGAAGACTTCCATGCTTTTTTCTATCATTTTTGAAAAGATGGCCATCATGCAACGTTGAAATGTAGTATGAGCATTACAAAGTCCAAATGGCATCCTGTGGAATGCAAAAGTACCATACGGGCATGTGAAATTGGTTTTCTCTTGATCTTCTAGGGTGATGGCAATCTGATTGTAACCTGAGTATCCATCCAGAAAGTAGTAGAATTCATGTCCCGCCAGTCTGTCTAGTAACTGGTCAATGAATGGTAGTGGGAAATGATCCTTCCGTGTTGCTTTGTTCAACTTCCTGTAGTCCATGCATACTCTCCATCCAGTCACTGTCCTTGTTGGAATCAGCTCATTCTTCTCATTGGTGACTACAATCATTCTTCCTTTCTTGGTTACACATTTTATAGGACTCACCCAAGAGCTGTCAGAGATGGGATAAATAATATCGGCATCCAACTATTTGATGATTTCTTTCTTTATGACTTCCTTCATGATTGGATTCAGTTTCTGTTGATGCTCCATTGTGGCTTTGTACTCGTCGTTCATCAGGATTTTGTGCATGCAAAATGATGGACTAATGCCTCAAATGTTTGATATAGTCCAACCAATAGCTCTTTTATGCTCACGTAGCACTCTCATCAACTTATCTTCATGTGCCAATGTTAGCGATGAAGAAATAATCACAGGTAAATCAGAAGAGTTTTCCAAGTATGCATACCTGAGATGGCTCGGGAGTGGCTTTAGTTCCAGCTGTGGTGGTTCTTCAATTGAGGGTTTGATTCGCTCATTTTTCGGTAATTCCAAGCTTTCTACCTGTGGTGTCAATCTGAAGCGAGAAGCTCCATCGAGATAGTTGATACATTCCAGAATCTTATAATCTAATTCTCTGTCAGTCATATTGGTGATGCATGCTTCAACTTTGTCAGTAGAATGTTGCATTGCATCTGTGTTCTAGATGATATTATCTATTACATCAAGTCTGAAACATTCCTCATCCTTTTCGTCATTCGGGAATTTCATGGCTTTGAAAACATTGAATGTTACTTCTTGGTCCTGCACCCTAATGGTTAGTTCTTTTTTTTTTGTACATCAATGATGGTTCGAATTGTACCCAAGAATGGTCTTCCGAGAATGATGGGTACGTCTTTGTCTTCCTCTATGTCAATGACAATGAAATTTGCTGGGAAAATGAATTTGTCGACTTTGACCAATATATATTCCACTGCACCTCTCGGAAACATGAGTGATCTATCAGCAAGTTAAAGAGTGAATGAGGTGGGCTTTGTTTATCCAATCTGCAATTTCCTGTAAATAGACAAAGGCATCAAGTTAATACTATCACCTAAATCACACAAAGCCTTACCGAAGTAATGTTCTCCTATGGTGCAAGGGATGGTGAAACTGCCAGGATATTTCAACTTTGGGGGGAGCTTCCTCTGAATGATGGCGATGTATTCTTCTATCAGTGCTACCGTCTCATAATCACCCAATCTTCGATTTCGTGACAGAATATCTTTCATGAATTTGACATAGTTGGGCATTTGTTCCAACACTTCTGCAAATGGAATGTTGATATGCAGCTTTTTTAATATCTCCAGGAATCGAACAAATTGCTTGTCCAGTTTGTGTTTCTGGAGATGCTGTAGAAAATGTGGAGGTGGAGTAAATCTTTCTCGATTATTTTCTTTTGCCTCTTTTTCCTCCATCTGTGGATCTGCTTCGCTACTTTCTTTAGGAACTTCCTCAGTAGATGCATTGACTTCAACATCTTTGTTGATTTCAGTGCCATTTTTTAACGTGATGGCTTGGCATTGCTCATTCACTATGTTCCTTGGATTTGGTTCTGTGTTGCTAGGAAGGGTACCTTGCGGTCTGTAACTCTGAGTATTGGCCAATTGTCCAAATTGATTTTCCAGTGCCTTTATTGAAGCTGATTGGCTTTGAAACATAACATCGTATGATGCTGCTTGTTTTTGAAATATAGCATCATATTTGGCTTCTTGCTTTTTCATACGGGCCAACACTTCTGCTATTACTGGTTCTTTTTCATACTCTTGGCCTTTGTTCTCATGTTGGAATTCGGGTGGTGGATTGTTCATTTGCCCAAAAGTGTTGCTCCATGTGAAATTGGGATGATTCCTCCAACCTGGGTTGTAGGTATTGGAATACGGATTGTTTCCCTGTCTGTTGAAATTGCTGACATAGTTCACAGTCTCATCATGTTGGTTGTAAGATTTTGCCTCTGGTGCTCCTCCATAGGTGAACTTGTGGATCGAGCATTAACTTGCATGCTCAGAGTTTCTAGACATCTGCATATCCGATCCAGCTTGGCATTCATTGCTGTGTTGGCTCCTACTTCGTGGATTCCTGCTATTCGTTGGATCATACTCCTTTCTCTTGGCCACAATGAGTTGTTGTTAGTCATTTCTTCAATTAAGTCTCAGGCCTGATCTTCTCCTTTTACCATTAAAGCTCCTCCAGCAGCAGCATCTATTGTGGTTCTCATTAGTCCAGAAAAGTCCATGTAAAAGGTTTGGACTTGAAGCCACTTTGCAATCTCATGGTGAGGACATTTTCGGAGCAATTCCTTGTATCTTTCCCATGCTTCACAGAGGGATTCTGAGTCATGTTGAATAAAGAATGTGATGTCATTCCTCAACTTTGTTGTTCTAGCTGGGGGGAAAATATTTTGCAAGGAATTTGGTGGCAAGAGTGTTCCAAGTTGTGATGGAACCTGCTGGTAGTGAATGGAGCCAAGCCTTAGCTCTATCTTTCAAAGAATATGGGAACACACGCAGAAACATTGCTTCTTCTGCTGCTCGGTTGTAATTGAATGTGCCATAAACTTCCAGGAAGTTGCTGATGTGGGCATTAGGATCTTCAGTTGCACTTCGCCCAAACTGAACTGATTATTGTATCATCTGAATGCATGTTTTGATATCACACGTATTTGCTGGTAAGAGAGGAAGTACAATACATGATATGAAGCTGTCAACCACCAGAATCATTCTGTCTCGAATATGAATTGGTGGTGCAACTTCCAAAGGTTCAGGTTCTTGATTGTTCATGTTGATCAGTGCTTCTTAATCTTCTCGCCTTTCCCTTCTCAATTGTCTGATTGTTCTTTCAATTTCTATGTCAAACGGACGGATTTCAAAGCTTCTGCTTCTTCTCATGTAGTGTCTGAGAACCTAAAACACAAGAAAACAAAAATAATAAGTAAAAGAAATAAATTAGACATAACTAAAGTATCTAACCCCAAAATTAGTAGTAAAAGATAAATAAGTCCCTGGCAACGGCGCCAAAAACTTGATCGGTGGTAAACACACACGTAACGCAAACGCACGTATCGCTCAAGTAGTATAAAATGTATCAATCCCACGAGGACTTAATACCTATGCTATTAATTTATTGATGTTAAATGTCTACGAGTATCTAATTGATTTGATTGTTGGTTGATTGGTGATGTTTACTAAAGATAAGTAATTAAAATAGTGCGAAAGTAAATTAAAGGAAAAATCAATATTATAAAGCTATCTAGGGTTGTGAATCCTTCCAATATCTTTTAAAGATGAAGTGATTATCTAATGTTTGTGTAATATATCAGTTTATTAACCTGGAACACGAAAATATACAAAAGCCTATGTCGATGGTCAGATGAAAACACCCAAAGTAACCCAATTAACTATATGTCTATGTTAACCAAGAAACTCTGAATTCATTAAGATTAAGTTCCAATTGTGGCTACCCACCCCTGGCAGGTATATGTCTATCCTGGAAGGAAATCTACCATATGGGAAATCTACCCTAAGGTGAGATCGTGAGCTATTGAGTCTAAGGTTGAAACATAAAATCTCATCGTCAAGTTCATTTTAAGTTTACCAAATCAATCTTATTAGTGGACAGTTAATAAGAAGCATTAAAATTAAGACCCAATGAATAAACCTATACGTCACACAAGACAAAAAATAACTAACTTGTAAGCCTATGGTATTGGAATTCATCACAACCCTAAAAAAAGTATTTAGTTACAACAGATACCTAGGATTACTAAAAACAAAAATAAATAAAACATTTTAAAACAACTTTGAAAATTAAAAAGGTAAAATAAAATAATTAAATAAAACATTGGGGGTTAGAGGATCCACTTTATTACTTCTAATTTAGAAATCTCCCTTATTATAATATATAAGTTTGCGTTATATTACCAACCGACCATATAGTCGGTATCCTGATTAAGTCAGATTTTAATTAATTCCAACCGACCATAAAGGTGGTATCCAATTAAGTTAGGTCAAAATTAATTAATTAAGTCCAACCGACCATAAAGGCGGTATCTCATTAAGTCAGGTTTTAAGATAATTTATATATTATAACTAAGAATGATTAATCTAAATTATAATAATAAAAGCTTCACCTTTTCACCCCAGCAGAAATAAGTTACCTACTCATGCTTTAAGTAAAACACACACACTTTTATTGCTAAAATAAAATTTAAATACAAGAAAGCTGTAAATAAACAAACAAGATACTATCTTTTTAGTATTCTAAGGAAATTACCCAGAAGAAAGTATGATTTTTCCTTCTGAATTCAGCCCCTATTTATAGGCTCCAAAATCGCCACGCGTCGCGACGTGTGCTACAGTATTGTACAAGTGTCGGCGACTCAATAATTGTCTCGCTTCGTGATGCGTTAAGGCTTGGAGTCGCGACACTGATGTCATGATTAAGCGATGATGACGTATGTGTTGACGTTTGTTATGATGCGTGTCAGCATCAGAATTATTGGTTGCGCATCGCGACGTAGAGGATGTTGCGAGTCACGACGCGTGAACAAAAAATTTCCTATTTCCCCATTTTTATCTGAATTTTTGCCGTTTTAGCCCCGATTCAATTCCAGTGAGTTCCAAAACTTTATTTATCTACAAATTAACACAAAACACATAAAAATATTCATAATACCCGAGAAACTATACAAAATATTAAGTAAAAGGGGCGGTAAATATTGATATATTTTCCGCTTATCAACGCCCGACAGGTATATTCCCATCCTTGAATGAAATCTCTAAGGTGAGATCGTGAGCTATTGAATCTAAGGCTGAAACCTAAAATCTCTTTTCCAAGTTCATTTTAAGTTTACCACATCAATCTTATTGGTGATCAGGCAACAAGAAGTATTAAGGTTATGATTTAATAAACAAGCCAAAACATCATATATAATATAATTAAATCAATTTTTAAACTCGGGAATATTGTGTTTCATCACTTCCCTAGATTAAGAATAAAATTTTGGGGGTTAAGGGATCCACCTTTAATGTTTCAAATCTAGAAATCTCCCTTATTATAATATATAAATTTGTATGAATTACTAACCGACCATATAGGCGGTATCCAATTAAGTCAAATTTAATAAAGTCCAACCGACTAAGTCAGGATTAAGAATAATTTAATTAAGTCCAACCGACCATAAATGTGGTATGCAATTAAGTCAGGTTTTAAGAAAATTTATATATTGTAAAATAAGGGAGATTAATCTAAATTATCATAATAAAAATAAAAATACATTACTATTTATATATATAAACAAGATACAATCCTTAGTTTCTTATTAAGAAAGCTAAGGAAAGTATGAAAATTCTAAAAGAAATCAGCTACTATTTATAGTCTCCAAAATGGTGCGCATCGTGATGCGCGCTACAATGGTAGTGAATTATTATGTCACGATGTGCAAAGTATTCTTTGTCGTAACACGGGCTAAGTGTCGGCAAGCTGCATTATTGAGTCCGTGTCGCGTTGCGACGCGATTTGTAAAATTCTGATTTTGCCATTCTTTGTCTATTTTTCCGTCGTTTTAGCCCGAGTTGACTCCATTGAGTCCCAAAACTTTATTTACCTATAAAATACATCAAAACACATCAAAACGTTCATAAAACTCGAGAAACTAAAAAAATATTAATTCAAAGGGGTGGTAAATATTGATATATTTTCCGATCATCACACCCACAAACTTAACATTTTGCTAGTCCTCGAGCAAAACAAACAAAACAAAATGAAATAAACAATTAAAACTAAATTAATCTAAGCCATTTTCGTCGGGATCACGGTTGCATTTAATGTATGCAACAAGCCTTTAATCCCCTAAGTGTCCCTAGTGGACGAGTTATAGTCTCATGAGGGCTTACAGGGACGATACCCACAAACGTCAATCATACACATGCAATCACACATAAAAAATAAAATAAACAAAAGAAATAAATTTTATAAACGAAAATAATAGCTATATATACAATGTCCTCAGAGAATGTCTAGCAACAAAGTTAAAGGAATCTTCAAAATACATATTACAACTAAAGTCTATTCATTTGAAAAAAAATATCTAAATCAGACTCCAAGTGTGTGTGTGTGAATAGTTCTACAAACAACTTTGATTCTAAGTAATTAACTAGGTGAGTTTGTCTCAAACCAACCTGACTATCTAAAAATTATTATGTCTGCTACAATATGCGTAAAGTGTGGTATAAAAGACTTTATTTTGATTTTTTTATTAAGCTTTACCATTTTACGTGAACAATCACTACTTACCGAGGCAAGATGTCCGGTTATTGAGTAAAAACTTTATTATTTATCTAACTAACTCAAGTCGTACCGTTTGATGCGAACATACATTGTTGGCCAGGCAAAATGCCCGGTTACTAAGTAAAAGCTTGGTCAGTTTTTATTCATCAATTTTTTTATATCATCATCATACCGCACATCATAAATAAATGTAGACAGAAACATATATTCAGACAAATGGTCATTCATCATCCACCGATTATTTCAACTAGTCACTTTGTCAATTCCTTATTATCTCACTAGTACATAACTATTTTATAGTACATATGAGTCTGACCTAGATATTATGCTCAAAATAAAAGATAAAAGTGAAATTAGCATTTATCATTTTCTAGAACGTTTTACTAACACAAACAATCTCATCATTTGACTAATATTTTTTTTTTTTTTTTTTCTTAGCATGATGGAGAAAATATGCTAGAAAGAAAAATAATAGAGAAAACAATAAACATAAACATCCCCACCCCCAAACCTAAATCTAGCATTGTCCCCAATACGTTAGAAAATAAAATAAAGATAAGGGAACAATGTTACCGTGGTTTAGTCAATCCTCAGTCCCCCCGTCATCGTCACTGCCATCCTTCGAAAGGTCAGAAAATACAGGAATCTGTTCATCGCTCATGTTGAGATGGCGAGCCATTTTTTGAAGCAGTTACCTCGTGGCCATACTGTCTTGAACCATGAAGTCAATGCAAGATTCCATTCGATCTAAGCGATGTGACATAGAGCATGGCCGCGATGATCTCTGTGTGGGTTGAGGTTGCTGTTGTGGTGTTACAGGTGCTGAAGAGGATCTGACATGTGCTAGGGTTCTCTCTGTTCTCACTTGTTGAAATTTTTTTACTGTAAGTGCATTGGCGGCCTGTATGGATTCTTCTCTAAGGTCTATGGGCACCCCAGCTGCTACACAGAGGTTAGTGATAAGACTTCAATATAAAAGTCCAGTATGTGCAGAGTGTGATGCCCGAATAATATTGCTAGATATTAGCCCATCTATGTCAATAGTATGTCCTTCAAGCAAAGAGTAAAGCATAATCATTCATTCCTTGGTGACATTGGTTATATGGGTACTAGGTAAAAGGGTGCGGGTTAAGAAGTGAAACCACACTCAAGCATCAGGTTTGAGATACCCATAACTCATTTTGACATATTCCCCACTATTGTTGATATCTCATACATTATTGGGGATGCATAATGTCCTTCTGATATGGTCTAGGTCGTGGTGCTCAATAGTTTCTGTGTATTCATCCCCATCTATATCTGGCAACCCATAAAACCTGTTGATCATAGATTGATCAAATGCCACCATCCGGTCTAACAAACACCTGACACGCTAGGTGCTCATAAGCATTAGCGTAAAACTGTCTAACAATAGGAATGCATGTGGGGGTAGGTTACTTGCATAGCTTATGCAAATGCCTTTAGGCAATTATTGAATCAATTTGGGGAAAATTGCCCCGGGTTAAGTTTGAATCCTCTCTCTATAATTAGGACTTTTTGCCCCATACCCTTTTCATATCGTTTTTCAACGGCCATTGACATAAATCTTTCATTGTCATAGGATGGAGCTGCGGCCGCTTTACTACGGGCTCTTATAGGTCTCATTGGGATTTTTGAAAAAATTGGGTAGAGGTTCCCCTAATTCTAAGGATTTTCCAATAATTACCTTAAATTCTAACACTTCAAAAATCACAAATTCTTCGCCCCAAAATCTACCAATATATAAACAACTACAAGCAATTCTTCAACCAAAAACCCAAAATTTCAAAAAAAAAATACTAGAAATAAAAGAAGATATAACCTGAGATTACACGAAGTTTGGTCCCCAAATCAGAGCTATCTCACGTGCAATGGAGGTTTGGCGAGTTGAGGGAAGAAGATCTGAAAGTTTTAGTGATGGGGAAGGAGGAAACGAGAGAGAATGAAAAAAATGGAGATGAGATGTGATGAAAATGGCCTTGGGAAAGAAATTTGGCGAGGCTAGGGATGAAGATTTTACTGTTTGGTGAGTGAGAAACAGAGAGAAATACGAAGTAAATGAGAGAAAATGAAGGATTTTGTGAGAAAAATGCTTGTGGGTTGCTGTTTTTAGGGATGGAATCACGTACATAGAGTGATGCGTGTCGCGACGTGTAGCCTTTAAAATTGGGGATCTTCTCATGTTAGGTTGGTGCGTCGCGACACATAGATTTTACGCGTCATGATGCGAAAGGCTTAGCAGATGCGTTATGACGCAAAAGGCTCCACATTCTATCTCATTTGTGTCGCGACGTGGGCATGTTATATCGCGATGCCAAATTTTTTTTTTTGGCAAAAAATGAATCATTCGGCGAATATATCCACTAAGACGCATCTCAAGAGTTGACTCCTTACTCTACCATCTTTGATGAATTGAATTTTTATCTTCATGATTTTGTCAAACATTATTATGTGATAACCATGTTTTTACTGGTTTGCTCTGCTTTAAGTGCTCCGTCTGTGCTTTTTCCTGGAAAAATAGCACATAAAATTAAAAACTCTACAAGATTTGTACGTAAAATGTGAAAATAAAAATTGAAATAAAAATAAAAATTTACATGGGTTGCCTCTCTGCTAGCGCTAAATTTTATGTCTTCAACCAGACGTGACTGAAGACCATCATTCAATGAGGCTTCAGCGTGGTTTGGGAGGTCCTTGAAAGTGTTGGACAATTATGACCCATAACATCACTATTTGTACAGAACATGGTGTTGTTGTACAAATTAACTATGTGACAAAGGAAAATACTCTTTTATCATTTGTAATTGGATTACCAAGATTATAAATGATAAAAGTCCATATGATTAGTTCCGGATTAATAAGATATGAGACAGTATTAATCCAATAATGTTTAATCATTAAATATCCCTAGTCGTAGTATTATCGAGACTAGACATCGATAAAGCAGAATAGACTAGTATTGCACTTGTGCGCGTTGTGGGAGCATAACGACATAGTTCTCATATATTTAAGTATTGGATACTTATGCAAGTGTGATAGGAGGTTGTGTTTACCGATGATACGGGAACAGCTTCGCTCTAGATAGACCCTTCGGAATTCCATTGGAAGTATGAATATGTGTCTATGGAAGTCCGAATCAAGGTAGGTGTATTTGGTCTTAACCTGAGACTTGCATCGGTAATACTTGCGACAATCAATATACTTTGGTTTTGGTCGTCCGGGGCTTTAACAGGTTATGTGTACGCCTCTTCTGGGTATATTGAGAATCGTAGTGTATTGGGTGTGATGTCAAGATGGAAGTATCACTCCAGTCATATGGAGATGATGATCAAGCAGGATACGGAACTAGTACTCTTATGTACTACAATCATCAGGATAATATGACTTGGTCATGATTATCCGATTATAGAGACTAGTTACCAGAGATCCGATATATGCTTCGTACGGGGCAGACATAATTCCAGCCCCAGGCCTAGCATGTGACATCTGATACTGGATCGTAATACGCAATACTACGTATACTACAGATTACATATTCCTTAAAAGAATATTTCTGGAGAATTGGGTAGGCACGGTGCTTTGCTAGAAGCCAACCATGTCTTATAAATCGGTAAGAACGTGGTACCAGGTACGCACGTATTCAGATATTCCGATGACCGGATTTACTGCCAACATATCCAGGGATCTCATGGGACGCTTCCTGAAGATTCACCGATGATGTATTACTCGAACATAATTAATCTGGGATTAATTGGAAGAGAGAGAAAATTAATCTAGGATTAATTACGGAGAATTTTATCTGTGATAAAATTCAATTAAGAGAGAGAACGATTAATTCAGAATTAATCGATAAAATAATATATTCGATATATTATATGAAATTAGATTTCATAACGGAATTAAAATTAGATTTTAATTTGGGCGAACGAATTAATTTAGAATTAATTTGCTAGCGACGTGAATAGTAATTTTGCTAGACATAATTATTTAATTAAATTTGATTTAATTACGTCGCAACGGAAATTCGTTAATTCAGAATTAGCGAACCCGAGCCCGGGAGTGTTTGCGGGCCCACTCAAATTTTGAATGCAGGTGGGGCCCATAAGTCACATCACTAGTCAATCATTTGCCTTTTTGGTGATGAAAGTTAGTGTAGATTTGATGGTGACTTATTTCTTACACAATTGAAAGGTGGGTGACCTTTTAACAACTTTAAATTTTTGGTATATGGTTTTAGTTTTAAAAAAATCAACTCACTTCACTCAATTTTTTCTTCTCTACAACCAAAACCGTGACTCTCTCTCTCTCTCTCTCCCTTCTTCTTGCATTTTGCCGAATGTAATAAGAACACAAAAGATTTTGATGCAATTTCTTCCATTGCTAGCACATAAAGAGTTATACAAGGTGATAGGGAAACCTTTCCATGAGTTTGGAATTCTAGAATCAAAGATTGGAAGCTTGGAAGCTCAACATACATCAAAGGAAAACTTGGAGCACTTCACAAAGGAGGAAAATTTTGTTGTCTCCTACATCCACTTAGCCGATCAAAGTGAGTATTTTCCGCTACTTTACTTTGCGTATTCACATGATTTCTTGCTTAATTTGATCTTGGTTTGACCTAGAAAACCCAACAATGGTATCAGAGCCATAATTGAGCATGAAATTGAATTTAGGGTTCTTAAACTATTAGTTGTGCATGATCAAATCAATGAAAAATTAATTGGATTAATTTTCCCCAAATTTTGAGGTTTGGCCGAATGTGAACCCATTGTAGCTCTTGGTGATTTTTGAATTTTAGACAATTGGATGTGTTTAAAATGCATGTGATATATTAGTTTGTGATTTAATTGGATTGAAATCAAAATTGATATAAAAAGTCCCTTATTGCCGTGAGCTATAAGAAGAATGTTGGAATTGATTTTGCTTCAATTTGTGTTGGACATAAGTTGATTAATTAAAGTATGATTAATTAGTGTAATTGGTGTTTTGGAAATATTGATTTAACTAATTAATTATGGCTAATACACTTTAGTTAATTAAATTGTGATATTAGGAATATTGGAATTTAATTAATTAGGCTTAATTTGGAATTGGACTAATAATGTTGTATTTGGGCTTAATGGGCTTGGTTGGGCCAAGTTTGGTTTAGGATAATTGGTTGGATCCAATTGGGCCTAAAACCATTTCAATAAAGTCCAAATATGATATTGGGCCTTTAAAATTTAATTGGGCCTAATGGGCCAAAATTAATTTTGTGGCAAAGGGTGATTCCTTATTGGGCTTTGGTTGCCAAAGTCCATGTTTATAAATTAATTGAAAGCCCATTGGACTTTAATTAAATTGACATTAGATGTTAATTGGTCTTTGAGACCCATAAAGATTAGATTTAGAATCTAAGTCGCAAAGGAACATTAAAAGGTGTAATTATTTAATTTGGAATTAAATATGAATTAGTATTGAATACCAATTAAATTGGATTTAATATTGTAGTTTGATATAATTCAAGAATTCGTACTTTGAGTACTTATTCTTAAACGAGTTGGACTCACACAAATCAAATCGTTGTTTGAACATTGTATGATCATTAATAAAAGATTAATTAATTGGATTTTGATTGATAACATGCTTTGTGTGAATACATGGATGTGATGTATGAATAATGTATATCGGATGAATATTAGATGGGTGAGGGCAATTTTGGAAATTGTTGTAATAAATTTAGAATTTATTAAATTAGACCTGTGTGTCCAGCCTATTACCTCTTGACTCTTTGTATTTCTCTTCTCACCTATTCCCCTCAATGTAAATGAGGTTTCTTTAGAAGTGTTATGTAATTGGGTAGAAGTAAGAATAGTGCTAGCGGGAGAAAGGAAAGAGATGGATTTGTTCTAGGAACAAAATGTTTTAAATATCATCCATCCGCATATCATTATTAATTTATTTATCACGCCTTATTATGCTTTTAGAATGCATGTTTAAGGGTGTATGATGAGACCTAATCAAAGATAATTAATTGGTTGCCAATTACGCAAAATCCCTCAACTAATATTAAACGTTTTCCTTCCATTGAGTGATTCTCTCTCAAGATCTAAGATTGGCGCTGGTTTGTTGGCCAACGTCAAGACCTTTGTCCATCACGGATGTGTTTGAATCATGAAAGCTTTGTTCCATATCGTATGTCTTGTCCAAGTTGTGATTTGTTGGCCAAAGTCAAGATCACTTCTTGTCCATCGACATCGATTACGAAGCTTTCCAAAGTCAATGGGTCACGCTTAACTGGAATCATTAAGCTTGTTGTGCCAAAGCCAAAGCTTAGTTGATTCAGAGAAAAAAAGGTTAGGGAATATATTAGATATATTGGTATATATTTGGATATATGTTTCGGACTTGGATGTCCACCTACTGGATCTAGGAATTGGATGAGATCCAATTGATCTTAGAGATCTACCTAGTTAAATATCATACAACTTGTTGGCCAAAGTCAAGGTTGTGTGTTATTTAACGGGATCCTAGCCCAATAGGAAACTAAGTTTCCCGAGTACTCAACAGAGGGTTAGAGGCTCGCCGAAAAATAGTGGGAGGCAAGTATTAAATTTGTAATTTCGTTTAGATACTTGCCAATACACGCTCATTTCAATTTTTCGTCATTATTTAAATAAATATATTAGTTGGATTAATATTTAATTATTGTTTTAATTGAACAGTTGGACTGTATTCAAACTACTTCATTTATAGTTGATTATATAATTGGATTATAGTAATCAATATATTTGAATTTAACCAATCAAATAGTAGTTGATATATAGTTAGACTATAGTAATCATTATATTCGATTGTACCCGAAATCATTGATTCTATAGTTGGACTATTGAAATCAAGATAACTGAAAGATTAGCGTTTAAAACATAATCCTGGGTGAAAATGTCTTTAAGCGGCTTCAATTTTCAGATTGGGAATAAAACCTCAGGATAGTCCTGGGAACTGAGAAGTTATTATATTTGATAGAGAAACATCTCGGGCCTGAGCCCGGAGTTGAGCAAATAGTGGAGCATGAGTTTTGGAAGACTCATGGTGATGATAACTTTAGTGCTTAATCCTTTATGCTTAATGCAATGGCACTTAATTTTGTCATCAAAACTGAGGATTAGATCCTTATACCATGATGTTGAAATTAAAGATCTTCATAGATTTATTCTTAGATCTTAGAAGTATGAATTTCAAAAGAAGTCCTTTCGCTCACGTATGTCAGAGGGTACATCTGTCGAGCACTAGGTGTCACAGATGATTGCTGACATCGACAACTAAGGTTAGCTGGGCATTACCTACATGGCCGAGACTACCAAAGATTTGATCTTATAGTCTATACCCAAAAGTTAGGGCAGGTTCATTATGAACCAAGAGTAAACTCTTAGAGAGTTGACGATTATGCTCAAGGAGGCAGAGCCAGAGCTTCTAAAAGGGGCAAATGCAAAATCATCATAGTCTTCTGGGAAGACAAAGGAAATATCCTAAGATGTCTGCCTAAATTGTGGCAAATGGGGTCACTGGATGCGTGACTGCCGTATCGACAGGCAGACATGAAGTAAGTAAAGGCAGGGCAAGGCTCCGGCTTCAACCATGTTTGTCATAAACATGTTCACTACTAGTTTCAAAATTGTATTTTTGATACTAGATGTAGTACATAACTATATGTACTGATGTGCGGAATTTGCTGATTAGCAGGAGACTGACTTCAGTTGAGATCGACCTACGAGTCGGAAACGGAACGAGAGTCGTTGTTTTAACCGTAGAAACCTAAGTTTTGGAACTGCCCTTAGGGCATATACTTAAATTAGGAAACTTTTATAATGTACCTAGTTTGACTAGAAACATTATCTTTGTATCTATGTATAACCCATTGTGGGTATACTTTATATTCTAGCACACTAAGTGTTTTATTTTATAAAGATGATATTGAGATAAGCACATTAGATGTGAATAACATTATTTATATTTAGAATATAAATTAATCTAATACATATAGCTCAGATTGAATAAATCAGTTGATACTTATAAGTGGCATTGTTGTCTGGGACACATTAACAAGACTCGTATATCCACACTTTCGAAGAGTGGATACTAGGATGGATTTGATTCTAATCAAATGATGTCTACGAATCTAGTTTATGAGGCAAAGTGCCTAAAACACCTTTTACTTGGTAAAAGTATAAGTGCCACTGATCTGTTAGCCCTCGTTCATAGTGACATAAGTAGGCCCATATCTAGCTAGGCTAGAGGTGGATATGAATACTTCGTAATCTTTACGGATGTGGCATTGCGTTATGGTTATGTGTATCTTATGAAACATAAGTAAAAACTTTCAAAGAGTTTCGACACGAAGTAGATAGACAGACCGGCTAAAGTATTAAACTGTCACGGTTAGATCGTGGTGGAAAGTACTTAAGCAATAAGTTTCTCGACTATTTGAAAGAGTATGGTATTCTTTCATAGTGGACTCCTCCCGGAATACCTCAATTTGACAGTGTGTCCGAACAGAGAAACCGAATTTTGTTGGACATGATAAGGTTAATTATGAGTCGCTCTGAGCTACCATTTTCCTTCTAGGGATACGCATTAAATAGTGCAACACTTATTTTGAATAAGGTTCCATGAAAATCTGTTAGACAGACTTCATATTAGATATGAACAGGAAAGAAACAGGATTTTCTCATTCTTAAAGATTTGGGAATGATGGGCATATGTTTGGATGATACCAAACTAGAACCTAAATCGGATAAGTGCCTAATTTGTAGGTTATCCTAGGGTAACCAAATTATAGTACTTATACAACTCATAAGAGAACAATGTAATTGTTGCTCTCTATGCGGTTTTCCTAAGAGGAATACCTATATGCAGTGGTAAGTGGGAGGAAAGTAAAACTCGATGAAAATCAGAGTAATATTGTTCCAAGCACCGAGTCCTCAAGGAACACAAACAGTTCATCAGAGATGAAACTGTACCACAATCATCAAATACACAAGAACCGCGTAAATCAGAGAGAGTCAGAAAATAACTTGGGAGGTATGGGTTTCTGATCTCACCTCGTAAAGATGTCAATCTTATTGAGGAACACGAACCGGCTACGTATGAGGAAGTGATATAAGGTATCGACTCCCTATTATGGCAAAGTTCCATGATGTCCGAAATGGATTCCATGTATACCAACCAAGATTGGATACTGGTTGTTGTACCGGAAGGCATTGTGCCTATTGGTACTAAATGAGTCTTCAAGGAATACATACATGGATGGAAACAAACAAACGTACAAAGCTAGGCTTGTAGCGAAAATGTATCGTTATCAACATTATGTCGATTACAATGAAACTTTTTACCTTTGCCATGATTAAATCCATTTGGATAATGCTTGCTAATGCTGCATGTTTCATTTATGAAATATGGCAGCTGAACATCAAAACCGCTTTCCTTCAACGAAAACCTTTTGGAGGATGTTTATAAACATCCTAACGGTTTTGTCGTACCAAAACGAGCAAACAAGGTTTGCAAGCTAACTCGATCCATTTATGGATTGAAGCAAGCATTACGTTCTTGGAACCAGCGTTTTGATGTAATCATAATGGTATATGATTTAATTCAAAACGAAAATGATTCTTGTGTATATATGGAGGTTAGTGGGAGCGCACTGACAATGATTGTCCTATAAAATGATGACATAACATTTCTTGGAAATGACATTCCCATAATACAATCGTGAAAGCTTGGCTTTCATGAAAATTCTCCATAGAATACTTGGGAGAGACAACCTTTATTCTAGGAATAAGGATCTACTGGCATAGATCTAAAAGTTGTTGGCACTCTCCGAGAACTCGTACATTGAAAGATATATACGCGACCTGGTGTCTCATATGCTTTGAGCATATGGAGTCACAATCAGGCCAATCCAAGTCATAGTCACTGGATTGATTTTAAGAACATCCTTAAGTATCTAAGACGAACTAAGGATGCTTTCTTAACCTATGGAGAAGGAGAACTTGAAGTGACTGGGTTCACCGTTGCAAGTTTCCAACCCGAAAAAATGACTATAAGTCGTAATAAGGGTACTATATAGTTTGAATAACGGAACAATGAGCTAGAAATCTTCCAAACAAAATACTGTTGTCGAATAAACAATAAAAGCGGAATATTACTGCAGCTGAGGCAGCAATAGAAGCACTTTGGATCTATATAATCCTAATTGGATTAGGAATAGTTCTGTTAGCAACTGAACTAGGCTACAACACAGGCTAAAGAATTAATGGTCTCATCAATGATCCAAGTATATACTTCAACTATTTCATCTGATTCGTCGGATCATACATCGTGCCAATGTGATGATCGAATAAATCGCATCAGATGATAACAATGAAAATCCGCTGACGAAAGCAGTTTCTCAGCAGAAGTTTGAGTGACCCGTACATAGTTCATGTGTAGGACACTTGAGTGATTGGCTATAGGCCAAGTGGGAGATTGTTGGACAATTATGATCCATAGCATCACTATTTGTACAGAACATGGTGTTGTTGTACAAATTAACTATGTGATAGAGGAAATTGCTCTTTTATCATTTGTAATTGGATTACCAAGATATATAAATGATAAAAGTCCATATGATTAGTTCCGGATTAATAAGATATGAGACAATATTAATCCAAGAAGGTTTAATCATTAAATATCCCTAGTCGTAGTATTATCGAGACTGGACATCGATAATGCGGAATAGACTAGTATTTCACTTGTGCACTTTGTGGGAGCATAACGGCATAGTTCTCATTTATTTAAGTATTGGATATTTATGCAAGTGTGATAGGAGGTTGTGTTTACCGATGGTACGGGAACAACTTCACTCTGGATAGACCCCTCAGAATTCCGTTGGTAGTATGACTATGTGTCTATGGAAGTCGGAATCAGGGTAGGTGTATTTGGTCTTAACCTGAGACTTGCATTGCTAATACTTGCGATAATCAATATACTTTGGATTTGGTCGTCCGGGGCTTTAACAGGTTCCGTGTACGCCTCTTCTGGGTATATTGAGAATCGTAGTGTATTGGGTGTGATGTCAAGATAGATGTATCACTCCAGTCATATGGAGATGATGATCACGCATGATACGGAACTAATACTCTTATGTACTACACTCATCGAGATAATATGACTAAGTCATGATTATCCGATTATAGAGACTAGTTACCAGAGATCCGATATATGCTTCGTACGGGGCAGACATAATTCCAGCCCAAGGCCTAACATGTGACATCCGATACGGGATCGTAATACGCAATACTATGTATACTACACCTGACATAGATTACATATTCCTTAAAAGAATATTTCTGGAGAATTGGGTTGGCACGGTGCTTTGCTTGAAGCCAACCATGTCTTGTAAATTGGTAAGAACGTGGTACTAGGTACGCACGTATTCGGATATTCCGATGACCGGATTTACTGCCAACATATCCAGGGATCTCATGGGACGCTTCCTGAAGATTCACCGATGACGTATGACTTGAACATAATTAATCTGGGATTAATTGGAAGAGAGAGAAAATTAATCTAGGATTAATTACGGAGAATTTTATCTGGGATAAAATTCAATTAAGAGAGAGAACGATTAATTTGGAATTAATCGATAAAATTATATATTCAATATATTATATGAAATTAGATTTCATAATGGAATTAAAATTAGATTTTAATTCGGGCGAACAAATTAATTTAGAATTAATTTGCTAGCGACGTGAATAGTAATTTTACTAGGCATAATTATTTAAATAAATTTGATTTAATTACGTCGCAACGGAAATTCGTTAATTCAGAATTAGCGAACCCGAGCCCGAGAGTGTTTGCGGGCCCACTCAGATTTTGAATTCAAGTGGGGCCCACAAGTCACATCAAGTCATATCACTAGTTAATCATTTGCTTTTTTGTTGATGGAAGTTAGTGTAGATTTGATGGTAACTTGTTTCTTACACAATTGAAAGGTGGGTGACCTTTTTACCAACTTTAGATTTTTGGTATATGGTTTTGGTTTTAAGAAAATCAACTCACTTCACTCAATTTTTTCTTCTCTCTCCAACCAAAACCGTGACTCTCCCTCTCTCCCTTCTTCTTGCATTTTGCCGAATGTAATAAGAACACAAGGAATATTTTGATGAAAATTTCTTCCATTCATAGCACATAAAGAGTTATACAAAGGTGATAGGGAAACCTTTCCTTTGAGTTTGGAATTCTAGAATCAAAGATTGGAAGCTTGGAAGCTCAACATACATCAAAGGAAAGCTTGGAGCACTTCACAAAGGTGGAAAATTTTGTTGTCTCCTACATCCACTTAGCCGATCAAAGTGAGTATTTTCCGATCCTTTACTTTGCGTATCCACATGATTTCTTGCTTAATTTGATCTTGGTTTGACCTAGAAAACCCAACAGAAAGGACATTGCCATGCGTGTTGCTCTTGAAGGGTCTCTTCCAACGATGAGGTGGCCAAAAGAATTTTGTTTGACATAGTGCCTGTGCCGCCTTCTTAAACTTTGTAGCTTCATTGTTCTGTGAAAAGAATGACAGTAAATCAAGAGGTCTCGTATGATGCTTAACCTTGAATGGCTGTGCCATTCTGTCAAGCTTCTGGGCGGTGTCTTCAATGTGTAATCCCCAATGTTGTGATGTATCATCTGGTGTCTGACCGGCGTAAACACACACGTATAACGCAAGCGCACGTATCGTTCAAGTAGTATAAAAATATCGATCCCACGAGGACTTAATTCCTACTGTTGTTATTAATTATTGAATCTATTTATTTACAAATATCTAATTAAAGGGAGAAGAGAATGATTGTTTGATTGATTTGGTTGAAAAATAAAAAGATAAAAGAAAATACTAAAGAAAATAAAAGACACAAAGATCCAGGATTGTGAATCATTCTAATATCATTTAAAATATGAAGTGATTATTTTATGTTTGTGTAATAAATCGGTTTACTAACCTGGAACACTAAATTATGTGTAAGCCTCTGTTGATGGTCAGACACAAATACCCAGTTTAACCCAATTGAACCATACGTCTATGTCAACCAAATTATCTGGATTCATTAAGTTTAAGTTCCAATTATGGCTACCCCCGCCTGACAGGTATATTCCTATCCTGTAAGGAAATCTATTAAAGGGTTATCTATCCTCAAGGAAGATCGTGGGCTATTAAGTCTAAGGCTGAAATCTAAAATCCCTATGTTTAGTTCATTTTAGATTTACCATATCAATCTTATTGGTGATCAGACAACAAGAAGCATTAAGCTTAAGACTTAATAAATAAACCTTTAAATTACCCAAACTATAAAATAATCTCTTATAAACCGGTGATATTAAAAATCATCACAACCCCAGATAACTAACACATAACTAGGACTAGTAAATTCATAAAAGTAAAAGACATAAAGTAAAAATGCTGAAAAGTAAATTACAATAAAATAAAATGCTAAGGTAAAAGGAATTACTTTTACTACTACTAATTTAGATATCTCCCATAAAATAATATATAAACTTGTGATAATATTACCAACCGACCATTCTGGCGGTATCCTGATTAAGTCAAATTAAGTCCAACCAGCCATTAAGGCGGAACCAAAAATAAATTTACCAACCGACCAGTCTGGCGGTATCCTTGATTAGTCAAGTTTAAACCAGATTAAAATTAAATTACCACCGACCAATATAGCGGTATCCCTTATTAAGTCAATATTTTAAATAGTTAATATATTATTTTTAAGGGAGATTAATCTAAATAGTAATAGTAGAAGAATTACCTTTCACCCTAGCTGAGGAAATTATTTCAACATGATGAATAGTAAAAACTATAAAAAGTAAAAAGTAAAAAGTAAAAATTAAATTACTATTATTACAAAACGTAATTAAAATTATTTACAAAACTAAAAATTAAAAAACTAAAAAAAATAAAAAAAATAAAAGTTCTAGAGAGAGAACTCTCTCTTTAGAGAGAAATCAAGAGAGAGAGAGGTGTGTTGAAATCTGAAATTTCGCGCTGAATTTATAGGCAAAAATTTCACTGTTCGCGCGTCGCGACGCCAAGGACCTCAGCGTCGCGACGCTGGATTTGTCGACGTGGCACGATGACAGCTTGACACGTAAATCGCAAACCAAAATAGCCCCACATTACAGTAAAACAGTGAGCCTAAACAGTGACGAGAAAATACAGCGAAAATAGTAGAAAAATGGAGTAAAAAAGGCAGCCCAAACAGCAAAACATCAAAAGGAAACGTTGAACCAGTGAACTAAAGGAATTGAGGAGCATCAACCCTTCCGACAACCGCATACCGCACTTCCGATAGACGACTAAAAAGGTTAGACCTGAGGGCACCTTCTTTATTCATTATCCTTTATTTTCATTTATTTTAGTACCTTATTTCATATGAGTATTGTGGATTGGTGCATGATGTGATTTCCGGATGAACAGAATATGTGTTCTCTCTTGTGGTATATCGGATGGAAACCCGAATGTAAATTCCATAGCCGAATCCGAATGGACGGTATTGCGGTTTGTACTCGGGGTACAATATCACGTACCACTTGAGAGATTCACATGTTTCGTTTCATCCAACCTTGCATTTTAAGCATGATTTAGTTGTTAGTATGTTATTTATTTTTAAGCATGATTTAGTCGTTAGTATGTTATTACTTTCTGCATGTTACTTATTTATGCATGGTAATGTAATGCGCATGGGTTAGCTAGGGTGGACTAAAGGCCCTCCGTTTTGAGGGATGAAATGCTAAAGGGCTACCTTTGCCACGATGTTTTACCGCGCCGGACAAAGTATGTTTGATTGAATGTGAGATATGTTTAATCGGATATACAAAGTTCCACATTATTATCTCATTCATTTGTATGCATTGTAATATAATGTGAATGGGCTAACTATGGTGGATTAAAGGTCCTCTATTCGAGGGAAATGCCTGAAGGCTACCTTTACAATGATGTTTTGCCGCGCCTTTTATTATGTCATTTACCCTTTGCGTATCATTGTTTTATTTACGAATGCATTGCATTCTAGTGCGCATGGGCTAACTAGGGTGGATTAAAGGTCCTTTATTCGAGGGAAATGCCTAAAGGCTACCTTTACCACGATGTTTTGCCATACCGGATGAGGTACACTCGATTGAACATGAAATGTGTTCAATCGGGCACATGAGGTCCTACATTGTGTATTTGTAAAGCTAGTTTATGATCAGATATGGAGTTGTCGGCAATTTAGACAGTAGGGGTTGAAACTAGTGTAAGGAAGAGTGAGGAGCCTGAGAATAGGACAACTGAAGAGTTCCCTACTATGGATGATGATGTTTATATGGCCGAATATGCCTAGAGTTATGGAGTTGTCGTAAAGCTAGTTTATGATATTTTCATATATGGGGTGTCTAGCACATGTGCTGAAGAATAAGACTATAAAGTTGGATCCACGTTCTCAAGCGTGCTTATTTGTAGGTTATCCTAAGGAGACTAGAGGTAGTTTTTTATAGTCCAAAAGATAATAAAGTTTTTGTGTTGACAAACAATATGTTTCTTGAGGAGGACTATGTGAGGGAGTTCAAACCTCGAAGTAAAGTATTACTCAATGAGTTACTTGATGGTTCGATCAGAACACCATCATCCACAACAGTTGACAAAAACATAGCACCTTTGACATCTGAGCGTCAGATGCAAGTATGTCAGAATGATCTGCCACCTAGATTAAGTGGGAGGGTTGTACGACAACCTGATCTCTATCTAGGAGTTGGAGAGGTACAAGTTGTCGCATCCAGTGATGGTTTAGATGATCCATTGACCTATCGTAGTGCAATGGGTGATTCTTATAAAATGGAATGTCTCAAAGCCATGAACGTCGAGATGAAGTCTATGTACTCCAACTCAGTCTGGAAACTTGTAGACCAACCAATTAGGTAAGACGATCAAAACTCTTTGATCGGATCGTGGAGGAGAATATATTGATAGTGATTTTGAGGAATTCTTGGTTGAGCATAGGATAATATCCCTGCTTACAGTACTTTGAACACCACAACAGAATGGTGTTACAGAGAGAAGAAATTGGACCCTACTAGACATGATAAAATCTATGTTTAGTTATAGTTCACTGCATAGTTCATTCTAGGGATATGCATTGCAAACAGCAATGTATATCCTTAATATAGTTCCATCTAAGTCTGTTCCTAAGACTCTCTTAGAGTTGTGGAGTGGTCGTAAATCTAGTTTATGACATTTCCGCATATGGGGGTGTCCAGCACATGTGCTGAAGAATAAAACTACAAATTTGGAAATTTGGAGCCACGTTCTCAGGTGTGCCTATTTGTAGGCTATCCTAAGGAGACTAGGGTGGGTTCTTTTATAGTCCGGAAGATAATAAAATATTTGTGTCGACAAACGCTATATTTCTTGAGGAGTACTATATGAGAGAGTTCAAATCTCAAAGTAAGATGTTACTCGATGAGTTACTTGTTGGTTCGACCAGCACACCATATTTAATGATAGTTGACTGAAACATAACACATTTGACATCTAAGCACCAACTGCAAGTATGTCACAATGATTTGCTGTTGGGATATATTCCCTAAAGCATAATGAAATATATAAACGTGATTTTTATGTAATAAACAATGATGTTATTCATTTATTAAAATGTTGATTTTAAATTCGCATATTATAAATTGTCTTGTTAAATTTGGAACAACCAGAAGGTTCTGTATCCAGTGAGACTTCAAACTTGGTTTGAAAGCTCAAAAAGACTTTTTATGTACTTAAAAAGGCATCCTGAAGTTGAAATCGTCATTTTGATGATATAATTAGATTATATGGATTCATCAAGAATGAGGAAGAATCTTGTGTTTATAAGAAAGTTAGTTAGAACATGATAGTATTCCTTGTATTGTATGTGGACGATATCTTTATCATTGGAAATGATATATGATTAATGCAAAGTGTGAAAGCCTACATTTGCAAGAACTTCTCCATAAAAGACATGAGTGAAACTTTCTATATACTAGGTATAAATCTTTACTGGGATAGAGTTAGGAAGATTATAGTGTTGTCGCAATCCACGTACATTGATAAAATGTTAGAAAATTATGATTTTACCAACTGCAAGGCATTAAATGTACCTTTTCGATACGTCATATATTTCGAAGAAAATAAAACCTCATACTAAGGAAGAGAGAGTTACAATGTCTAACTTGACATATGTCCAAGACTCAGATGCTTGTTTAATATTATATTTTTAGTATATGTAGTGCGTTTACAAGATAGGTCATAAGTTGTAAGCTTATAGGTCATGTTATGTATTTGACATTATACTTTAAGTTATGACTTTAAGAATTCAATTTCAGCTCAAGTATTTCGTTCATATTATTAGCCTGTCTCTCAGTTTATATCATGCATAGTATGTTCGTAATTCATGTTAGTGGGTGTAAATTTTCCATTTGGAAGTACTGGTTAGGATCCCGTGTGGATGGTGTCCATCCAATACTTATTTCAAAAAGGTTTATGTTCATGTTATGCGCGTTTAAAGTTCACGTGTATATTTTTCAGGTTACGATCCAAGTATGTTGTTTCATGTTAAGGTTCATATATGTCTTTAGTTTATAATTCTTGCATGTCTTTAGTTTATGTTTAAATCATGATTTCAATCCTATGCACTAAAAATTAGTAATCATGCTTAGTTTTGTAGACAGAGACATGATTCATGAATATATTATATTAAATCCAAGCCCCCAAGGGTTTAGATAGGCCATACCCACATGTATGGGTGGTTTGGTGTAACGGTGTATAAGTTTATTGTTGTAGGTATACATTAAGTTAGGATTATGTTATTAACATTCCTTTAATATGTCTTAATCAGGTCACGTCATGAACCCGAATTGAAATGTCAGCATTGTAGTTTAGGTTAAATAGTTATGTCATGTCATTGCATTGCATTACACTTCTATATTATAATTCATGTCACACATTCAGTTCACATTCTTATGCATGCATAATGTGTTACATCTTAGGTCATAATTTCATGCTCTGTTCACGTCATATTTCTCATGCTCTCTGCTATATCAAGTTTTAAATTTACAGTTCATATTTTCAATTATGTGTCAAGCTTCATGTTTTCATTTGTTGATATTACATTTTCAAGTTCATGTCAGTAGTTTAGGTTTACATGTTATAAGTTTTTAGTTCACGTAACAAGTTTGCATATTTTTCATTCCACGCCAACATGTTTTTCCAAATGTTAAGCCATGATATATGTTTCCTTATAAGCATGTTTTCAGTACGTACTTTTCATATATTTCAATTCAAGTTTCTCAGTAAATATTTTATTTGCATAAAAAAAAAACATGTTTTCAAACCATCAGTATCGAGTTGTCCCCTCATGTTTAGCAAGCCTGTGATCGCTCATGTTGCCTCATGGGTACTTATCATCCCCACAGGCTTTTTATGTTCATGTACATGTTCCCCTACTTACACGGTGTCAGGTCCTGCTAAGTAGGTTTTGCGCCCCCATGTTACGATACTGTTGTGGGTTTTTCATGTTTTAAAACATATGCAAGCGTACCCGGGGGAGACGGTCCAATTTAGGTACGTATGGCGATGCGAGCGAGATGTCCCAATCTTGATCGTTGCATATGTAATTTTTTAGTTATCAGATTTCATGATCACTTTTTCAACTCGGGATTTCAGTTTATGTTTTGAGCTTTCAGACATCAATTTCAGTTATAAGTATTAGATTTCAGTTTACATAAATGTTTATATTTTAGATCATGTTCCAGTTTTCAATTTACGCTATAATTTTCAATCATGATTTCAGGTCATGCTCAACAGGTTTTGATCACGCTTGCATTAAATGTTTTGCATTATAGACAGGTTTGTAGTTTCCATTAAGCTAGGAAAATTTCAAGCATGTATCAGTTTTCAAGAATATTTATGTTATTGAGTCATACGTGTTCTTTTAGGTCATGCTCCCAATTTTAGATCATGCTTACGTCTTCAGATCATGATATAAGTGTCAGTTCTGCAGGTTTACAGTTTTTCAGTCATGTTTTCACTTTACGTTGAACTGCTTATATCATGTTTGTAGTTTTCAATTATATTACAAGTTCTGAGTTGTAATTATAGTCACAATCATTATGTTTCGTATGATTCAGAATACAGGTTTGACATAAAATCTACTTGTTGCTTAAGTATATAGAAATACACACTTCCAGGTTCAATTACATTATGTTTTAGCATTTACTTACTAAGTCTTTCTCACGAATTACTCTTCCTAGTTATAGTCTTGCACGCATTTCACTCATCCATGTAGAAGAAGAGCTTGGGAACGATGGAAACCAGCTACTGCAGTCATTAGGGGAAAATATTAGGGTTTGCACGTATAATAAATATATTAGGTTAGTAACCTATATCAAAAATTCTTATGATCATGTTTGTATACATCATGTTTATGCATTTCATGTACAACATGATAGCCATGCATGTATTTAGTTTAGTCAGCATAGTTATGAATCATGGACAATATATATGTATGTCTAAGTCATGTTATGTTCAAATTGCATATTTAGGTAAGCTCAGATTGAATTATCGGCTTGAGCCATTTTGCAGGTTGGATTAAGTTGTAATATATAAATTGCACAGACAGATCCCTACAAGGACATTGATCCAGTTGTATGATGTTTATGATACATCATGATAAAAATTTTAGTAAATTTGTCAGGTCTAGTCATGTCAAGTATATTCATATCAGAGACTTATAGAGATGGGTATTCCTTTCTCTTACCGGTCATGTCCTGGGAAACTAGAACATGATAGTTATTTTAATACTATTTTAATAGCTCTTTTCTGTACATTTGTATCTATTTACATTTCTTCCCTTTACTATTTATGTGTCATGTATGTTATATAAATTGTTGTTGCATGCTACTGCATTATAAGATATGGTGATAACTCTCTTTATTCCTAAATATTATACTAGCATCAGTAAGGACTATTTCGAGCACAAACAGGTTTACGGCCGGACCTTACGAGGGGTTTAACGCATCCTTAAATAATTCCAGTGTCTTATATTTGGGTGGTGACTCCTTTATTCTCTGGTTAGTCCTTTGTGGGCTATCCATACTCTCTACGAGCTGCAAGCCCAAACGTGACATGGTCGCCAATGGCGAATCCATAGGGGATAGAGAATTGGTCCCGAAAAAATATCTTGTAGTATTTATGACAGGATTGAGGTTGACCACATCTTTATCTTTTGGATACCCTTTTAACCCCGATGGCACTACATTTTGAGAAATTGCTTTCACTCAATGCGGTGGATCGGTATGTGATGATAACCATCGCTTGTTGGCACATACACTTGGGTATGAAAAATGTGCATTTATTGGTCAATTGAACCCTTGGCTGGGGATCTCTAGTTATGAACAAACCTTCGCCGATGAAAGCCTAAGCCTAAACCCTTGATAAGCCCACTTGTAAGCCAATAGTTGTTTTTTTTATAGGAATAAGCCTATCGAATGCTTGTGTTCGGACCATAACCATTTGAAGTCATTTGATATTTTTACCGTGAAATGAAAACTTGTTGGGTCTTTCAATGGAATATATTTATATTTCATGATAATTAGGTCAAACGCTTTGAAATGTCAATGGGCCACCTTGTATAAAAACCTTGTTGAGCCTAAAATATTTAGTTATAATCCAAAAGTGCCAAAACACGAGTCTGATACCTATACTAGCTTTCATCCAAAAAAGTACACCTTGTTTTGGTCCATTTAGATATTCTTAAATATTTATAAACCTATCCCAAATAACTATGATTACTAAGGTTCTAATTCATCGCTTTTAGATAATGGTATTATCCTCATATTAGGTTTAGTCATTTGTAAATGGACGGCCTTTATCTTTCAACGATGAATGGAACCAGGGTAACCAAAGTTTACCTTTTAGCGTATGAGAGAATGACTTTGCTTACCCCATGTTGGTACATAAGCTAAGCCAACCCTAGGGAAGATATTGTACTTGCCATGTGTGCGGGAGAAATAAGGTTGGAAGGGTATATGTAGATATTTTAACACACCTTGTATCTCATGCTTCTCATGCATACATGCATCATACTAAACCTTTTTTGATGCAGCCATCATAGCGGAACGTTGGGTTAGAGAGGAAGCCGAACTTTTCAAAAAGTAGTTAGTAAAATTAGAAATAGCCAACAACGAAAATTCCCATAAATACCAATTGGAAACATTCGTGAACAAAATGATAGAACAACTACAGAAATTAGCCTGTGTTATTGCCAACTTGACGGCAATTCAGACAGTAGGGGTTGAAACTAGTGTAAGGAAGAGTGAGGAGCCTGAGAATAGGACAACTGAAGAGTTCCCTACTATGGATGATGATGTTTATATGGCCGAATATGCTATGGAAAAAATGACCAAGTCCCAAACTGAGGCCGAACTCTAGAAACTGAAGGAAAAAATGGAGTCGGTGGCCCAAAAGATGAAGGGAAAACATGAAGATCTTTTGGACTACAATATTATGACATTCAAGGAGCATCTGTCTTCACAATTTAGAATACCAAAAATGGTAAATTACAATGGGAACGGAGATCCGAAGGTGCATCTCTGTCAATACGTGCCATTATTGAGTTCTATCGATTTTTCCCAACTCCAAGTTTAGAAGATGTTTGGGATGTCTCTTGAAGGAGTGTTGGGGTTTTGGGCGATGGGCGTGGCGGAAGCGCGGTTCGAGCGAAATCATATTTTAAAACTTTTCAAAATACCGAATAAATTATTCAATATCTAATATGAATAATTTATTCATATTTCACCTAAACCTATTTATTCGATATCAATTAACGACATAAATATAAAGAAACGTCGCGAAACTTTTACAAAAAACATTTTTCCGCAAAATGACGTAAAACACGTTTTTGACCGAAACGACCACCCAACACTTATGGGGACTACCCAGGTCAACCCAAATAGTGTTACGGTAGTTCATGGGCTGCCCGAACAGTGACAAACTCACTGTTTGGACAGCCGTCATCCGATTGGCTCAAAAGTCACCCGGTAACGCCTTTTTTGGCCGTTTTCGCTTATTTCAACTCCGAAATACTTTTCGGCAATTGTTCCAACTCCAAAAACATATCCAATACATTCAAAATACATCATTTTCATCACAAAATTTCCAGTTATTCCAGATCTGATCCAGAAGCCAAAAATTCCAATTTTCATGCTTTAAATCCAAATTTTCAAGATTAATCTAATTAATCATAACACCAACCAAAGTCACCACACATGAAGCACCCAAGAATAATTATAGGTGTTACAATAGTGTTCATAACACTCTAGAATAGAAACTCATCATCAAATGATTAAATTGGATACAAATTACACTAATTTCATCCAATATACTTCACACATGCTTCATTAGCTTCCATTTCATCATCCACAACCAAAAGCCCCAAATTTTAACAAGTGAAGAAAACCCTAAAACTATCTTAGGAACACAAGAACAAGAAATAAAATTTCTAAGCTTAAGAGCATAAAAAATTACCTTTAATTCTCATTTTTCCTAAGCTTTTTCTTGTGTTTTTCTTCACTTTTTCATGGATTCTTCAAACAAAATTTGGAAACCCATTTTGTTTTTGTGTCTCTTGGACATTGTGATGAAGTTAGGAAGATGAAATTTTTTTTCCATTTTTTTGTTCCTCTTGACCGACTCTTTATGGTCAAATTAGTATTTTGGCTAATAAAAAAATTAATTAATTAAAGTAAACCTTTTTGGTGGCAAATCAAATTTTCACACATTTACTTTAATAAAGTCATGCCATGTGAACCAATAATAATTGGACAAAAATCATAACATTTATGAAAAAGTTTAAATAATTAATTATTTAAATATTTAACAATTAATATCCAAATAATCAATTAATGTAATTATTATTATATATGTATTTTTATTTAATAAATAACAAATACATATATTTATGGCTGTAAGAGTTAAATCAAGTCCCAAAGATCACAAACATGCATAAAACGAGTTGAATACACAAAGGAGTAAGGCGGAATTCATACTCACATTGATGGGTTTGATGCTAGGAAGAACAAGACCAAAAACGCACTGCATGTTACTACTCGGCAGTGCGCTGCGCACAGGTGGACTGCTCGGTGTTGGTGGTGGTGGTCTCCTCCATTTTCGGCCATTGATGAGCTCCATTGAAGCTCCAAGCTTCAAGCTTCCATGCTCAAAGAATCACTTCCCTATCACCTATGTATCACTCAAGGTGTGCTAGCACTTGTTCATCTTCCATTTTGCTTCTCAAATATTCGGTGAAACCAGAAAAAGAAGAAGAAATCGGCTTGAAGCCGTGAGATGCAGAAGGGAGAAATGAGAGGGAAAAGAGAAACCGTATATTGGAGAGAGAGAGGACCGAATATGTGTAAAGGGAAAAGAAAAAGTAATATATATTATTCATTTATTTTCCAAAAATAAATAAAACATATATATATTCCAAACCTTTTCATATTCCATCACTTTTACTTTTTACTTTAAGTCACATCACATCACTTTAATAAAGTGACATGTTGTCAAGTCACATCACTCAAAGTGACAATGATTTGACGATTGACGCGACTAGTGATTTGACGCTTGATGTGACTTGCGTGCCGCACTCGAATTCGAAATGCGAATGCGCTCGCAATCACTCTCGGGCTTGAGTTCGCTAATTCCAAATTAACGAATTTTCCGTCGCGTCGTAATTAAATGATTACGCCTAGCGAAATCACTATTCACGTCGCTAACGAATTAATTCTAAATTAATTCGTTCGCCCGAATTAAAATCTAATTTTAATTCCGCGTCAAAATCCAATTTCGATTAATATATCGAATATATTAATTTTACCGATTAATTCCAAATTAATCGTTCTCTCTCTTTAACGATATTTTATCCGAGAAAATATCTCCGTAATTAATCCCAGATTAATTTTCTCTCTCATCGAATTAATCCCAGATTAATTCTATCTCTCTTTTCTAATTAATCCCAGATTAATCAAAGTGCGAGTCATACGTCATCGGTGAATCTTCAGGAACCGACCCATGAGATCTCCGGATATGTTGGCAGTAAATACGATCGTCGGACTGTCCGAACACGTAAGTACCTCGTACTACGTTTATACCGATTTACAAGACAAGGTTGGCTTCTAGCAAAGCGCCATGCCTACCCAATTCTCCAGAAATATTCTTACAGGAATATATAGATCTGTATCAAGCGTAGTATACCGTAGTATTGCGTATATCGATCCAGTATCGGACGATCACATGTTAGGCCTGGGGCTGGAAATGTGTCTGCCCCGTACGAAACATATATCGGACATCAAGCAACTAGTCTCTTTGAATCGGGCAATCCTGACCTAGTCATATTGTCCCGACGGTTGCAATCTATTTATAGAGTACTAGTTCTGTATCCTGCGCGATCATCAACTCCATATGTCTGAAGTGACACTTCCATCTTGACATAACACCGTACACTACGATTCTGATAAACCCAGAAGAGGTGAACACAGAACCAGTTTAGGTCCCCCAACCACCAAAACCAAAGTTTACCGATTGTCGCAAGTACTAGCGATGCAAGTCTCAGGTTAAGATCATATACACCTACCCTGATGCGGCCTCCCCCATAGACACGCAGACATACTACCAATGGGATTCCGCGGGGTCTATCCAGAGCGAAGCTGTTTCCCGTACCATCGGTGAAACACGACCTCCTATCGCACTTGCATAAGTATCCAATACTTATATATATGAGAACTATGACGTCGTGCCCTCACAACGCACACAAGTGCAATACTAGCCTATTCCGCATTATCGATGTCCAGTCTCGATAATACTACGGCTAGGGATATTTAATGATTAATCCTTCGTGGACTGATACTGTCTCATATCATCTCAATCCAGGAACTAATCATAGGGACCTCTCTTCATTTATATATCTATGATGATCTAATCACAAATGATGAGAGTGCAATTTCCTTATTACATAGTTAATTTGCTACAACAACATAATGATCTGTGCAAATAGTGACGCTATGGGTCATATTATCCAACAATCTCCCACTTGGCACATAGCCAGTCACTCGAGTGTCTAACACCCGAACTATGTATGGTTCGCTCAAATTGCTGAGAAAAGGTTTTCGTCAGCGGATTTGTTTGATTATCGTCTGACGCGATTTATACGATCATCACATCGCCACGATGTATGATCCGAACGAATCAGATGATATAGAAGTATATATCTGGATCGTCGATGAGACCTTTAATTCCTTAGCATGTGCTGACGCCTAGCTCAGCTGCTAACAGAACTATATCTAATCTAATTAGATTTATTTCATCCAAAAGACTTCTATTGCTGCCTCAGCTGCAGCAATAATCCGCATTTGTTGTTTATTCGGCAACAGTTATCTTGCTTGGAAGATTTCCAGCTCACTGTCCCGTTATTCAAACTTTATAGTACCATAGTATTTAATTGTTTGGAAACTTGCTGCAGTGATCCCAGTCACTTCAAGTTCTCCTCTCCATAGTTTAAGACAGCATCTTTAGTTCTCAAAGATACTACAGATGTTCTTAACTTCAATCCAGTGACTATCACTTGGATTGACCCGATTGTGACTCCATATGCTCGAAGCGTATGAGACACCAATACAAGTACATTTTAAATGTACAATTTCTCAGAGAGTGTTACAACTCCAAATCTAGCCCAGTAGATCTTTATTCCTTGAATAAAGGTTGTTACTCCCCAGAATTCTATGGAGAATTTCTATGAAAGAATATCTATGAAAGCCAAGCTTTCACCAATTGCTTTATGGGAATTTAACTGTCAGTGCGCTCTCACTAACCTCCTTATATACACAAGAATTATTTGTTTTGAGTCAAATCATAAACCATTATGATTATTTCAAAACGACAGTTCCAAGAACTTTATGCTTGCTTCAATCCAAACATGGATTGAATAATCCGCAAACCTTGTTTGTCGGTTATACAAAATCGTCAGAATGTTATAACATTCTCCAAAAGGTTTCCTTTTCAGGAAAGCGATTTTGATTGTAACTGACATATTTCATAAATGAAATATACAGTTATCAACAAGCATCTTCAAAATGGATTTACCATGGCAACAAGCAAAAGGTTGAACCGTTATTAACACGATGTTGATAACGATACCTTTCGTCAAAAGCCTAGCTTTGTACGTTGGTATGTTGCCATCCATGTATGTCTTCCTTGAAGACGTTTAATGTACCAATAGGCACAATGCCTTGTGGTACAACTAGTATCCAAAATAGTTTTTATACATGGAATCCATTTCGGATTCATGGCACTTTGCCATAATAGGGAGTCGATACATCGTATCACTTCCTCAAAACGTGTCGGATGGTACACCTTCATAAGATTACATCTTTATGAGGTGAGATCAGAAACCCATACCCTAGGTTGTTTTCTGACTCTATCCGATCTACGAAGTTCTTGTGTATTTGAAGATTAATGGTACAGATTCATCATTGATGAACTATTTGTGTTCCATTAAGGACTTCGTGCCTAGAATAGTATAACTCCGATTTTCATCGAGTATCACTATCCTCCCACTGACCACTGCATATCGGTATTCCATTCAGGAAACCGCATGGTGAGCAAACAATCACATTGTTCTCATGTGAGATTTATAAGTACTATACTTATGGTTTCCCTTAGGATAACCTATATTGGCACTTATCCAATTTGGGTCCTTAGTTTGGTATCATCCAAACGTTATGCCTGGCATACCCAAATTATCAGGAATGAGAAACCCTGTTTCTTTCCTGTTCATATCCTATATGACATCTGTCAAACATATTTATATGGAACCTTATTCTAAATAAGTTTTGCACTGTTAATACATATCCTGTTGAAGGAAACAGTAGCTCAGAGCGACTCGTGATAAACCTTATCATGTCCAACAAAATTCGGTTTTAGTTCGGACACACACCGTCTAACTGACGTGTCTCGGAGGAGTCCTCATATGAAAGATACAGTACTCTTTCATGTACATATGAAACTTACTGCTTAAGTATTTTCCAATACGGTCTTACCGTGGCGGAATAATACTATAGCCGATCTGTTTTTCTATTTCGTGTCGAAACTCTAAAGTTTCCGATTTGTGTTCTTCAAAAGAACACATAACCATAACGTGATGCCACATCCGTTAAGGTCACGAAATATTCATGTTCACATCTAGCCAAGCTGGATATGGGCCCACTACTTACTTCACCATGAATAGGGCTAACAGATCGGTGGCATTTACACTATTACCAAGTAATAGTATTTTAGGTACTTTACCTAATAAACTAGATTCGTAGACCTTATTTGAATAGTCAAATCAGTCCTAGTCCACTCTTCAAAAGTGTGGATATACGAGTCTTGTTAAATTGTGTCCTAGACAACAATGCCACAAATAAATCTCTATTGATCAAATCAATTTGAGCTATTTATTTGTCATTTTATATGTTTGAGATTTTTCTTATATTCAAAATATAAATTCTGTTATTACATCTAATGTGTTTATCTCAGTATCATCTTTATATAATAAAACACTTAGTGTTCTATAATATAAAGGTTTTTCCGCAACGGATTAAACACTGATATAGAGATAATGTCTCTAGTCAAACTAGTTACATTATAACAGTTCCTAATTAAGTACATACCCAAAGGGTAGTTCCTAAACTTAGGTATCTACGGTCAAAACAGCGACTTTCGTCCCGTTTCCGATTCGCAGAGGTCAGTATCCAGCTCTACCGGATTCTGAACATCAATACATATATTTTATGTACCACACTAAGTATTTAAAATCTAATTTCAATACTAGCTGTGAACATAACTAAGACAAACATTTTCAAAGTAGAGCCTCGCCCTTTCTTTAATTCCTTCGTGTCTTCCATATCCAAATGGTAGTCACTTGGGATATGTCAATTATCCTTTTCAATATTTTAGGAACCTTAGGCCAAGCCTTGGGTTTTTAGAATATTGAAAGGAATGTGCACCTCGTGCTACATGCCCAATTGAAAACTTTGACTTTACATGAATAGTCAATTAATTCTCAAGAATTATAAATTGCAATTTTAATACTTCTTAAATCTAAAATTAGATTTATGACAAGTATATTAAATTAAGCATTAAAGTCATCATCACAAAATCTTCCAAAGATTTTATGCTCTACTTATCTTGCTTAATTTTGGGCTTAAGGTATAATAAGTTATTTTATCAAATAAAGTAACCTATTATTTATTCCCAATTTGAAAATTAAATCATTTAAAATATTTTAATCCTAGATTATATTTTAAATATCCAACTTTTCAATTTTATCCTGATTACAATAGTCCAACTATTTAATCAACGATTAGTGGTACTTTATATATTATAATGATTAAATAGTCCAACTATATAATCAAATATAATCCAAATTAATTAACCTCAATTACATTGATTACTATAATCCAATTATAAAATCAACTGTAAACTGAAATTAATTAATTCAAATATATTGATTAATATAATCCAATTATATATAATCAAGTATAATACAGTCCAACTGTTTATTAAAACAACAATTTAAATATTAGTCTAACTAACATTTAATCTAATGACGAAATAATTTAAATGAGCGCGTATAGCGAGTAATTGAACGAGTATTGCAAATTCAATTCTTGCCTCCCACTATTTTTTTTTCAAGTCTCTAACCCTCTTGTGAGAACTCGGGAAATCGCATTTCCTAGTGGGCTAGGATCCCGTTAAATAACACACAACCTTGACTTTGGCCAATAAAAGCTGTGCTATTTAACTTAGGTAGATCTCTATGATCAATTGGATCTCATCCAATTCCTAGATCCGGTTAGGTGGACATCCAAGTCCCAAACATATGTATAATGTCAATGTATCCATTACATTTTCCTAACCCTATCCTCCGAATCATCTAGGCCTTGGCTTTGGCCAAAAACAAACCTAATGATTCCAGTTAAGCGGGACCCATTGACGAGGAAAGTTTCGTAATCAATGTCATTGGACAAAAAGTGATCTTGACTTTGGCCAATAAAAATCACGATTTGGACAAGACACCGATATGCAACAAAACTCTCATGATTCAAGTACATCCTTGATTGACAAAGGTCTTGACTTTGGCCAAACAAACCAATGCCAACTTCGGATCTTGAACAAGAATCATTCAATGGAAGGAAAACGCTTAATATTGTTTGAGGGATTTTTCGCGTGCAAATTGGCTACCAATTTAATTATCTTTGTTAAGGTCTCATCATTATACACCCTTAAGCATGCATTCTAAACACATAATAAAGCGAGTATGAAATAAAATAATAATGATATGCGGATGGATATTTTACATTGATCCTAGATCAAATCTCTCACTTTCTCTCTCCCGCTAGCACTTGTATTACTTCTACCCGTTACACTACACTTCTAAAGAAACCTCTTTTACATGGAGGGGAATAGGTGAGAAGAGAATACAAAGAAATAGGAGATAAGGCTGGACACGCAGGTCCAATTTAATAAATCAAATTTATTACAATTTCCAAAATCGCCCAACCCGACTAATATCCATCCGATATACATTATTCAAACATCACAACCATGTATTCATACAAGCATGTTATCAATCAATCAATCAAATTAATTAATCTTGATTATTAGTGATCATCCAATGTTCAAACAAAGATTTGATTTTGTTCGAGTCAAACTCGTATTGCGAACACGTACTCAAAGTACGATTTCTACGAATTAAATTAATTACATAATTAAATCCAATTTAATACGTATTTAATTCTAATTCATTATTTAATTCTAAATTAAATATTACACTTTTATTAACGAACCTTTACGACTTAAATTCCAAATTTAATCGCAACGGGTCTCAAAGCCCGATTAACATCTAATGTTTTATTTAATTAAAGTCCAATGGGCTTTTAATTAATTTCTATAGGCGTGGACTTTTGGTCAACTCGGGTCAAACCGAACAACCAAAATCCAATCCGGGAGTTACCCCATAAGCCTTTAAATTAATTTTGGCCCATTAGGCCCAATTAAATAATTAAGGTCCATTAAGTCATAATTGGACCTTTTGGATTCGGTTTTGGCCTAATTGGATCCAACCAATTTTTGCCTAAACCCAACTTTGTTACAACAAAGCCCAAAAGCCCAATTACAACCTAACAAGCCCAATTTCCAAAATCAAGCCCAAATTAATTAACTTATAAAATTCCAAATTTCACAATTAATTAACCTAAGTGTAATACACAATCAATTACCCAATTAACATTTCTAAAAACATCAATTAGCCTAATTAATCATGCACTTTAACAACCAATAGTGTCCAACACAATTCAATTAAAATCAAACCCAATTTACATGCTTTCAAGTCTCGGCAATTAGGGGTTTTTCAATTCGATTCGGTTTCAATCCAATTGAATCCACAATCATCATTTCCCAAATCAATTCAATTCATCCAATGAATTAAAACAAAAAAAATCACAATGAATTTCATGTTCATTAAGATTCGGCCAAGCCACTTTAAAAGGAAAAAATGTTCCAAATCAAAATTCAATCCAATTGAACTTCAAAACAACATTAACCAATTGTTTTAAGTCATCCAATGATCAAACAAAACAAAATTACCAAGACATTAGGGTTATGCAATTTTCGGCCAAGCCTCCAATTTGGGGAAAATGATCCAATCCAATTTTCTTGAAATTGATCATGCACAACTCAATTCAACCTCATTCAAGCATACTTCATCAAAAATTCAACCAAATCATGCCTAAATCGAGTTTACCCCAATTAAAGTTTTGACCAAAAATAAGCAAATTGGGGAAAAATCAATCCAATCAATTTTTTTTTATCAAATTGATTACATATAACTCAAATTCAATCATATATAAGCATTCTTAAACAATCAATTTGTCAGAATCAGGCTTAAATCAAAAAGCCCCAAATTTGCTCAAGAACCCTAATTCGGTTTATGCATCAATAGCTCTAGATACCATTGTAAGAGTTAAATCAAGTCCAAAGATCACAAACATGCATAAAACGAGTTGAATACACAAAGGAGTAAGGCGAGAATTCATACTCACATTGATGGGTTTGATGCTAGGAAGAACAAGACCAAAAACGCACTGCATGTTACTACTCGGCAGTGCGCTGCGCACATGTGGACTGCTCGGTGTTGGTGGTGGTGGTCTCCTCCATTTTCGGCCATTGATGAGCTCCATTGAAGCTCCAAGCTTCAAGCTTCCATGCTCAAAGAATCACTTCCCTATCACCTATGTATCACTCAAGGTGTGCTAGCACTTGTTCATCTTCCATTTTGCTTCTCAAATATTCGGTGAACCAGAAAAAGAAGAAGAAATCGGCTTGAAGCCTGGCCGTGAAGAGATGGACAGAAGAGGGAAGAAATGAGAGGAAAAGAGGGAAACGTATATTGGAGAGAGAGAGGACCGAAAATGTGTAAAGGGAAAAGAAAAAGTAATATATATTATTCATTTATTTCCAAAAAAAATAAACATATATATATTCCAAACCTTTTCATATTCCATCACTTTTACATTTTACTTTAAGTCACATCACATCACTTTAATAAAGTGACATGTTGTCAAGTCACATCACTCAAAGTGACAATTGATTTGACGATTGACGCGACTAGTGATTTGACGCTTGATGTGTGACTTGCGTGCCGCACTCGAATTCGAAATGCGAATGCGCTCGCAATCACTCTCGGGCTTGAGTTTGCTAATTCCAAATTAACGAATTTTCCGTCGCGTCGTAATTAAATGATTACGCCTAGCGAAATCACTATTCACGTCGCTAACGAATTAATTCTAAATTAATTCGTTAGCCCGAATTAAAATCTAATTTTAATTCCGCGTCAAAATCCAATTTCGATTAATATATCGAATATATTAATTTTACCGATTAATTCCAAATTATCGTCTCTCTCTTTAACGATATTTTATCCGAGATAAAATATCTCCGTAATTAATCCCAGATTAATTTTCTCTCTCATCGAATTAATCCCAGATTAATTCTATCTCTCTTTTCTAATTAATCCCAGATTAATCAAAGTGAGTCATACGTCATCGGTGAATCTTCAGGAACCGACCCATGAGATCTCCTGGATATGTTGGCAGTAAATAAATACGATCGTCGGACTGTCCGAACACGTAAGTACCTCGTACTACGTTTATACCGATTTACAAGACAAGGTTGGCTTCTAGCAAAGCGCCATGCCTACCCAATTCTCCAGAAATATTCTTACAGGAATATATAGATCTGTATCAAGCGTAGTATACCGTAGTATTGCGTATATCGATCCAGTATCGGACGATCACATGCTAGGCCTGGGGCTGGTGAAATGTGTCTGCCCCGTACGAAACATATATCGGACATCAAGCAACTAGTCTCTTTGAATCGGGCAATCCTGACCTAGTCATATTGTCCCAACGGTTGCAACCTATTTATAGAGTACTGTTCTGTATCCTGCGCGATCATCAACTCCATATGTCTGAAGTGACACTTCCATCTTGACATCACACCCAGTACACTACGATTCCTGATAAACCCAGAAGAGGTGAACACAGAACCAGTTTAGGTCCCCCAACCACAAAAACCAAAGTTTACCGATTGTCGCAAGTACTAGCGATGCAAGTCTCAGGTTAAGATCATATACACCTACCCTGATGCGGCCTCCCATAGACACGCAGACATACTACCAATGGGATCCGCGGGGTCTATCCAGAGCGAAGCTGTTTCCCGTACCATCGGTGAAACACGACCTCCTATCGCACTTGCATAAGTATCCAATACTTATATATATGAGAACTATGCCGTTGTGCCCTCACAACGCACACAAGTGCAATACTAGCCTATTCCGCATTATCGATGTCCAGTCTCGATAATACTACGGCTAGGGATATTTAATGATTAATCCTTCGTGGACTGATACTGTCTCATATCATCTCAATCCAGGAACTAATCATAGGGACCTCTCTTCATTTATATATCTATGATGATCTAATCACAAATGATGAGAGTGCAATTTCCTTATTACATAGTTAATTTGCTACAACAACATAATGATCTGTGCAAATAGTGACGCTATGGGTCATATTATCCAACAATGGCATGTGTCAAAATCTCATTTGAAGAATAATTAATGTGTATCTAACCGTATTATGTATCAAATACAAATACACAATAATTACGATTGGACAAAAAACTCTAATGCATGTGTTATCGTTTAACTGATTAAACGATTCGAATTAACTCACTTAATCCGATGAAGTATTATGAATAATTCGTATTATTCATATCGCGTTGCCCAAGTGCTCAACGAGTACACTTCATATTGTGGGACTCTCTAAGTTTAGGTTTATCCGTCACGAAATCCAATTTCGTGTCCATAATCCACCCACTCATTGATTATGACGACCACAGATAATCTCGCTAAACTATGTAAGCCGAGGTCATTGCATACGTATAATCCATCTGTCACAGGCTATCCATATTATACCTGGGATATAGATGAGAACGTCAAATCCGTTCGGTATAATATAGTTGACTTTCAATTTACGATCTCTAAATAACACTCGGAACTAATTTCTGAAGTTATACCACGACCATGGATTTACTAGATCGTAAACACGTGTATGAAGCATATGCCCTGTACACAGGACTAACAGATCCTATCTTGATACGCATTGGATATCATGAGCATCAGTCCACACCCAACGAACAGGCGGAGGTCTGATCATGAATAGATCGGTGACATGACTGCCATCAAAGTGTGGAGGATAACTCATATATCCCACTGTGGTATCTCAAGTCAAAGGACCATTATGCACGCTCAATTCGAGAAGATTTCTATTGACGTTGGTGTACCATCTATTAGGAAATCTTCAGTGATTCGTTCAGTGTTTATCAAATAAACACCTACATGTCTATACGAGTCTCCCGAGACTCATGGTTCATTGGGATAAACCATCGGACCAAGTCACGATATACGACATATACTGGTCTCAGCGAATTTTACTAACCAACCCGTGTTAGTAAAACTTGACCAGGAACTTTATTTAAGGATATACTTATTATAGTGTGCTTCCCAATGTCAATTATAAACTATGTTGTAACTGCGCACAATATTATAAATCCTAGGGTCTTTGTCTAATATACACGTATCACTAAACCAGATTTAGTTTCGATCTAATCATAATCAGATACCTAATCGTATTTAGATCGAATAAGTGTATAAAAGACAATGGTGCTACCATTAAATTAGTAATATTATGGAAAATATAATTACTCGTATTTATGAATCGGACATAAATACGATCCGGATTGGCACTCCGAGCACCAACCCTAACAATTTCTCTCACTTGCTCTAGTGCCAATCCATGGTATCCTATACACATCTTAATGTGTATCGCATTCCTATGGCCTTCAAGAGCTCACCTAACACTCAAGAGGTAGGCAACAACAAGTAAGCCCGCTTAACAAATTGAGTCAGTCCAACAAACTCAATCGTTTTCCTTAGTCAGCTTCATTCATATTTTTTAGAATCCAAATTCTACATCAATATGACTCAGATGCTATATCAATTTTTGCTATAGCTGCTGAGTTGTCTATTAATTTAGAGATCAAATCCAAATACTTTGAGACAACCGCAAACACTACACTAATATAAAAACTTCTAATCTATAGGGTCACTATGCAACTTCATAAGTCAATACTTCAAAAGTTGCAACTGATTCTACCGATTCAGTAGAATCAATGGTGACACTCCCACTGCATCTTTTCCGACTTTATATGAGATAGACCATCTAATGTCATAATTAGGATCAAAACTAATCTGACCTTATGGTTGCAGACTAAATTCTCCATGAATAAGAAAATCGTTCTTAATATCTCTAAGATAACAAAGAACATGTTTCAAGACCCATCATATGGTCAGCAGCATATCAAAATAACTCGTAACAATTACGATTAATTGATATCTTTAATCGCATATAATATAGTATTGATTATGCAATCATCCTATGATACATAAGATTGACTAGACATTCTAATCAATCTATCTTTCGACAAAGGAATCATCATTTACGAAAGATGAATACTATATACATAAAAGACACATTAACTATCAAACAGTTATACTAACTGTCATACAGATAGTCTTACTGTGTCCTTTATTAGATCATATCTAATGCACTAATAATGAGAGTTTCTCATAAGTCTCTTAGTTTTATATCATCTATGAAACTTTATATCAAATATATCAGAGACTACTCCCACTGCTTCCACGGAGAAAAGAAGACTTAGGATATATAATACTAGAAAGAAATTTTTACGCTCCCATTGACCCTATTGACAAATACGTATTCTCTATACTTCGATAAAACTAGACAATCTGACTGATATCAAAATCAGAGAACACAAATTTTCGGAAAGCTTATCTAAGTCTATAATAGGCTCCATAAGCTAATATATTAAACTGTGATATTAGCAGAATACAAACTCTAGGGTCATTCTAGAGTGAAATCTTCAAACAAAGAAACCACAATGGATTTCTCATTCGAAGAAAACATTCAAGAACTCCATTTTGCATTCTTTAGCCAAAATACAAAGTTTAATATCAACATTAACCAACAGATCTTTAACTGTTCAATTAGTGCGACTAGAGACAAGTTTTCTCAGAATCTATAATAGATCACTGAGTAAAACCTTTCTCACTATCATACTGTAAAGGTCAAACCTTTATCAAGCTCACTTTGCTTTTGCTGCGCAAACAATTTGCACATTTTATGAACTATTCATAACGTAAGCTCAATCAAGTTCAAAACTCGATTGTAGTAAGCCATGAACAATCTTAGATCTATGGTTCAATGCTAACTTCTGAAATCGATATCAAATATCGCTCCCACTATAGTTATAGGATAACTTTCTTCGATAAGAAAATAACAGAATAATTAAGTATCAAATACTTTGTAAAGGATTCTGACATCCTATTGTACTTTTACGGAAGTTGTCTAAGGGTCGTTTCATCTTATTAATTATGTAGTTCCATTACAGTTCATCATTCTCACATTTGACTTCAATAAGTCAAATCTTTTATGCAATCGTCAACATCCATTGTTAACCACCAAGTAATAGAACAATTATGTTACTCGGGATCGTAGAAAATATATTCTATAAAAAAGAATACAATATTCCATTAAATAGAATAAATGATAAAATTCTCACTTGTACCTCCGAGGCGCAAGTATTTTCAATTATATAACCATTATACAAAAGAAAGGTTCAAATCTCAAACTTTTCAAGATTCGAATTTTCTACTATACATATCATATATGTAACTGTAGAAACAAATGGAACCTTAATTAAAAAGACGAATTGGTGTTTCTGGAGCATAACCCCAAGAGTATTGAAAACCAATTCAGTAACACTCAATATCAACGAATCAAATCATATAAGATTCGATTACTCCCACTGACCAATTCCATCAAAATGGAATTGCGAAAGTTTAATATTGAGTTAGAATCATATTCATTAAATAATCTTAGAACTAATTGTCTTAAATTTATGTGTTTGATCATATCAAAATATTTTTGAACAATTCAAATATTCACAATGAATTTTAAAAATATAGTTTTCAATACTACAAATAGAATATCCTTGAACCATTCAAAATATTATATCCATGTTTCATTAGAAACATATTGAAAGTTCTCGAACCATTCAAGACGTTCAAATATTCTCTATTAGAAACACGTAACTAAGTCATAACAAATCATTAACTAAGTTACGGAGTATAGAAAACTATTTAAGGTAATTTCTAATTCATTAAACTACATACATCCAATGTATTAGTCTAATAAATCTTGTGGTCCAATGACGATCATTGGTTAAATGAGATTCAGTCACATCCTGAATACAATATTCATTAAATGGATAAGGATATGTGGTGTGATCTCGTATCAGACCATCATTCACCATAAGGAATAAGCATCTAATGCGTTTATGATAAAATCTCATAAAACACTATTCTAAGTTATTAATTTTACCGAATATTTTTCTTAATGTTTATCTTTTCATTAATGACACTACTAGTCATATTAAAATATGTAACAAATATTTATATAGAACAAGTAACTATCTAATAGTCACAAGTTCTGATATCAAATATCAAAATAGTTATTAAACATTATTTTAATTAACTAGACGGGAAATCTTGTATCCAAAACCTACATTTGTCGTATTGTGAGAATCGATATTCTCTATACGCAACTATACGCATCTCATTTCTTAAGCTTTATAATTTGTGTTGAATTATTCGCAACAATTGCAAATGATTGATTAGCAAACCGTGTCAAACACGTGACTTCTAAAAGTCACTAAAGCCAAGAAACGTCATTATAAGATAAACAAAATACTAATGGGGTTTTCTTAAAGCCAGTCAAGAATCTCGAGACATGAACTAATTTGTGTCAATTCTTACTGTACAAGGAACTATTCTCTCTAGATAATTATATCCTAAAACATATATCCTTTTAGATTACCTAATTGTGACTTAGTAACTAAGTCACAAACCATCTTGATTTTCAAGAAAATCAGAACAACAGTTCCCGATATTTTCAACTAATCTAACAATATTTAAGTCAACTGTCTTTCTAGAACCTATTCTAGAATAACGCAACCATAAGTAAAGTCAGAAAACCTATTCAAGTAATAAGCATGCAGTGGATTAGAAGTATAAATCCATAAACAATATAAAATAAAAGGAAAACGAAGCAGCATTTTCCAAAATATTACACACTTGTCGACAACAGAACTTGGACGACGCTGTTCTATGCTCGCGGCCTAGTTGGGAAGTACGAAATAACATGGAGTCGCCACCTGGTGTGAACCGGGACAAAGATTTAAGGCCGCACTCACCCCTCGTAAGGAAAGACCTCAAACCGTTGGGTTCGGAATGGTCCCTTACTTATGTCACTTGTGATGATATAATTTGTGCAATGAACTAACCAAGTCTACTCAATAATCATGCTCAAGGGTACTTAGATCTAACATGCTTTCATCCAAATAATTCCACGCAATGTAACACAACGAGCATATTGAATCATTAAAGCAACATGTATAAATCATTATCCTAACACATCATAAACTAATAATATGCATAAGGAAAAACCTAAATATGCTTTAACAAATAAATAACAACTAAATTATACCATGCTTTAAATAATAAACGAATAACCTAAAGACTATAACATGCTCAAATACAAATTCGGATGAGACGAGATATGTGTCTTAAGTGGTACGTGGCATTGTATCCCGAGTGCAGACCATACTACCGTCCATTCGGAATCGGCTATGGAATTTATGTCCGGGTTTCCATCCGATATACCACAAAAGGGAACACATATCCCGCTCATCCAACAATCACATCATGCCTCAAACGACTCTCATGCAATTATATATCAAGATAAATAAACAAAAATAAAGAAGATAAGTAAAAAGGGTGCCCTCAGGTCTAACCTCTTTTGTCGTCTAAGAAAGGGCGTTACACGTCCGTTGGAAGGGAGATTGATCCGATGCTTTTCCGATTTGTCTACTCAATGTCTTTCCTCGCTGCTTTGATGCTCGGGCTGCTGTTTCAAGTCCGTTTCACTACTGTTTCGCTGCTACGTTTCAGGTCACTGTCTTGGTGATTTAGTGGACTGTTTTGAGTGATTTTGAAGGCTTAGGGAGGTGCGTTTGTGAGGATTTTTTAGGGAAACTTTATGGAGGTTTTGGGGATGGTGTTTAGGTGATTTTAGGACTGTTTTTGGGTTAAAGACGCAACAAAAACTGACCAGAACAGGGGACGAAACTGTGCAGTTTAAGGTGCAGTGGGGGGTGTTTCGGGACTGTTTGGGGGGCTGCGAATGGGGCTGTGTTGGAGGGTGTTTAGTGCGACCTTGGGGCTGTATTTGAGGCTTATTTTAAGGTGTTTTAGGGCTGTGAATGGTGGCTGGAACTCGGCAATGGAGGGCTGTGAAAAGGGCATGGGCGTGAGTGGTGTTGGTGAAGAAGAGAATATGTGGCAATTGGAGGGTTTGTTGGCTTGGTGTTGCGGCAATGGAGACTATTGGAAGGGCTTTGGGCGTGCAAAGGAGGCTTCACCAAGTGCTTGGACGTGCTTGAGAGAAGGATGTGTGCTAGGTGGCGTGATGAATTGGTGAGCTGTGAGGTGTGAAGGGGCAATTAATCGTGAGTGGGTTGACTTATGGTGCGGCAGGTGGCGTGATGGTTTGAGGCAATATGTGAGTGGAGTGGGCGTGAAGGCAATGGACGATTTGTGGCGTTAAGGTAAAGGGGCTGAGGATGTTAGTTGCTTTGCACGTTAGTGGGGGAGGCTTGTGGACGCTTGGCAGTGAGAAGGGGCAGTTACCGTGAAGGGGGTGTCTGCATGGGGGCTAGGTGTCGTGTGTTTGTGATGAAGCTAGGGGCGTGGTGGCTGTTCAAGACTTAAGTTATTAGGGTTTTCTTCTGGTGGATATGTGAGTAGTGCGGCAATATGAAGTGAATTTTGGGAGGCTTTTGGGCGTGAATCAGCTATGCAATTTCTTGTGATTTTGCGTGAATGTGCCAGCCAGGGTCTGGAAAGATGGGTGAATTTCTTTTTTATAGGCCAGGGGAGGGAGGGGTTTTTATCTTGTTTGGGTAGGAGAAGGATTTGTGTGTAATTGGGGATATCTTTTAATTAAAATAAGATAGGGAAAATCTTTTAATTAAGGGAAGATATTTGATTTATTCTTTTTAGTTAAGGATATGATTTATTTAATTTAGAAGGTGATTTAATTTAATTAGGAATGTGTTTTATTTAAATTAGGAATTTAATTTAATTTAATTTCAAGTTCAATTTAATTGGTGAATGTGATTTAATTAATTTAAGTTTAATTTAATTGGTTTTAATTATTTATTTGTGAGATGTGTTTTAAATATTTTAATTATTTAATTTGTGAGATGTGTTTTAATGGGTTTGGTGTGTTTTAAAACAGAGGTCCAACAAGCGAACCCGAAGCGAAACAAGCGAGTTAAATTTGACAAAATGCTAATTTCTAACTTTACCCTTCCAATGTCCGTTTCCCGCGGCTTTCACAACTAAAGAGGTAGTGTCTCCATACGAGACTCATCATCGGGCTGATATGCAAAAATGCAATGCCTACAGTCGCCCCCACTTTGATGGGACTTGTGCAGTGTGTGACAATGACAATCCTATCAAAGTACGTGCAATGCATTTTTACTTACCTGGCTCGCCAGCTGTCACCTGGTCTGCCTGCTGTGCTGAACTGATTTTGATGATGTGGTGAGTTGCCACGACCTCGAGGTTCATCCCTGCAAGATGCTTCGATATCTAGGAATCACTACCGAACTGAACTGATGTGATGGCGAGGCGCTTCGACCCCTAGGCTTTGTTCCCGAACCATCTGTGGGCTTTGTTCCCGAACTGTATAGAGAGTGGGCTTTGTTCCCTGGGCTTTGTTCCCGTTGTGTTGAGTGTGATGGCGAGGTGCCTCGACCTCTGGGCTTTGTTCCCGAACCAATCTGTGGGCTTTGTTCCCTAACTGATTTGATGATGTGCCATTCCTGGCGTGCTAAACCC
>SKCR01025805.1:0-191034 GCA_019454045.1 Zanthoxylum bungeanum
AAACCACCATCAATATATGTCCCATAATTCTCGGTATCCATGAGTAAGCGAGTTGGTGCCGGGAACTATAAAAAGATGGTGGTGTATGAAGCCGTAGACTGATCTGGCATCCTCGAGCCAAAACTTTCACGGACGTCTCATACCACTCCAATTCATAATAGGTATCACAACTATAAGCCTATGGGCTTTCTGTGAATGAAACTATAACAGGTCTATAGGCCTGATCTAGCATCTCTGCTTCTGATCCATAACTTGGTCTTCTCTCCCACCAGGTATTCTCTGATCATAAAGGTTGACTCGGACTAGTTCTGGTCGGTCAATTCTTTTGGCTTTGCTTGAAGAATCCTATCTTATGCCTCATCGGGTAGATGCATGCTCTCGTCATGCTACTAACTCGGAAGTGAATGATCTGCTGAGTTCTATAAAATAGAACAAAACCAAGGGAACATTCACCTCCTTAAGCTATTAGGAAAATAACAAGGACCTCAGCGAGAAACAGCCAGACCCCGAGCCACAATATTAAATACTTGGCCACAAGAGAGTTTTCCCTCTTTGTGCCATTAAAGTGGCCTCGGCGGAACGAATGCAGCCCCGAGCCAAAAACTTAAAGTGGCTTTGGCAGAACAAATACAGCCCCGAGCTAATAATTTAAGGTGGCATCGGAGGAACGAATGTAGCCCCGACCCAATAATTTAAGGTGGCCTTGGCGGAACGAATGCAACCCCGAGCCAATGATTTTAAAGGGGCCTCGACATAAAGAATGCAGCCCCGAGCCAATCAAACTTTCAACGGCCTCGGCGGTACTAAAGTAGACTCGAGCCAATCAAACTTTTGTGGCCTCGGCGTTACTAAAACAGATCCGAGCCAACAAACTGAAAGTGGCCTTGGCGGAACGAATACAACCCCAAGCCATATTAAGAGAAAGTGGCCTCGGCAGAACGAGTGAAGCCCCGAGCCATATTAAGTGAAAGTGGCCTCGGGCCCTCGGCGGAACGAATGCAGCCCCGAGCCAGTAATTTAAAGTGATCTTGGCGGAATGAATGCAGCCTCGAGCTAGTAAATTTAAAGTGATCTCGGCGTAACGAATACAACCCTAGCCAGTAAACTTAAAGTGACCTCGGTGGAACGAATGCAGCCCCGAGCTAGTAAATTTAAAGTGGTCTCAGCGGAACGAATGCAGCCCTGAGCCAGTAAATTAACATTGGCCTCGACGGAACGAATGCAGTCCCGAGCCAATAAATTTAAAGAGGCATCGGCGGAACGAATGCAGCCATGAGCTAGTAAATTTAAGGTGGTCTTGGAGGAATGAATGCAACCCCGAGCTAGTAAACTTAAAGACGGAACAAATGCAGCCTCGAGCCAGTAAATGTAAAGTCGCATCGACGGAACGAATGCAGCCCCAAGCCAGTAAATGTAAAGTCGCATCACGGAACCAATGCAGCCCCGAGCTAGTAAATTTAAAATGGCCTCAGCGGAACGAATGCAGCCCCGATCCAATAATTTTAAAGGGGCCTCAGCAGAACAAATGTAGCCCCGAGCAAATGATTTAATGTGGCCTCGGTGAAACGAACGTAGCCTCGAGCCAATTATTTAAAGTGGCCTCGACGGAACGAATAAAGCCCCGAGCCAATAATTTAAGGTGGTCTCGGTGGAATGAATGCATCCCTAAGCCAATGATTTAATGTGGCCTCGACGAAACAAATACAACTGCGAGCCAATGATTTAAGGTGGTCTCGACGAAACGAATGCAGCCCCGAGCCAATAATTTAAAGTGGCCTCAGCGGAACAAATGCAGCCCGAGCCAATAATTTAAAGTGGCCTCGGCGGAACGAATGCAGCCCCGAGCCAATAATTTAAAGTGGCATCGGCGGAACAAATACAGCCCCGAGCCAATAATTTAAAGTTGTCTCGGCGGAACTAATGCAACCCCGAGCCAATAATTTAATGTGGCCTTAGCGAAACGAATGCAGCCCCGGGTCAACGATTTAAGGTGGCCTCGGCGGAACAAATGCAGCCCCAAGCCAATGAGCGGAACGAATACAGCCTCGAGCCAACGATTTAATGTGGCCTCGACGGAACGAATGCAGCCCCGAGCTAATATTTTAAAGTGGCCTCGGCGGAACGAATGTAGCCCCGAGCTAATAATTTAAGGTGGTCTCAACGGAATGAATGTAGCCCCAAGCCAACGATTTAAGGTGGCCTCGGCGAAATGAATGTAGCCTAGAGCCAATGAATTAAGGTGGCCTCGGCGGAACGAATGCAGTCCCGAGCCAATGATCTAAGGTGGTCTCGGTAGAATGAATACAGCCCCAAGCCAACAATTTAAGGTGGCCTCGGCGGAATGAAAGCAGTCTCGTGCCAATAATTTAAAGTGGTCTCGGGGGAACGAACGCAGCCTTGAGCCATTAAACACATATAATAAACAAGCATATATAAACAACTTTTATCTGAAAGAGGAAGAGTTTTACTAATATTATTGGGATCTATTGCCCATCTTACAACTCTTTGTAGGTCATTTTAAGAGAGGCTCTATTGAAAATATCCCATCAGCACCTCATTATTCCAAGTACCCGACCTGAAGGCATTCGCTATCAGCGATGGTCGGCCTTCGTAGCTACTTGGTCTATGTACTCATTCAGATAGCCGTTTTTTACCAAATTTTTCATCTGCTCCTGCAGGTCTCTACATCCGTTCATGGCATATCCCTTTACATTATGGTGCAAACAATAAGCCATGTGGTTTTCCTTCTCAATCGAGAATCTGCTCAGGTCGGGCTCAATTAATAAACTTTATCCTGGATTTCTCGAATTATCTGGGCCAAGGATTTGTTCAGGGGGTGTACATTATCCCCCCGATGGTTGACCTGGACATGCGTCCTCATGTTCTGAACTTGATTATTCTGAGGCATCGGTCTGAGCTCCTTTTACCTCGGGACTAGTCTCCCCACATCTCTGCACAAATCATGCTGACTATCTGGCCTGAGTACATTGGTCATCTATGTGCCCCTTCCTCGGGCAATTTTATCATATTCCTCCAATAGCACAAATGTCATTGTCAGCTCCAAAGCCGCGACATAGTCCGGTATCTCTTGGATCCTCAAGTAAGACCACAATCTCCTGACCATGATATCTCCCTTAAAACCTTCCAAGGCCTCCAGGGACTCATATGCCATGACCTACAATACCAGGCTATGATACCTATCAACAAAGCTTTTGAAGGGCTCATCATCCATCAGCTTCATCCTTAACAACCTCTATCGTCTTCATAGACACACACGCTCATTTGAAGTGCCGTACAAAAGATTCCCTCAATTGCTTGAAGCTACTGACACTTCTAGGGGTCAAGTTCTTGAACCACAAACTCGCTGACCCATCCAGGGTTAAAGGGAACACCTTGCAGATAGCCTCTCCGACCATTCCCTGAATTTTCATCAATAAAATGAACTTCTCAACATAGACTTGGGGTCCGCGCTGACTTTGTAAACATCCATGGAGAGCGTAGTGAATCTCTTTATAAATGTCATTGCCAAAATTTCCTCTGTGAAAGGGGACGCTGTCCCCATGTCTCGGTCACCCATTGGTCCATCTTTTATATTTTCTTCCAATTTCTTCATCTCCTTCCGAAACCAGCTCTTCATCCGGTTCTCGGAGCTGTCATGCTCTCGACCTCGGGTATCCCGGGGTCTTCCACTCTTGGCACATTGTCCTCCATAGCTAGGGACTTCATGTCTTTCCCTAGGATACCGTCCCGGGTTGCTCTCCGCGAATCATGAATTGTTGCTGGAAGACTCCAACATCTGCATGCCTTTATCTTATTCCCATAACTCCCCTGCTGGTAAGGCTCCAACAACCTTCTTTCCCCTTGTTATCTTTTCTTTTCTTTGGCTGGGGCCCGCTCCCCCTCTTTCACCAGTTTTCTCTTCTAACTTCTCCAACATGGTCTTCATTATGACTTGAGTTGATTCTCTCTCATTCCGAGCTTCTTCCCTTTCATTCCAGATGGTTTCTTCCATGTTCTCCATCCATTTCGCCGTCGAGCCCTCTGAAGAACTATAGATCCCGTCTATTGTCATCGTCTTAACGTGTTTGCTGCTTTTAATACAAGTCCCCACAAACGGCGCCAACTGTTGACGATTAATTTTCATGTAATGGGTAATTCGAGAAAACCACTCATCGAACAATCCTCCATCAACTGTGAATTTGTTTGGTTTGGGCACCAAAAGCAAACTTAGTAAAAGATGAAAAACACAGAGACAAGACATATGGTTTAACGTGGTTCGGCGGAATGGATCCAACCTACGTCCATGGGCACAAGGGAAAAGAAAGCTTTTATAACGTGGTCGGGTATGACCGACCTGTCTATCTCTCGAGCTCGTTTAACCGATCCCCTACAAGCTCACATTTAAACTTAAGCTTTTGCTCTCTTTTACAAGTTATGCGTGAAATAGAATTAGCTAACCATTTACAATGAATTCTCGATCCCTTTATATACTAGGGAAATTTTACTGTTTCAACAATCTCATGATGTCAGTCACGTGAATCCACCATTAATGCGATGGCTCTCTTCCCCAACTTCTCTGCCGAAAGTAGCTCTGCTACCTGACATCTCTTTAAACCAAGCCACTATACCATCTGCCATACGCTACCTCCATACAGGGCTTACGTCATCTTGACTTGATCACACCACTGACACCCCGACCCGACAAACTGGATCGAGCAACTGAAACAACTGTCAGCCTGCCCTACTGTGCTACCAAGTCGGGTCGTCTTTGAGGCCTTCACTCTGCCTTACTCTTCTGAATATCTTTCCAACTCTGGTCATGACCTTCTCTAGGTACCACCTCGGGTCGGATATCAAATACAATCCATTGCTGACCTCCACGTTGGGCTGTATGCCTGAGCTTCTTGGGCCTGAGCCTATGAGACTTAGAAATGGAAATCCTTTCTATACCCTTACTCGAGATTCTGACTTCTTGGGGTATAAAAACCATCATCAACAATATATATGAATTAAAATGTTAATTTTTTAAAACTTTTCTAATGTTCATTGTTTTTATATAATATCATTTTGACTCTATAAATATTACAATGAGAGTATAAATTAACTTATAACCTCACCAAATTCTACATTAAACGGTACATTTATTTCATAAATAACAATGGAACTAATATGTCAGGGACAAAATCATAAAAGTAAGAATTATGAGAGAGAAATGGGATATTATGTAAATAATAGGACATAAATGATATTGTTGATAGTGTTTTTTAAGCACTATGATATTTAAGCAGTACGGCAGAGGTAAAAAGGGGAACTCTCTTGTTTAATACCTATCCGACCACATGAGTTAGGGGCCGAACACTTATGATCTGTAACCCGACCACATAAGATCGGATAACCGGGCATTATCAGATCGACAACAACATTCTCAGCTCAAATGACCATTATGACCGACCTCATGAAAACCGAGCATATGGCGAGGCGTGCTCCGGAAGATGACACCCTATTCTTGCGGATAAGACGACAAGTTATCCTATTTTCATGGGGAAAACTGGTGAGTCAGAGTCCTAGTAGGATAAAGAAAATAAATGTAGTTTTGATTAGGAATCCTTATGGGAAAAGTAAATTGTTTCAACTAGGAAATTCTTGTACAAATAGGAATATGATTTCTACACTATTATAAATAGAAGGGTAGAGTGTGCATAAGGAAAACAAGTGAAAAGTTGAGATCAAGATCATTATTGTGAGACTTGTAAACAAAAGAGAGAGCTGAGAATCGTGTTTGAGTAATAAAAGTATCATCCTTTTTGCGCCCGTGGACGTAGGTCGGACCAAGATCCGCCGAACCACGTTAATTCTCCTTGTCTATTAGCGTATTATATGTCTTTTGCTAAGTTTGCTTTTGGTCCCCCATAACCAAACAAATTCACTATTGATGGAGGATTGTCTCGGGAGTAATATTCCCATATTGCCCTGAGACCAAAATCAGCCGTCAACAGTTGGCGCCGTCTGTGGGGAACTCAACAAAAAGCAGCTCGCGTAGTAAGACGATGGCAGAAGATGGAAATCACCGATTGTCAGGGATTTCACCAGATAGTTCGGGAAATCCAGGATAAAGGTCTGTTGGCCGAGCCTAATTTGAGGAGGTTCCCGATTGAGGAGGGAAATAGTAGGACATACTGTATCTACCATAACGTAAGGGGACATGCCACGAATGGGTGCAGAGACCTGCGGGAGCAGGTGGAAGACTTGGTGAAAGAAGGCTATCTCAGTATGTACATAGACCATTTAGTTTTTGAGGTCGACCAAGTTGATAGCGGAAGTCATCCGGTCGGATGCGTGGAATGCTGAGATGCAGAAAGGATGTATTAAGAAGATCATTGCTTGTAGTGACCCTTGTAGAGTTGCAAGAAAGACAACGGATCCCAAAAAGGTGAGTAAGACCTCTTCTATATTAGGTTGACATTTGATTATGCTTGTTTGTTATGGCCCACACAATGATTTTGATATTTGTTTTACGGCTCGGGTCTGCTCTTGTATCGCCGAGTCCGTTCTGTTGATATATGTTTTATGGCTCGGGTCTGCTCTTGTACCGCCGAGACCGATGTCTCTTTCCGGCTCGGGTCTGCTCTTGTACCGCCGAGACCGATGTATCCTTCTGGCTCGGGTATGCTCTTGTACCGCCGAGACCGATGTCTCTTTCCGGCTCGGGTCTGCTCTTGTACCGCCGAGACCGATGTCTCTTTCCGGCTCGGGTATGCTCTTGTACCGTTGAGACCGATGTCTCTTTCCGGCTCGGGTCTGCTCTTGTACTGCCGAGACCGATGTTTCCTTCCGGCTCGGGTCTGCTCTTGTACCGCCGAGACCGATGTTTATTTCCGGCTCGGGTCTGCTCTGTACTGCCGAGACCGATGTTTCCTTCCGGCTCGGGTCTGCTCTTGTACCGCTGAGACCGATGTTTCTTTCCGGCTCGGGTCTGCTCTTGTACCGCCGAGACCGATGTTTCTTTCCCGCTCGGGTCTGCTCTTGTACCGCCGAGACCGATGTTTCTTTTCGGCTCGGGGCTGGATTTCGTTCCGTCGAGGCCACTTGTTTATTCGGCTCGGAGCTGGATTTCGTTCCGCCGAGGCCACTTGTTTATTCGGCTCGGGCCTGGATTTCGTTCCGCCGAGGCCACTTGTTTATTCGGCTAGGGGTTGGACTTCGTTCCGCCGAGGCCACTTGTTTATTCGGCTCGGGGCTGGATTTCGTTCCGCCGAGGACACTTGTTTATTCAGCTAGGGGTTGTACTTCGTTCCGCCGAGGCCACTTATTTATTCGGCTCGGGGCTGGATTTCGTTCCGCCGAGGCCACTTGTTTATTCGGCTCGGGGCTGGATTTCATTCCGCCGAGGCCGCTTGGTTATTCGGCTCGGGGCTGGATTTTGTTCCGTCGAGGCCTTATAGTTTATTCAACTCGGGGTCGGGTTATGTCCCACCGAGTCGGCTTCTTTGGACTGGGGATGTAACATTCCCCCAGAGCCAAGTCTTTCTTTCAGCTCGGGGTCGGGTTACGTCTCACCGAATCGGCTTCTTTGGACTGGGGATGTAACATTCCCCCAGAGCCAAGTCTTTCTTTTAGCTCGGGGTCGGGTTACGTCCCACCGAGAGACTTATCATCGGCATGGGATCGGAGCATCTCCCATGGTCGGCCTTTTATTGGTCTGGGGAGGTGACATTCCCCCAGAACCAAATATTCTTCTCAACTCGGGGTCGGGTTACGTCCCATCGAGTCGATCGTCATCAGCATAAGGGCAAATCATTTTCTCCACGGGTAGATATCGGGATCCTCGTTGACTGAGCACATGAAGGTGGCAGGAAGGACCAGATTTGCAGCCAATGCATTTTTCTATGCGGTTCCTGGAGTGACCACCGACGGAATCATCGGCACACCAACTTTTTTTTATAGTTCCCGGCATCAACTCGCAAACTCGTTGTTACCGAGAACTAGGGGATATATGTTGATAGTGTTTTTTAAGCACTATGATATTTAAGCAGTACGGCAGAGGTAAAAAGGGGAACTCTCTTGTTTAATACCAATCCGACCACATGAGTTAGGGGCCGAACACTTATGATCTGTAACCCGACCACATAAGATCGGATGACCGGGCATTATCAGATCGACAACAACATTCTCAGCTCAAATGACCATTGTGACCGACCTCATGAAAACCGAGCATATGGCGAGGCGTGCTCCGGAAGATGACACCTTATTCTTGCGGATAAGACGACAAGTTATCCTATTTTCATGGGGAAAACTGGTGAGTCAGAGTCCTAGTAGGATAAAGAAAATAAATGTAGTTTTGATTAGGAATCCTTATGGGAAAAAGAAATTGTTTCAACTAGGAAATTCTTGTACAAATAGGAATATGATTTCTACACTATTATAAATAGAAGGGTAGAGTGTGCATAAGGAAAACAAGTGAAAAGTTGAGATCAAGATCATTATTGTGAGACTTGTAAACAAAAGAGAGAGCTGAGAATCGTGTTTGAGTAATAAAAGTATCATCCTTTTTGCGCCCGTGGACGTAGGTCGGACCAAGATCCGCCGAACCATGTTAATTCTCCTTGTCTATTGGCGTATTATCTGTCTTTTGCTAAGTTTGCTTTTGGTCCCCCATAACCAAACAAATTCACTATTGAGGGAGGATTGTCTCGGGAGTAATATTCCATATTACCCTGAGACCAAAATCAGCCGTCAACAGATATGTATTGTATTTAATAGGGAGAAAGGGCAACCTCCCTAGAAACAAACAATCCCAGGATCAAAAGTGAAAACAGAACTGTGCAAAATAAAAAAATAAAATTGAAGGATTAATATGTTATTTTGATAATAATGCCGTCAGAAGTCCAGTTAAATAAAATTAACAAGGAGGAGGATATTCGAGCCTGTCTGAAACAAAAGTGGTATTAATAGCTAATTTCAAACGTTGGGGGACATTTAGAATATTAAACAAAATAATAAGAGGCGAGCACCATAAAAATATCCTGTTACTTTCCATCAATTAATTTTCAGGATTGTGAACGAGGTTTTTTTTAGGGTTAGATTTTATAACAACAAGGGGCGGCAGCGAGGGAAACGCAGGCGTTTATTGTCAAATAAGCTTTGATGGCGCGTCTTCTTCTGAAACCTCATTATCTTCACATTCGCATGCTCATGGCCTCTCGTTGTTCCTCCATTTTCAGTTTCTCCTCTCTCCTTTTTAAATCTAGGTTTGTTTTTCATTTTCTCTTCCACTCTATTTTGTTTCATTTTCATTTTAAAAAAAATTAATTTTAATTTCATATTTTTTAAAAATATTTTATTTTATGTCAAATTTTCCGATAAGAAGAGTTTCGAGTCAAATTTTAACTCGAAGCAATGTGGTTTCCCCGAGGGCATTTATGTCGTCTAGCATTGCAACTGAAGCTTTTAAAGAAAGCCCCACCTCTAAGACTTATGGCTCCGAACAAATTCAGGTTAGTTTCAAAAAGCGTGAAAAAAAATTTATGCTTCAATTGTTACCACTGCTTTTGTTCATTTTCGATGTATTTAGGTGCTTGAAGGATTAGAAGCTGTTAGAAAAAGGCCAGCAATGTATATTGGAAGCACAGGGCCTCGCGGTTTGCATCATTTGGTATCTTATTTTGTCTTTATAGTATTAATGTTTAAGTTGACATAGCCATTAGGAAGCCTTTTGAATTCGTTTTATTTATTTTTTCTTCTTCTCTTAGGTGTATGAAATATTGGATAATGCTGTTGATGAGGCCCAAGCAGGATATGCTTCAAACATAGAAGTTGCGTTGCTTTCAGATAATTCAGTGAGCATCGCTGACAACGGTCGTGGGGTATGCTGCGTATGCAAACTCTAGATTTTATTGCTCAAGCAAAAAATTGTATGTGCTGTTTCTCGTGAATTTTGAAAAGAACAATATAATTCCTGGACTTCTTTTCCTGAAGTTAATCTAGGTATTTTGTCACAGGTTTCGGATTTTAATCATACTATTTGTATGTTTATTTATTTTTAATATGCCGCATGACTAGAAATTATTCGTTGTTTATGCTGCAGTACAAAGATTTGGATTTTTTTCCCTATAATAGAACTAAAACAAGTATACAATTATGTTTGGTTAGTATTGTTATGATCTGCTCTCATATGCAATAACATGTTCCAATTTCATATTGCAAAAAGATCAATGTCCATCATAATTTTACACTGAGGTGCTCAGTACTCTTGGTTCACAACCTTCAACCTTGGTAAATCAAATCACTGCTATTTCATTTTTGCTAGTATGTTCATAACATGTTTCAACATTATGAGGCCAAGAAGTTACTCCCATCATTGTCCTGGCTTTATGGTCATAAGTAGCAAGTGTTCCTGCTGCTTAACTTATTGTGGTATTTCTTACTGTTATATATGTATGCATATTTCGTGATATATTGGCTACTAATGGTGCACCATTGTTCCAGTTCTCATTGTGTTTTACTTTTGTTTCACTTCCTTGTTTGTTAACTTTTAACATTGCAGATTCCTACTGACTTGCATCCAGCAACAAACAGATCTGCCTTGGAGACTGTATTAACGGTATTGCTTCTAAATGATCTTTTTTATATTTGGTTCTGTAACTGAGGTTTCCATGTAGCCGACCCCACTTAGTGGGAAAAAGCTTTGTTTTGTTTGGTTTGGGTTCTGTAACTGAGGTTGGCTGGTCATCTCATCTTGTTCTTTATAGTATTACTCTTTTATAAGCATTTATTCTTTTAAAAACATTTATGTTCTTGGTTTACTTGTATCATTAATTTGTTCATAGCAGAACAGAACTTCTTATATAATCATATAATGAGAACTTTATGCGATTATTTTAGTTCATAGTCTATCCCAAAAGAAGCATTCCCTGAGCTCTTTGCATTGCTTCTTGTTATAAGTTATCTGGGACCCTTGCATTGCTTTGAATGTGGCAAAGACAAGACTGTTGTCATAAGTAAATAAGGAACCTATTTGGAAGATGAAATGTCGAAGATCAATATAGATATTTTCTTCACTGAGAAAATTGTGAAAATGTACCCTATCAATTTTAATGGCTTTGAAGAAACTTATAAATTCTCTGCATACAAATAAAAATTGCAGGAATGGTATATGTATAATAGTTTGGTACTGATGGATTTCGAATAAAGGACGTGAAATTTTTGGAATTAACTTAAACTTATATTAAAATGAGAATGCTCTTCTCTATTATGCGTATTCTAACAGAATATATTTCCACCTTTTTACCTCTGAGTTGTTCAATCATGTTCAAATGGTCTATGTGCAGGTCTTACATGCAGGTGGCAAATTTGGTGGTTCTAGTAGTGGTTACAGTGTATCCGGTGGATTACATGGTGTGGGCTTATCCGTTGTTAATGCCTTGTCTGAGGTGTGCATTATATGCTTCTGGATTTTATTTTCTGCTTTTGTAATGATTATGAAATAAAATAACTTTATTCGTCTTTTGTTTAGTACTTTATCAATGGATCCTAAGTTCCGATGGGTTTGGGTTACTTCACGTTGTTTCTATCTGTTTCCAGTTTGTTTGGTGTTAGTTTCACGTTGTAGGGCATCAATCCTAGATCTTTTGTCTCCTAAAGGTGGTTTCAATGATATGGATGAAAAATAATAGTGTATATGTGGTAGTGGGCTTTTCAACCAATGATGAAATTAATTATATATATCAGTGTTTGTGTGAGACAATTGTTTCCTCAGGCAGTCACATCATTGTAAATCAAAATTTTCGATAGTAATAATGATGATATATAATTTTTTTTACCAATTAAGTTCACTTCCTATGTCTTGCTCTCTGTTTTCTGAGTTCTGATTATTAGCATATGTAATGTAACTTTTACAAATCTATAATGTCTTTCTTACAGGTATTAGAAGTTACAGTTTGGCGCAATGGAATGGAATACCAGCAGAAATATTCTCGGGGGAATCCCGTTACAACTCTAACATGTCACGTGCTTCCAGTTGATTCAAAGGACCGCCAAGGGACCTGCATAAGATTTTGGCCTGATAAAGAAGGTTTTCCTTGATTCATACAGTCCTTATAGTTTATTACTTTACCATTGCTGATTAATATTTTCTTTGTTTGCTTTTAACTTTTCCACCAGTATTCACCACTGCTATTCAGTTTGACTACAATACAATAGCTGGAAGAATTAGGGAGACTGCTTTCCTAAACCCTAAGGTACTGGTATTATTTTATATCTGACATCTATGTTCTCTTCAATTTCAGCATATAAATTTGTTATAAATTACCGTGCATACCTTTTTCTTCCATATTTGAAGAGTTATTTGTCGCTACTAATTGTTTGTTTTATGTCATTGTGATGGACTGGTGGCAATATGAACTTTTACTGTTTCCTTGTTTATGAATTTGTTCTCTTTCGACCTTTGCAGCTTACTATCGCTCTTAGGAAAGAGGACAATGATCCAGAGAAAAATCAATATTCTGAATATTTCTTTGCGGGGGGGTTGGTGGAATATGTACAATGGCTCAATACTGATAAGGTTTAGTATTTTATTTTATTTTTTTACTTTGTATCTTACTTTCTTTGCAGTTTTTGCTGTGCCATCTTAGATTTTGTTAGTTCTAAGCTGCTTTTCAGTGAGTTCGCACCTTTCTGGCTTAAATATGAGGATTGTTGCTTCCTAAGACTATGTAAATGTTTTTATGGAACAGAACAGATATATGTTTGAAGAGAAAATAATGAAATTAGGACTAAAGATGTGGCACGATCTTTTAATTGCTAATTGACTTATTTAGCTTTGTAAGGTTGGAATAAACAAAGACGGAGAAAGCTTCAAAAGTTTTGTTAGATTTTTGAGTACTATTGTTTGGGGCCTTAGCTGCTAGTTAAGCTTTTACGTCGAATGGTAACTTAATATGGTATTGGAGCTATTTTTGACCATTAGGTCTTATGTTCGAATGCACCACGTGATTGCATTTCTATTTGTTTCTGTCGCATCTTTGTTTTTAACTTTCTATCTTCTTTCTCTGTTTATGCTTAATCCACATGGCAAGCCTGTTTGGTAGCCCTGGGCATTATCGGATCCGGATCGGATCGGACCGGATTCGAATCCGATCCGATCCGATAAGCGTGGAGATATTTGATTCGAATGGATTCGAATCAAATATCAAACTCGGTTTGATCCGATCCGAAAAAAATCGGATCGAATCGGATCAAACCAATCCGATTCGATTGATAATCGGATCGGATCTGTTTGATTCGAACACTGATCCGAATTCGGTAAATTGTTCGAATTTGATCATATATCCGAATTTGATTACCGATCCGAATTTGATTACCGATTTGAATTTGATTACCGATCTGAATTTGATAATGATCCGGATAAATTTGATTTGATAAAGAAACTGAATTTGATAAAGGCAAAACAATCAAAATTCAAAATAGAAAACATCAAAACACAAACACATTAGTCATTAGCCATTAGGACATAACTTGTCATAATGTCATGTAGGAAATTAAAATTTAAAAGCAATAACTGAAAACTGGAAAAGTAATAACTAATTGTTCATAGGATTCATTTAGCCCCAACTGTTCATAAAGACATAAACGTAAATATTTCGTGCTCATATGATCATATCCATCCTACTGCGGTACTGCCAAGAATCAAGGATTTGTTAAGCTCTGTTCTATTAACAATTTTGAAGAGTAATAGAAATTGGCAAAAGGGTAATCGGCCAAACGATACTTGATCCAAACAGCCGCTTAGGCGGCACCTGGGTATTTTAAGTTATGACTTTATATATTTAGATAAAGTTTTGCATGTTGATAAGTTAACCCGCCTTTTGACTGGTCAATGGCGGTGCTTGGGCGGCACTTAGGCAGTGCTTGGGCGGGATGAACTACCAAAATGCCTTGCCCTATTTGCCGCAGTTTGACTGCATAGCGTACTGTATCTCCTACATCTTGTTGTAGTGTTTACCTGTTTCCTATCAAGTAAAAGTAGAAATGATATAGAAAGACCTCAGACCTGGCATTACTTGGTTTTGACTAGAAATACTCTATGGGGACTTGATGGAACGCCTGGATGAGCTAATAACACTGTGTGCCAATGGTTTTTAGCATGCGGAAACAAAGCATACTCCGCTTACAATGTTCTCTGTTGAGTGGAAATTCCTGTTTTTGGATTGCAACAATATATTTTGTACTGAACCTGTTGAAAAAAGGATACATCAGTATAAAATATTCAGGCCTGTAATCTGAATAAAGTCAAAGTTTAGTGAGAGAGAAAATATATAGCAATAGCTGCCAATGGATGGATGGGATGTTAAACTTTTTTACAAATTTGCATGCTCTTTCTTTGTTTTGTTTTGGCATATTGGCGGTGTCATTGTGTCAAATATAGTAAATTGGTCAAGACATTCTTACTTTCTTCATTATAACTGCAAGTGATATTTTAGAAATTATTTTTGGAATTGGGAATTGAATTTCATGTATTGAATGCGGACTGATACTTTTCTTAATGGTCCAGAAACCACTTCATGATGTTGTGGGCTTCAGAAAAGAAGTAGATGGAATCACAATCGATTTAGCTCTCCAATGGTAAATGGCTTATCTGCCACTATAATGCATTTTTTCAACCTTGCTGCCCTTTAGTCATTTTAAATACCCTTTTTCCAGACACTTGCAACTAATTAAATGTCACTGGGTATGTGATACTAATAAGTTTGCTGGGTGTATGTAATGGATATTTGTTGACTATAATGTTTACAATGTAATGAGATACTAATTTTCCACGTATATTTTTTGACATCTGCCCTCGAGTAGTCCAAGTGATCTGTTTTAGGTTTTTACATTCTCTACTAGGTGTGCAGATGCATATTCAGATACAATGCTTGGATATGCGAATAGCATACGTACCATTGATGGTGGCACACATATAGAGGGGGTGAAGGCTTCATTGACAAGAACTCTCAATAGTCTTGGGAAGAAGTCAAAACTTGTCAAGGTGCGATGATAATAACTTTTTAATGGCATTATTTTTATTATAATTTATTTGATATCTTTAATTTTTGTTCATTTCTTTTGTTCTTATTTTTCTGGTATAGTTTTTTGATCTAGGTTGGGCCTTTACGACAGCCTGGTTATAGGTTAAGTGGTTAACAGCTAGGCCTCCTCTCTTTTATTATTTCCTTTTTTGTTTAATACATTATTGCGTTTATATGTGCTTGTTGGGGCCAGTGTTTCTCTCCTTTCTCAAGGGAAGTTCCAATTTTATGTTTCCAACTCCAACCCAAGAGGTGCACCGTGCACAAACAAACAGGTTGAAAATACAAAATGTGCATATAATTCAGATAAAAGATATACCTCTTTCAAGTTGGGCTGTCGGACCAGCCATTAAATTGTTTCGTCTTAGTATAAGTTATAATTTTTTGGACCGTTGCATATGGAGAAAACAAAAATTGCTTGAAAAATGCAAGAGCAAGAGAAGAAAAAACCGTAGCAACCATCACTCAAGTAAAACAATTATTTGGCACGCCACATTTATCCACTTAAAGATTACTGAGAATCAGATGAAGAGAAAAATGAAGGCAAATCAGCTGAGTTTGCACTCTTAAAAGTTTCAGTATGCTTTAACTTCTCTCGAGCCTCCCTTTTTAGCTCTCTTTACCATTAAAACACCATTTTCCAAAAATTTGCAAATTATTGCCAGGGACTGAACTATCAGATTTATGTATTTGTTATGCTACAAAGTGCTTCCCCTGCTGAAGGTTGATTATGTTATACAAGAAGGAAATTTGACTGGCTTATGTTCTGTGCATATAAATATTTGACTGATAGAAGAGAACAAGGATAGTTGTAGCTGTCTCTTTATTGTGATAATGGATCTTTTCCAGGATAAGGATATTAGTTTAAGTGGTGAACATGTTAGAGAGGGACTGACGTGCATTATTTCCGTGAGAGTTCCAAATCCAGAGTTTGAAGGACAAACAAAGGTACTGTCTCTTTTCTAAATATTTCTTGGAGTACTTATGTTATGGTTATCCTTAATACTGGTGTTGGCATTTGTTTATACTTTAATTTCCGACATTTAACCTTCTTGGCTTTCTTTCTACCACTGAAGACAAGGTTGGGAAATCCAGAGGTGCGGAAAGTGATCGATCAATCTGTTCAGGAATTCCTTACTGAATACTTAGAGTTGCATCCAGATGTACTTGATTCAATCCTTTCCAAGTCTCTAAGTGCCCTTAAGGTATTTTTCTTATAATCGAACTATAACTATCAGTTAATAATCATTCTAATGAATGAAGCTTCAGTTTCAAGGACACTACAAATCCACTTGTAACTTGTTCTAGACCTTGAAAATATACAGTGTCCTTATGTCTTTTGTTTCCCAATTCAGGCGGCTCTGGCTGCAAAGAGGGCAAGGGACTTGGTGAGACAAAAGAGTGTGTTGAGATCATCATCTCTTCCAGGAAAATTGGCAGATTGCTCATCTATAAATCCTGAAGAATCTGGTATGTATTGCGTTCTTTTGTGCCTTAATGGAGGAACATGGATTTGAAATGTATGAGTATGATGTAATAGATGGGAATTCACAAATAATCTTCATATTGTGATTCTTATGGTTTCCCTCTATCTAGCCGTTATTCTCATCTCTTAAGTTGTTTATATTAAATCAAAAATATCAAGATTGAGTAAACTCAGTATAATTGTGACAACCTTATAACTTGTAGGTGCTTTTTGTACTCTTATGATATTTCTTTAAATCTCATTGTTTCAACTTGGAATCCTTATTTCTTGTTGGAGAAGTTTTTTCTACAAAAAGCTGATGTTGTGAACCTTGTAGATTTAGGATACAACTTCTATAAGTGGAGATTAGAATAAAGATGTTTAGTTTACCATGAAAAGTTTGAGATTGTAGTTAAATTTAGTTGACTTTGGCCAAAGTTTCCGTAAAAGAAGGTAATTCAAAAGAAGAAGAGCAAATAGCAAATATAGAACCTTATTATGCTGTTGGTAGATGGAATTTTCAATATCACGCAATTCATACTCAACAAAATACTTGTCGGCATTACTTGTATAGACACCAAGTTGTATAAGATAAGTGTTGTTAAAAGCTAGAAGAGCATACTTAAGCCCCGAAAAAATCCTAGGCGCGCAGTGGGGGGGATTTTCTAGATTGAAATGGAGCTCAGTGCTCTGGGCGCACCTTGGGTGCAAAAAAGGCCCCAGGCTCAGGTGCGCCCACCATAAACCCTAATTGTTGCATCTCCACCACGTTGATAATCAAAACCAGCCGGAACAGACATTGTCACGCCAACATTGTCATCGCAAGAACAACCAACAAAAAACAAACCAAGAAAAACCGAACAACCATGTGTCACTTTCTCAAGACAGCTGAGGCGAGGCGACATCGATGAGGCGAGGCAAGGGCGAGAATGGAAAAAAAGCATGTTAATAATCACCGCAGTTCTCATGAAGGGCATTCCAGACGCGCTGAGGTGCACCAGGCAAGGTGACCAATAGAAAAATTTGATAATGGATTATATTTTGCTATTTGACCAAATAATATCATTAATCATTAATTATAAAACAAATATAGCATAAATTTTATTATTTAATATTTTATTTTATAATTCTAATTTAATAATGCATAAATCATAAATATATATTATCATTAATAAATACGCGCATCATGTCTGTGAGGCGTGTCCACTCGACTCGCGCCCTGCGCCGCGCTTTTTAGTCTCTCATTGCCTCAGTTTGCCTCTCTCGCCTTTGGCAACATTGGTTTGCATCAAAGCAAAGCAAGCTCTCTCTTTTCTTTTCCTGTACCTCTCTTCATCAACACGTGTTTGCTTTGTTGAACTAGGTTTATCCAATAACTCAAAATTAGTGTTCTAAAATTCGCTAGGCACTAGTCAGGCAACAACCTAACATCTAGCTCCTAGGGTGCCTACACAGACCTAAGAAATTAGTCGGCAGATAGTTAAAATCTAATATTTTCCAACATCATAAATAATCCAAATCATAAATAATCCAAATGATGCAAATTCAACCAAAATGTAATAAAATATAAAATTAATAACTAAAGTTAAGTCCACGATTAGAGGCCAAACTCAAAATCCAAAAAAAAAAAAAAAAAAAAAACAATAAAACAAAGTTGAAGTTACTAAATCTTCTAATCTTCCTCTTATTCTTCTCCATATCCTTCAAGCACATGTTCTTCATCCGAATCAAACTCAATATCATTCCTTAAGTTCTTCATCAGAATTAAAATCTTCTTCATCAAGTTCCCTAAATTCAGCATTCCTAATACTTTTTCGAGATTGCAACGTTTCAACTGCCTCAAACTCTTCTCCAACCATATTCCAAATAAGCCCCGAACTGAGCTCTGCTTCTTCATCATCACCACCCTCAACAATCCATCATTATGCATTACTAGCATCTTTTGCTAGTAATACATCCGATTTCATCTCTCTCTCCCTTTTGTGCTTGTGCTTCAATTTGACATTAAAGGAAACAAATACTAGATTGTTTAACCCATTCACATCTACTCTTTGCCTTTTCTTCGTGTGAATCTACATAAAATTTATATAAATCAATTAATATAAATAATTAAAATGAAAAAATAATTAACTAATAAATACTTATCTTTTAAAAGTGCTTCAATTTCATTCACACCCGGATGACTAGTAGTTAATGAAATGATTCTTTTTGCCATTTTTTGCTAGTTAGGTGTATGATATCCATACATACGCCAATTAACATAAATAATCAATAGATACCCCACATGCTTTTGCCTCCACTACTTTACTAAAAGTATCATCTTTTGTCTTATATGAAGCTGACTCCTCATTTTTGACTTTACCTTTCATATCAATGTCATTGGAAAAGAAAGCCTTCACCACCGTGAATACTTGCTTTACATTCATATCATATTCAATGCTTGTATCCTTATAGTAGTAGTAAGGATTTAATAGATAAGCCGTCACATGCAATGGAGTATCAAGTTGACCTTCGATTTTACTATCAATAATCTCAAAGATTTGCTGATAATTATTCTCAATATAGTTCAATGCCTCCTTTATCTCTTCCTTTGCCGCCTTTAGCTCTTCATATACAAAGCCCATGGATGACTTTCTATCCCCATCAACTAGTCAAAGCACCCTCACCAAAGGACCAATCATCGAGTCACACCACTCCAAAAAGACACTCATCATCGTATCAAAGGTCACGTTCCCTTTAGCTTGCTTTGATCATTTGCACTCATCCAATTCTCTACTAGCAAACATGGTTCATAAACTTTCTTTTTTCTCCATCAAACTTTGTAAAGTTAAGAAAGTTGATGCAAACCTAGTAACCCCTGGCCTGCCCCTCCTTTTTGTAATTGACCTCATTATAGACAAAGTCATGTGGTGGGCATAAACGAAAATGATGAAAGCCTTGGCACTATCAATGGTTTTTTGTACTTCAACAATTTCCCTATACTTTCGAGCACAAGGTTTTTGGTGTGAGTAGCACACGAATTCCAAAATTTGTGGCATCTTCGCCTTCAACAACTTTGTGGCAGCCATATTGCTGGAGGCATTGTTGGTTACCACTTGAATAATATTTTCCGACCCTATTTGTTCAATGCCCTTCATAGCATACTTAAAAATATGCTCACCGGTATATGTCTCATCGGAGCTTTCCTTGGAAGAAAGGAAAGAGATACCTATTCTGCATAGACCCGGCCGGCGGTTCGGTACCGGCTGGTTTCCGGTTCGGAATCGAACCGAACCGGCTAGTTTCCGGTTCCACAAGTGTGGAACCGAAACACCGAACCGGAACCGAACGGTTCGGTTCAAAGAATTTTTTTTGTTTTTTTTTTTGAAAATTAATTAAAATAAATGATATTAATTTTATAAATAAAAAAAATTTATTACATTGAAGAGCTTGAGCTTAATTTTTTAAAAATTTAAGTTGCCTACGTATCCTCCAAGGGTGAGAGGAATCAAAGCTCACGTAGTTCCATTACAAGTTTTAGACATATCCCCTTGGTAAATTATAATTTTACAATTATCAATCATCATTATCAGTTGATCCTTCGGCTCCGGTTCCGCTTGCACTTGTTGCAGAAGCATTATCGAACAAATCTTCAAAATCATCGGGGGCATCTTCTTGTTGTCTCAGATCAGCTCGAGTCCAATCATCTACACAAGCTGTTGCTTCTAGAGTGCTTGGATGTAATGAAGATCGCCTAGCTTCCAATATATTACCTCCCAAGCTGAAGGCTTGCTCAACCGCAACGGTGGAAATAGGTGCTTCCAAGATCTCTTTAGCAATAATAGATAAAACATGATATATATTTTGATGCCGGTTCCACCATTCAAGGATTTTAAAATTTTTACTGCATAAACTTTCATTAGAAAACTCAAAATTTGTAGATAAATAATTATCTAATTCAGGGTTATTAGTTGTTGTCGTATCCCTAGATTTTTTATTTCGTTGCAATAACCAACGATCCCCTGCGCTAAGTCTTATTTGAATTACCGGTTCGCTACTACTAGATTGACTTAATGTTCCTAAGTTATATCTTACAATATAATCATTAAATAAAATAATTAAATCACTTCTTAATTTCGTCATTATGCTCGTAATATCAACATCATCTAATATTCCTAAATAACCATAGTAAGCTTGTAAACCACCATTCAAACCTTCTAATTTAAATCTAGGATAAAAAACAGCAGCAATAAGATAAAGTAAAGGAATTTCTCTAAAATAATTCAACCATTTTACCTTCATAGCAGTAATGGCTTCGAGCAAAACAATATCATTAGGGTCGTCACTGTCAACATGTTCATTGAGAGTGCCAACAATATTCAAACTCTCAAGAAGAAATAAATGTGCTGTAGGATAATGAACACCGCTAAAAACTAAAGTAGCATCATTAAAAACTCTTAAAATATCTAAATTTTTTTCACAAATATCCCATTGACTAGGATAAAGTGTGATATTTTGAACATGTTGAGAAAAAAAACTACATAATGCATCTTTGTATTGAAATGCTTGACATAAATGAAAATAAGTAGAATTCCAACGTGTTGGAACATCTCTTGAAAATTTAATCGGTTTAATACCATTTATTTTACAAAACTTGGTCCATTCAACCGGATGATGTTTTTCCATGTGCTTGATCATATTGCCGTATCCACCAGAAAATTTATAGATAACCCCACAATAGTTGCAAATTGCTCGTTGTGAACCATCTTCTAGGCGTTCCAAAGTAAAATGAATTTTGAAAATATCCGAGGACCAAGCCTTAACTTCTCTTCTCCGTGATTGTGCACTGACACTAGGGCCGCTCTCTTGGGTTGGCATATTTGACATAATGTTCTCAGATGAGCTTGCCATTTTTCGTTTGAGAAATTAGGAAGAAAAATAAGAAATTTGAATAATTGCGATGCGAATGATAACAAATTAACAACTAAATGAATTGAGATTTAGAATAAGAATATAAGATTATAAGAGAATTGTATTGAAGTAAGATTGAGAATAAGAGAATTATAGAAAATGAGAGAGTTGAGAATTTGGTGTGATGAAATTATGAAAAATGAATCCTATTTATAGAATTTTAGAATTTTTTTGATACCAAAAATGCCCCTAAATATAACCGTTTTATTACCGTTATTAGGGGTACATTAGTAATTTATATTGTACGGTTCCACCGGTTCGAGTTGGGGTGGAACCCCAACCGAACCGATCCCCTTCCGGTTCGGTTCCGGAACCGGAACCTTGGACGGGTCTAATTCTGCAATTAACACAGAAATTCATTATACATCTCCTTTTCGTATCACTCCAAGCATCTGTCATGATCGGACACCCGTTCTCCTTCCACTCTTCCTCGTGTTGTAGAGACACTTTAAGGTTTCCACTTTTAAGGCTTTCAACCTCCTCTTTCAATAATGGCTCCCTCAATTTATATTGGCTTGGAGGTTTGAAACCCGATTCAAATTGATCAATTGCCCCCCTCATGGTTATGAAGCTATCATTGTCAATGACATTGAAAAGAATATCAGATTCATAAACCCACTTAGTGACAAATCACTTCACATTATGTCTTTTTTTTAAAAAGTGCTTCATTAATATTTTGTTGCTGGATTTTTTTACCATCACTTACTGAAGTATCAAGAGGGTCCACCTATCCAAAGGGTCTCGATAACGAGGGGGTCTTGATAATAACCCGTCTACTTTACGAATTTCGTATTCTTCATCGCCCCCAATATTAACTTTTTGCCTTATCTCACTGACATCCATCTCTCTCTTTCCCTCTTATTTTTATTTTTATTTCTTGCCACTAAAATGGCTTGTTTACACTTCTCTTGATCCTCTTTACTTGACTTTAGACACTTGGCAACATTCTCCGATATATGCCCTATATGTTCTTTCATTATGTAAACTCTGGAAAAAGCTTTGGAACGTTATTTGTATTTAACTTTATCCAAGTAGTTCGGATCCACTAAAGCCCCATACTCCCATCCAACATCATTTGATTTCCGTTTAACAACACTAGAGCCGCTGAAGAAGAGGCCATGTCCTAGGAATGAACAAGATATGAAAGTAAACGATATAAAACATTAATCAAAACACAAATTAATTAACTAATTTACTATTAACTATTAAATAATTAACTATCATAAACTCTTAAATTTAAATCATTAATCAAATCAATCAATTAATTATGTAATTAACTATTAACACTCAACTATCGTAAATCTTAAAATTTAAAACATTAATCAAGATTAGGGTTTTAAGAAAATTAGGATTTGTATGAAATTAGGATTATTTTGATGATAACATGAAAAACCAACAAAAAATACCATTTCTTACCTCGGGTGTGGGAAATAAATCAAATGATTCAAAAACTTTGAAGGTTCGTGAGACTGAAAGAGAGAGAGAGAGAAGACAATATTTTGTGGCGAGAGAGGGGGAGAGAGATGTGTGAGAATGAGTGATTTGTTTGAATTTTTTTATTTTTATTTTTTAATAAATTTTATTCACCCTCAAAACGCATCATTTTGGGGATCAAAAAAAAAAAATGTACGCCCAAAACGTCAGCGTTTTACGTTTTGGGGGGTTTAACATTTTGGAGGGGGAAAACTAAAAATAAAACTTAGGGCCGCCTCGTGTGGCCGTCCTAATCAGCTTTAGGCGGAAAAATCGGTGCCTTCAACGATTTAGAGGTAATCGCTGTGGTTGGTTTCCACGGAACGAATGTGGCGCATTTTCGAACGCTACTAAAAACCAAAAAAATAAAAAAATGCTTTGAAATAAAAACAAAATGAAAATGGTTTAATGGGCTTGGCTTGGGTAAATGTTATCCTACCGCTACTGATCATAATATTTTTGTTTTAGGAAAAAATAATTATTGTTACTTGATATTGACTAAAAAAAATTAGTGTAATTTGATATTTGCAAAGATTTGTTAATGTTGGATGATCGGGTATGATTGATGACTAATCTGAATTTTTATGCATATTTTCCATAATTTTATACAATTATGGTGTGTCTAAATCTTAATGTGATGAAATATTAAAAGATGTGAATTTATTGAAATACCTTAACAAGTCATGGAAAATATAGAAAATACAAACTATCTAAATTTAATTTCAAAAATAGTATTCTTGGACCTCAGGTGCTTTATGCATGCACCTTGTGCGCTAGTTTTAGCGAAGCTCCAGCAGGTCAGTGCGTCTCGATCTTCTGACAACACTCATCTCATAAATACAATCATTTTAATTGATTAAAAATCTAATTAAAAGAAGTTGAAAATGCATTATCCTTATTATTTGTTTCTGTAATGAGACCAGTACTTGAGTGAATGACTAATATTAGGTACAACATAAAATAACTAAATTCAACCGACTAAATGACCACAAGACAAGTCTGACCAAAAAGGATTCTTAATGTACTTTCGATTTCGAAAATGGATAATTTGGTACTAGTCCACACCTTATAGTCCACATAAAGTTCACATTCAACTAAAAGAATGTCTATATAAAGTCCACATGAACCTTATCTGAGCCTGACTGATATATATATATATATATTCATACATTTCAAATGTGCGATTACATCAATTAATTACTTATTTAGTTGATGGTATTTGTGAATCTCCTTTTATCAATATATTTTTTAATTTTTTTTGGAGTAATTTAATGTCTTATTGTCTTTCAGGAAAGCTCCCTATTTGTGAACAAACCATTTTTGTTTTATGTAGCTATGCATTTATGAGATGGAAAGCTAATGGCATATTTTATATATTATGAAAATTTTAGTATTTTTTATTCTTTTTAAATATATAGAACCTTTTGTTGAGTTTTTGTTTTAGCCTTTCTGTGTTTTGGCATGTTCACATGCTGAAATTTTATGACAAGTGGGTCATGGAGAAACATGTTTCATTTTTTTTTTGGTTGCATTTATACTTTTTATAGATGGACATCTTTTAATATTCTTTTCTATTTAATCGTTGCAGAAATTTTTATCGTTGAAGGGGATTCTGCTGGCGGAAGTGCAAAACAAGGCCGTGATAGGCGTTTTCAGGTAATATTCAATCCACTTCCACTGCTTAATTGTAGTTCATATTTGGGAAGAATTAGTATTTGCATCTACAAGTGTTTGTTGAGGATGCCCATTACAAGAAACCTTTCCCAGGGGCCAAGACCTTGCTTCGGCAGGACCAACTATGGTGGTGATGTTATCAGTGGATGCAAAAACTATTGTTGTTTATAGCAAACAATTCATTTGCATTTTGAAAAAAATATTTTGGAAGTTAAATTATACATGAAGAAAAACTGGGGAAATAAAATGTTGTTTTGGTTTGCAAACATTCTTCATTTTCCACATGTGCTTAAATGCCTAGTTCCTTTAGTATGGAATTTAATTGAGTCCATATACCAACACACCCAATCTACAGTTATGTTTAACTTTTAGAAAATCGTTTCTTCTACCATTGCTATTACTTTTTACGATTGATTGACAAAACCAACAAAGGCGTGCACTTATAAAAATATGAGAACTCCCTTGCCCGAATTGACCCACCCATCCCAAAATTAGGTTGAATAACATTTCTTTAATAAATTAAGATAGGTTTTAGGATGAGCTTTACATTTCGACAAACACATTAATTTATATTATCAGTATTTGTATTATTGTAACTGTTTTTGTTATATTTTCAATAATCTCTTTTTTTAGTTGATTGGATACTTATTATTATTATTATTATTTTTGCAATTCTTGCTTCACCTTCATCAGGCTCGTCCCTTTGCCCGTAGGCCCTAGGACCCTTTTCGCCTTACGTCTTTAACAACATTGGCCCAAATCAATCTTTTGATGCTATTGTGGTCTATCCGAAATCATTGTGCTTGAAAGTAACGAAATCATGGTAACTAAGAACTTTGTTGATTGTACTATGCATACTATTGCATAGTTATTAACGCCTAGATGCTCCTCTCATTGTCGAAGCCTCCTGCCTAGGAGGCCCATGCCGCCCATCTCATATTCCCAAGTGCGCACCTTGCAACGCTTAAGCACAAAACCCAAGGCGGGTGCTTGTGCGTCTCTTTTTAAAATTTTTTTATATCTTTGAATCTTTTAATTTTCTAAGTTATGACTTTTTTCCATGTGATATGATTATTATTTTACTTGGAGAAATGTCACAGACAGAAAAATTACAGAATTTTTTTTTAACTTAGGTGGCTGGATTTATGTGTAGTGCTGCATTTGGCCATAAATCTGTCCATACAAATCCAGCCACCTAAGCATCTGTGGCTGGATTTGTATAACTTTTCTGCGTCTGTAACATTTCTTTTATACTTATTGAGTTCAAATTTATAGGATAATATTATTAAATACAATTTATATGAATTATTTCAACTGAGAATTAATATAAAAAGCTAAAAAAATTAGGGTATTCCATGTGCCTTACTTCAACGAGGTATCCGCCTCATTGCAGCCTATGCTGTCAAAGGCGATAGTTCAATTTGCCCAAACGCTACCTTTAATCAATCAATGTCCGCCTTAGCCTAGGCGTGCCTCGGGCTCAGGCTCAGACCACCGCGCCTCATAAAGGGTCAGGTCAGGCGACCTTCATTAGGCGCGCGCCTAGGCACAAAGGCTTGTGCCTTTTAGATGCGCCTAGGTGTGCGTAGGCACGCCGCATAAAAATGTGAGAAAACCTCAACCCATATTGACTCACCCAACCTGAAATCAAATTGTATATCATTTATTCAATAAATTAAGATATGTTTTGGGGTTGGCTTCAAATTTTGACAATCAAATTAATTTGTATTATTGTAATTGTTTTTATATATATATATATATATATTTTTTAATTTCTCTTTGTTTTAGTTGACTAGATACTTATATATATATATATATATATATATAAATTTCTTTTACAATTTGCGCCTCACTTCCATCAGGCACCCGCCTTGCGTCTTGAGGCGTGTGCTTAGGCCCTAAGACCCTTTGCGCCTTTAACAACACTGGACTAGTCAAGCATGCGGAATTTTATCTAATATACAAGGAATCATAACTTACAATACCTAAGAGCTGCCCAAGCCCAAGCGCTGCTTTGGCGGTGCCTTTAGTAACATAGATTGCTCCCTGCCACTAGGCCCCAGGAGGACCTTGGCGCCTCGGCGCACCTTGCACCTTTAACAACTATGGTACTATGTTATCATTGAACATGCAATCCTGCAGATGATTGCAGAATGAAATACTTTGTGTCACTGTAAAACGGGCTTGTTGATTTCCTTTGTATCTCTGTAAACTAGGCTTAAAAGGACATGGAACGGTATAGTCTCTGAATTAGCTTTCTTCTAAATGGTGCATTGCAGGCTCAGAAATAATCATTCTTCAATTGGGTACTTGATGGATTATGCCAATGTGCCAGGACATTTAGGATCCTATGAAAATAAACCTGATTAATGCCCTCAGTGTCGCATGTTCTTGCCCTTCTTTGTGATATTGTGGGCATCTTAGGCGTTTGTCCAACTAGATTTGTTGTTGCTGCGGACTTGCATGTATAATCGATCAAAATCAACTTTGTTTTTGTTCAACATGATCTTTCTCGTTGATCACACTAAAGCTGTTTACAATATGAGTCACAGAAACATGTTTAATGGATCAAAATCAACTTTGTTTTTGTTCAACATGATCTTTCTCGTTGATCACACTATAGCTGTTTACAGAATATGAGTCACAGAAACATGTTTATGCAGGCTATTCTGCCACTGAGAGGTAAAATTTTAAATGTCGAAAGAAAGGATGAGGCGGCAATGTATAAGAATGAAGAAATTCAGAATCTAATTCGTGCTCTTGGACTTGGAGTGAAGGTTAACTCATAGTGTTTTTGTTTAATTAATCGATTTATTATTGTTTTTTGGGCTTAAACTGCCTGACATTATATGGGCTAAAATTTTCTTGGAATTAGGGGGAAGATTTTAAAAAAGAGGCCTTGCGTTATCATAAGATCATTATCTTAACAGATGCTGATGTGGATGGTGCTCACATCCGAACTCTGCTTTTGACATTTTTCTATAGATATCAGGTAGATAATAGTGAATTGAATGCTCAAGTAGAAGAAAGAGAAAAATATACTTTCAAATATATAATTTAAGGAAAAGTTGAACTGATAAAGTTTTTGCTTGCAGAAAACCTTATTTGATGAAGGTTGCATTTATGTTGGTGTTCCACCCCTCTACAAGGTTTGTTTTTGGCTGTCACAAATCTGCAAAACAATAGCATATTTTATAAAACAATAAAAATATTTCATCCTTTTTTTAATTTGCTAGGTTGAGAGGGGAAAGCAAGTACACTACTGTTATGATGATGTAGAGCTAAAGAAGGTCCAGAGTTCCTTCCCTCCAAATGCTTTGTACAACATTCAGAGGTTCAAAGGTACGAGGAACAAGACAACTCTTCTGGTTCCCTTTATGTATATATCCACACTCGAATGCATTGGGAAGGCATGCACAAGCATGAGTTTAATATTCATGGTGCATTATTTCCCAACGGCTTGACACTTGCTCAAAACAAATCAGTGATGTCAGATTCAAAATTTTGAATAATTTAAAAGGCAAATTTCTAAAATCTGATGTCATTAGTGCCCAAAAAGAAGTCCAAAATTTCAGTCTGCTCCTTGAGGAGAGGCCCCCGCATGATCATCTAATATTCTTTGTTCCCTGCATTCCATATTATACATAAGACAAAGCAGCACAATTCCATCAAATCCGAACTTTCTTTCCTTGAAGACAGAAGCACTTTTAACATTAGTTCATCTCGTGTTAAAAAAAAAATACATTAGTTCATCTCATTCAGTCCGATGATGTTCAAGAAAACATCATGGTCACGCTCACGCAATAACAAATTGTTTCTTAAAATATAACAAGCTGATGCATGATATTATTTCAGATGATCGTGGCATTTTTTTCAACCCCAACTGCTTATTCACTTTTGTTTATATTCTGCCTTTTATTCACCGCCTTCTCCATAATCACGGTCCATATTTTTATAGAAAACGTGTCTTTGAATTCATAATGATGACGAAGAGCTAGCCTGAAGGCTGATATCTGGCCAATGTCGGGGACCCAACGGAGGAAGATTGTTTCCTAATAAATTTTAGAGTACTTCTATTTACCATTTTGTGCATGGATATAATGCAGGCTTGGGAGAGATGATGCCTGCACAACTATGGGAAACAACGTTGGACCCAGAGCAAAGAATGCTTAAGCAACTAGTGATTGAGGATGCAGCGGAAGCAAATGTTGTTTTCTCCTCCCTCATGGGTGCTCGGGTAAGTAGAGAGGTCTTGAACCTTTGCATTGCCAAAAACTGCAGATCACAGTTTCTGAAGTATAAAAAGTTTGGAATTTTAGTTATTTTCTAGAAAAATTATTAAGCATATAACTGCTGATACTTCCCACTATAACGCCAAGTTCATCCTTCAGAACATTCTTGAAAACCCTTTTCTTTAATGTCCACATGGTCCAACTAATCTTAGATAGCTAAGCCGAACAGTTGAGAAATGTATGATTTCCATTGTTCTTACTTGTTCTTGTTTTTAGGTGGACACTCGGAAGGAACTCATCCAGAATGCCGCAGACCTGATAAACTTAGATCATCTTGATATTTAGGGTATCACTCTGTATGATCGCATAAGTTTTTGTATGTAAACCGCGTGAAAACAAATGGAAAAGTTCTGAGATCACGTTCCAGAGGATTCTAGACATTTTTTTTTTTAAATTGTGAAAAAGGTTTTAGGGTGTATTGTAGTTATTATTAAAGTTTGATACATTTTTCTATTATATGTTCTTTTTGTTGCATTAATTTGGTTGAGCTGAATATCTATTAGCATACATAACAGGGAAGTAGAGGTTATTTGAAATTCCAACTAATGGTCTGATATTTTGTACATATTCTTAATGATATATGTTTTTACTTGGATATTTTTCAACAACTTGTGCTTGTGAAAAATCTCTTCCATATAGAATTCAAGTCAAAGCATCTAGTACTGAAAATGCATTTCGATTCTCATGGTATCATAAATTGTGAACTAATCATCTCTATGAAAGTCCATTTTCGATCAACAAAGAAACACCTGGGCATCAGCCGAGAAATTTACACGAGATTTTTCATTTTATGGGTATACAAGAGTTCTCTCTGCTGCCTGAGCGGCAAGGATCGGTTTGGAAGAGGATTTTCTACACTACTCTCAGGAGATAGAGATGGATTCTTAAAGTTTAAAACTATATCATAGCATGTACCCTATTATATTGGGGTTTTAAATTGGTTTCAAAGTTTTATAGGTATCATGTACAAAAATTTGCTATTCATTTGACCGGGTGTCAAATTTTTAAAATTAATCGCGTTATAAGCGAAATCTTTAACAAGAAGTTTCATTAGTGGAACTGTATTTGTAATACGTTTACAATAAAGGTCCAATAATATTAAAACACGTGTCACACATACACTAAATAACAAAAACCATTCATCTCTGTACCTTGTGACCTTTCAGAAGGTTTCAATCTCGGAAAGGACTCATTAAGAACCTTCGGACCTTATAATCATCTAGAAATCATTAAAGACTTGTCACATCCTAGTTTCCCAAGATGCGATCGGCTCTCCTAAACCTCGTGACATGATGTGCTCTAAATGAATATCCGAAGACTTATTAAGTGAATTCACTTATTATTATTATTATTATTATTTTGGAAAATGTGAATTCACTTAGTTGCTTATGCTTATCCTGACACTTTTGATGCCCTATTCTTGATTTACACAAGTCATGTATTACAGACTTATCTTGACAACAACTAAAATACAGCTGATCTATTTCCTTAACATACTTACATGATTATGCCTAACACGTGTATCATATCATGAAAACATGCCCATGCCTTAACCATGTCTAATCCAATATGCATTATTACCCATGGACTGCTTAAATCACAATCATAACCAGTATTTACCCTACGCATGCATATCATCATCTCATCTAAAGAAAACATGTTATAATTCATGCACAAATGCACAAGGGTTCTCAACATATATTATTATAACCGTGGTTACAACAATATTAAAATTTCAATCACTTGACCTAATATTTACTAAGCGAGTGAACCCTTATGACTACCCTATAACTGCATCAGCAGATGCCCACCGTCCCCAAGCTAGCTCTCCTCATGCATAAGAGAAGTACCTCTGAGACTAAAACTAAGAAAAATAAGTCGTATGAAAACTTAATAAATGAAAGCTAAAACATATTGGAATAAACCTGCAAGTGTGTATTTATATATACTTATGCAACTGGAAAATCCTACGTCAAACCTGATTCCTGATTCATTAGCCACAAAATGTTTGAAACTGCATTACAACTCAAAACCTGAAACATAACTGAAAACCGAAGTATAACAATACACAACAACTATAGAAGACATGCCATGACTTTGAAGCTGTGTCTAGACACTACATCGTGAACTATAAACATGAACCTGAATATATACTCTTGAACTATCTGATTCCTGATTCATTAGCCACAAAATGTTTGAAACTGCATTACAACTCAAAACCTGAAACATAATTGAAAACCGAAGTATAACAATACACAACAACTATAGAAGACATGCCATGACTTTGAAGCTGTGTCTAGACACTACATCGTGAACTATAAACATGGACCTGAATATATACTCTTGAACTAAAGTTGTAAATACGACTGATGACCATGCAATATTATCAGAAAACATTACTGAATATTTATAACGTATATGCATCTGTAAACATGAAAAACATAAATCATAAGCCATAAACTGTAAAACTGAGTCATGAGCTTGAAAACACAATTTAAAGTGAGAAAACATAAGCATGCTTTGAATTTTAAAACTTAATCGTAAGCTTGAAGCATCACTTAAAGCGGAAAAACATAAACATATTCTGAAAATTGTACATGTCTGTGAAACTGAATTTTGTAACCACCATAGCCATGAGCTGAAAAAAAATACATATGCAACGATCGGGATTGAGACGTCTCCCCGACATCACCATACATACCGGGATTGAGCCTTCGCTCTCGCGTATGCTTCCACATGCTCTGAAACATGAAAAACCCACACCAATATCGAAACCAGGGAGCATGAAACCTACTTAATAGGACCTAGTACCGTGTAAGTATGGGAAAATGAATATGAACATGCTGGGCCTATTGGGGTGATCAGTGCATGAGTATCAAATACCCAAATATATGATAACTATGCCGTTAAGCTTCCATAACGCGCACAAATGTAATACTAGCCTATTCTGCATTATCGATGTCCAGTCTCGATAATACTATGATTATGGATATTTAATGATTAAACCTTACGTGGATTAATATTGTCTTATATTTTATTAATCTGGTACTAATCATATGGACTTTTATCATTTATATATCCAGGTAATCCAATTACAAATGATACAAGAGCAATTTCCTTTGTCACATAGTTAATTTTGTACAAGAACACCATGTTCTTTACAAAATAGTGATGCTATGGGTCATAATTATCCAAAAATCTCCCACTTGGCCTATAGCCAATCACTCAAGTGTCAAACACCTGAACTATGTACGGGTCGCTCAAACTTCTGCTGAGAAATAGCTTTCGTCATCGGATTTGTAAGGTTATCATTTGATGCGATTTATTCGATTATCACATCGCCACGATGTATGATCTAACGAATCAGATGAAACAGTTGAAGTACATACTTGGATCGTTGATGAGACCGCGGTTCCTTAGCATGTGTTGTAGCCCAGCTCAGCTGCTAACAGAACTACTCCTAATCCAATTAGGAATTTATAGATCCAAAATGCTTCTTTTGCTGCCTTAGCTGCAGCAATATTCCGCTTTTATTATTTAATCGGCAACAGTATCTTGCTTAGAAGATTTACAGCTCACTGTTCCGTTATTCAAACTAAATATGTACCCTTATTGCGACTTACAGTCGTCTTTATCGGTTTGGAAACTTGCAGCGGTGAACCCAGTCACCTCAAGTTCTCATTTCCCCATATTCTCAAAAAGCATCCTTAGTTCATCCAAGATACTCAAGGATGTTCTTTACTTCAATCCAGTGACCATCACATGGATTGGCCTGATTGTGACTCCATATGCTCAAAGCATATGAGACATCAGGTCACGTATATTTTCATAACATACGAGCTCTGGGAGAGTGTCAGCAGCTTTCTAAATCTATCACAGTAGATCTTTATTCCTAGAATAAATCCTGCTTCTCCCAAGTTTTTCACGGAGAATTTTATGAAAGCCAAGCTTTCACCGATTATAGTATGAGAATGTTATTGCCGAGAAGCAATACATAATCAATATAAGGACAATGAATGTCAGTGCGCTCCCACTAACCCTCTTATATACACAAGAATCATCTTCATTTTGAATTAAATCATATACCATTATGATTACATCAAAACGATGGCTCCAAGAATTCAATGTTTGATTCAATCCATAAATGGATCGATTTAACTTGCAAGTCTTGTTTGCATATTTTGGCACGACAAAACCGTCAGGATGTTGCATAAAAACATCATCCAAAAGGTTTCCGTTAACGAAAGCGGTTTTGGAGTCCAGCTGTCATATTTCATAAATGAAATATGCAGCAATAACACACATTATCCGAATGGATTTAATCATGGCAACAGGTGAAAAAGTTTCGTCGTAATCGACATCATGTCGTTGATGATACCTTTTCTGTACAAGCCTAGCTGCGTACATTTGTATGTTGCCATCCATGTTTGTCTTCCTTGAAGACCTATTTAGTAACAATAGGCACAATGCCTTCTGGTACATCAATCAGTGTCCAAACTTGGTTGGTATACATGGAATCCATTTCGGACTTCATGGCACTTTGCCATAAAAGGAGTCGATATCCTGTATCATTTCCCCATACGTAGTCGGTCCATTATTCTCAATAAGATTAATATCTACATGAGGTGAGATTAGAAACCCATACCTCCCAGGTTGTTTTCTGACTCTCTCCGACATACGCGGTTCTTGTGTATTCGAAGATTGTGGTACAGTTTCATCCCTGATGAACTGTTCATATTCCGTAAGGGATCAGTGCCTGGAATAGTATCACTCTGATTTTCATCGAGTTCTACTTTCCTCCCACTTACCACTGCATTTAGGAATTCCTTTTCAAGGAAAACCGCATGAAGAGCAACAAATACATTGTTCTCTTGTGAGTTGTATAAGTACTATACTTTGGTTTCCCTAGGATAACCTACAAATATGCACTTATCCGATTTGGGTTCTAGTTTGGTATCATCCAAACGTTTAGAGTATGCCCAGCATTCCCAAATCTTTAGGAATGAGAAACCCGATTTCTTTCCTGTTCATATCTAATATGAAGTCTGTTTAACAAATTTTTTATGGAACCTTATTCAAAATAAGTATTGCACTGTTTAATGCGTATCCTGAGAAGGAAATTGGTAGCTCAGAGCGACTCATCATTAACCTTACCATGTCCAACTAAGTTTGGTTTCTCCGTTCGGTCACACCATCCAACTGAGGTGTTCCGGGAGGAGTCCATTGTGAAAGAATACCATACTCTTTCAAGTAATCTTGAAACTCATATGTTTAAGTATTATCCACCATGGTCCAACCGTAATGTTTTAATACTTTTACCGGTCTGTTTTTCTACTTCGTGTCGAAACTCTTTCAATTTCTCAAAAGTTTCCGACTTGTGTTTCATAAGATACACATAACCATAACGCGATGCCATATCCGTAAAGGTTACAAAGTATTCATATCCACCTCTAGCCTAGCTAGACATGAGCCCACTTACGTCACTATGAACGAGGGCTAACATATCGGTGGCAGTTGCACCTTTACCATGTAAAATGTATTTTAGGCACTTTGCCTAATAAACAAGATTCATAGACATCATTTGAATTAGGATCAAATCCATCCTAGTATCCACTCTTCAAAAGTGTGGATATACGAGTCATGTTAATGTTCTCAAACATGAATGCCACAAATAAGTCTCATTTGGTTTATTCAATTTGAGCTTTTTGTTTGTCATTTTATATGTTTGAGATTCATTTATATTCTAAATATAAATACGGTTATTCACATCTAATATGTATATCTCAATATCATCTTTATAAACAAAACACCCAGTGTTCTGGAATACAAAGGTATACCCGCAATGGGTTGTACTAGATATAGATATAATGTTTCTAGTCAAACTAGGTACATTATAACAGTCTTCTAATTTAAGTACATGCCCTAAGGGCAGTTCCAAAACTTAGGTTTCTACGGCCAAAACAACGACTCTCGTCTCGTTTCTGACTCGCATGTCGATCTCATCTGAAGCCAGTCTCCTGCTAATCAGCAGATTCTGCACATCAGTACATATATTTATGTACCACATCCAGTATCAAAATCCAATTCTTAAAACTAGTAGTGGACATGTTTATAACAAACATACATGAAGCCGGAGCCTTGCCCCACCTTCACTTCCTTCATGTCTGCCTTGTCCATACGACAGTCACGCTTCCAGTGACCCCGTTTGCCACAGCTTAGGAAGACATCTTGGGATATGTCCTTTGTCTTCCCAGAAGACTGTGACGATTTAGCCTTGCCATTTTCTTCACACCCCCAGAAGCCTTTGGCCAAGCCTTGGCCTTCTGGGATGTCGAAGTAAAATGCGCCTGGCGCTTCTTGCCCTTTTAGAAGCTCTAGCTCTTCCTCCTTGAGTATAGCCATTAACTCTCCAAGAGTTTTCTATTGGTTCATCATGTTGAAGTTCATGACGAACCCGCCCCAACATTCGGTAGAGATTGCAAGATCAAATCTTTGGAAGTCTCGGCCTCGTAGGTAATGCCCAGCTAACCTAGTTGTTCGATGTCAGCAATCCTCTGCGACACCTAGTGCTCGACAGATGTACCATCTGATATGCACGAGTGAAAGAGCTTCTTTTGCAATTCGTACTCTAAGATCTAAGGATAGATCTATGAAGAAAGTCTCTAGATGCTTGCACCCTAAAATAATCATGCCAATTCTAATCATACATAAAATCATCAAGCATATGAGTTTTAATATGTTGGAATTATTTTAGGCATTAAATAACTTTGATTAATATTTAATTATGATATTGTATTTATTTTATTCAAATAAATTTACTATTCATATTTTTCTGCAGACGCGTGAATTTTAAATGCCATTTCATAATTCAAATCTTAACCAAATCATGCAAAACTTGTGACTAAAATTAAGTTCAGGGTGTTATCTTTCCAACGAGCTTTTAAACACCTAATTTTGAGTTCAAATGAGAGAGAAATAATCAAAACAAAAATGGCGCTTTGATACCACTGTTGGGAAGCGGCCGCGAGTGCGCAGCGGAAAATTAAAATTATTATGTCGCTTTCCCTTTGCCCAAGACCCATTTGTTTTGATTATTCTACAAGCCTAGGCATGTTACTATATATTCTAAGCATAAAACTCATAAAACATGCAAAGAACATAAACCTAAACATGCTAACTATCATAAGAACTCTAATTAAAATAAAGAAAGAAAAAGACTTACTTGAACCGAAGACTCCTCCAGTCCTCCCTCCAATCTATAAGCTTTTCTCGAACTCAGCAAGATCTTCCACGTTCCAAAGAGCCACCCAAGTGTGTGGCCTCCAAAGATGCACATACCAAAACCAAAACTCAACGGCAAGACTACGCCTTGAGTGCACGGGTATTTTGCTATTGGTGCTAGCCTAGGCAAATACTTCAAAACTTTTAACTCGAGGTTCCTCTAGTCAATTAGACTTAAGGATCCTCAAAATCAGTGGCTTACTCTTAAACTTTAAAGTTGCTCATTTATATAAACACAAGATATGAAAGGTTTTGGTGTAGCAAATTTGTGAAGAATTCTTTGGGTTTATATATAGTGCTCCAAAGACAACAAAATTAATTAAGAATCCGATGTGGGATAAAAGCTAATTTAATCTCAGCCATTGGATTTTAATTTAGTGGTTTAATGAGATTACAAAACCCTAATAAGAGTTTGGGCCGAATTGGAATTCAAAACAAATAACAAATTTTTTTTACTATTCACGTGAATAGTAATTTTTTAATTTTTTTATTCCAATTCCCAAAGTGCCCCTATCGTCATTCACCAATCCCTAAGCCACTATAGAATCTCATAAATGATCTGTTCAATAATTAAACACATTGAACAATTTATGAACAATTCCTACAACAATCATATATGCTGTTATATTTGTACTGTGCACTGTTAATCATTGATTTCGACTTTCTTGTGTGTGACCTTTTGGGTTCCCCTCAAGTTGGACATGAAATGAATCATGATAATTTAATCGAACATAAATTATCCTCCGATCAGATGGTCGTTTGATTCATTGACCAAAGTTGACATCTAGCAACATGCCAAAGCCCCCAAATGAGAAGGAAATATATATATACCCATTCTGTATGCGATTTACATATGATACAATCCCTCGCCTCACTGTATCCCTACCTATTGACCTAGGGTACGGAAAATGTCTACCTATTTGGTCAAATGTATGATGTTGATAGTGTCATGAATCGTGCTAACCCAAGAATCTCACATGATTCTTCCGCTGTGGCCACAGTCTCAAGCACTGATCACACATATCAACCCGCGAACTGGAATACTACTCTTATAAGAAAATATTATCCAAGAGAGTGGCGATTCTCTATTGTATCTTTACAAACTTCATGTGTTTCAATAAATGACCCAATCATACCCTTATGACCGGATTTTTTGAACCGGGGAAGGAGAATGTCAAAGTTATTTGATCCACACATAAGATTGTAAAGACCTCAAGTTTAAGGACTAGTCATATAATCGATACATGAAAGTTCTCACAGACACATGAGATAAACACTTCATATGAAAACTTTTGGCAGTCAGTTCGATGGACACGAGCAACTCATGCATCCATGTGATACACCAAGCGGACGGATCTACGCTAGTAGCCTATGAGATCGGCTACCCCACTTAAGGGCGGATCATATCATCATGCTAGTCTCCCCGCTTTGTGAACGCCCAGATTATTCACAAAACTATGACTAGGAACATTTAAAAGTAATAATTCTCATAAGGCGTGGAAGCCATCGTCTTATTACTCCAAGGGCTTTATTACAGTGTTGATGATTCATATAAGTTATGTAAGACACATATAATAAAGATTGTCATTTTATTAATTAATGAAAATATTACAAATACATGTACATATAGCCCATCCACAAGTTGGGTAAAAGGCATATCCCTAACACAAGTTCCAATTATGGCTACCCACACCCGACATGTATATTCCTATCCTGTAAGGAAATCTATTAAAGGGTTATCTATCCTTAAGGAAGATCGTGAGCTATTGAATCTAAGGCTGAAACCTAAAATGTATTTTCCAAGTTCATTTTAAGTTTACCACATCAATCTTATTGGTGATCAAGCAACAATAAGCATTAATCTTAAGACTCAATAAACAAACTAGAGAATTACCCATAATATAATTAAATCAATTATTAAGTATGTGAATATTGTGTTTCATCACTTCCCTAGAATAAAAGACAATGCTGGGGTTAGAGGATCCACATTTAATATTTCATATCTAGGAATCTCACTTATTATAATATATAAATTATTTTATGTTCTGCTTTCTCAGGAATTAATAATGTTAAACATTTAAAACCAGCCATATAGGCGGTAATCCATTTAGTCCAACTACACCAGCCATATAGGCGGTAATTATCTGTCAAATAAAAACCAGCCATATAGGCGGTAAAGTAATTTATATTTAAACCGACCATATAAGCGGTAATAAAGTCTGCCATTAATTAATCCGGTTAAATTATATTTTAAATATCATAATTAAGTGAGATCAACCTAGATAATTATATTAAATGTTTCACCTTTTACCCCAGCAAAAATTTAACTACAAAACATAAAAGTAAATAAAAATAAAATACTAAAATAAAATATAAAAATAAAAAATACATAATTTAAATATTACAATTTATACAAAAATAGAGGCTATCCTTAAAAGTCTAAGAAAACCCTAAGGAAAGCACGAAAACAAATGAGGTGCAAATGGCTTCAATTTATAGGCATCGGGACAGGCCCGCGTCGCGATGCGGTGACGTGTTGACTGGTCAAACGCGTGTGGAATTGTTGACTTACTGATGTGGCATGCGGCTTTGACTGTTGATTGCTGACGTGGCATGATGTTTATGTCGGCACAATGAAATGGTGACACATGGCACTCGATAGATTCCGATCCACTGAGAAGCTGACACGTGGCGAATCAGTGATTGGCTGTTGATGATGTGGCGACACGTGGCTCGGTGAATCGGTTGGATGCTGATATGGCTGACACGTGGCGGACACGTGGGCGACACGTAGATGACACATAGCTGACACATGTCACGTGGTTTATGCGGCCGAATAGGAAGCTGACACGTGGCACGCGTATTTTCGACACTATGGGATTGTGACACGTGGCACGACACACGTTAGCAGATCTGCTCTGATGTTGACACGTGACAGGCGCATGTTAGCACGGTGCATTTTAGCAAACTTCTCAGATTGTGACATGTATCCCCGTCGCAGGTTAGCATGAAGCGGCGCACGTTAGACGTCGCGACGCCGAAGCTTTCACGTCGCGATACGACAAATTAACTAAATGCCCTTTTTTGTCATTTTTCTCTATTTTGGCCCCAAATTGCTTCCAATGCTTCTCAAACTTTATTTATCTACAAAACAACACAAAAACACATCAAAACGTTCATAAAACCCGAGAAACTATACAAAATATTAGGTTAAATGAGTGGGAAATAATGATATAATTACCACTCATCACACCCCCAAACCTAACATTTTGCTAGTCCTAGAGCAAAACAACAAAATAAAATAACATAAACATCTTTAAAATAAAATTAAGCTAAGCCACTTTCGTAGGGATCGCGGTTGCATTTAGCATATGCCACAAGCCTTTAAACCCTAAGTGTCCCTAGTGGATGAGTTGTAGTCTCGTGAGGGCTTACAGTGATGATACCCCCAAACGTCAAACTAATGCACACAAAAGAAAAAAGAAAATAAAACTAATGCACACAAAAGCAAAAAGAAAACAAAACTAATGAAATAATAAATATATAAATAACGTCCTCAGAGAATGTCTAGTAGCAAAGTCAGATGAACCTTCAAAACACATATTTCAACTAAAATCCTTTCTTTTGAACAAAATATCTAAATCAAACTCAAAATGTGTGTGTGAATAATTTTGCAAACAGCTTCGATTATAAATTGTCAACTTGGTGATTTCATCTCAACTCTCAGTAGTTAATGAGTCAAACCAACCTGAGTATCTAAAATTTATTCTGTCTACTACAATCAGCATAGGTGAGGTATGTGATTTTTCTGATTTTTTTATATACAATATCTTCCGTCTATATAGCGAGCTTTGGGCCAGTGACTCCCAAACAAGTTGGCTTTAGGGCACTAGGTGTTAAGACACCCCTACGGACTTAATTACTTAGACTTCAGATATATATATATATATATATATATATATATTTTTTTTTTGCAACATCTTCGATCCATGTAACGAGCTTTGGGCCAGTGACTCCCAAACCAGTTGGATTTAGGGCACTAGGTGTTAAAACACCCATATAGACTTAATAACTCGGATCTCAGACGTTTTTTTTTTTTTTTTACATACCTCACTTAATAAATAAGTGTAGACAGAAACAAAAACTCAGGAAAACGGTCATTCATCAACCACCGATTATTTTAACTAGTCACTTCGTTAATTCCTTATTATCTAACTACTTACAAAACTATTTTTTAAGTGCGCACGAGTCTGACCTAGATATGAAATTCAAAATAGGGATAAAAGTGAAATTATCATTTATCTTTTCATAAAACTCTTTAACTAAACAAACAATCAAATCATTGGATTTTTTTTTTGGGTTTTTTCGATTTTAAAACACACAAAAACACACACAAAATGCAGAAGATAAAAATTACAAAAATAAAACACATAACATGCAGAAAAGAAGAAAATTTTTTGGACGGAATTGAAAAATTAAAAATAAATAACTATCACCCCCAAACCTAAATATAGCATTGTCCCCAATGCGTTACAAAACAAAAGTAAAAAGAAGGAAACAATAGTACGTGAGTTTTTCAATCATCAGCTTCCTCCTCCTCGCTGTCGATATTTGGATATGGTAGAAACTGGCCATCTTGCATCCCCAGATGTCGTGCCATTTATTGGAGCATCTGAACCATGTATTCCTGCTGAGATTACAATCTAGTGACTCGTTGGGTTAAGGTACGAGGCCGGGATGATCTGTGTGGTGGTTGAGGCGGTTGCTGTGGTTGTGGTGCAGGTGCAGAAGAAGATGATTCGGCAGGAGCTTGTCTCTATGTACGAAGTTGCTGGATGATGCGGGCTGTTAATGCAGTCATGGGCTGTGTCAACTATTCTCTTGGGTCAACAGGGACCCTGGCCAATGTGCAAAGTGAAGTAATCAAGTGACAGTATAAAAGACCAGCCTGTGGTGAATTCGCAGCCCAAACAATGTTAGTCGTCATCAGCTCTCCCACATTAATTGAATAACCTTCCAATATGCAATACAACAATATCATCCGTTCTTTTGTGACATATGTGATGTGGGATCCAGGTAGCAAAGTTCGAGTAATGAAGTGGAACCACACCTTAGCTTCAGGTTTCAGCAACTTAGAACTCATCTTCAAATGTTCCCCATTGCTGCTCATTTCCCAAACAACATTAGGGATGCACAAAGTCTCTGTTAGATGAGTGATATCTATATCTTCCCTCACCACTGAATATTCATCAACCTCCATATCAGGTAACTCATAAAATCTGCTAATGGTTGTAGTGTCAAATGTTACTTGCTGTCCTCTAACCATTACCACATTCGCATGATGCTCGGGAGCATTAGCGTAAAACTCACGTACAATTGAGATACATGCGGGGTGGGGCTGTTGGCAAAGCTTTTGCCAGTGCCTGATTGTAATAACCGTATCAATCTCAGGGAATAGTCTGGGGTTTATTTCAAAACCCCTCTCCATAATAGCTACCTTGTTCCTCATTCCTTTATCAAATATTTTCTCTGCGTTTGCCGAGATAAATTTAGAAGCATCAAAACTCGATCCGGTAGATGCTGAAGCCCTAGATCTCTTTGGTGCCATTTTGCAGTTTCAAATTTTCAGAAAAATTGACAAGGTTCGGCCTAAAAACTCAAAATATCCCTAAATTCACCCTAAATTTAACACTTCAAAAATCACAAGAACTTTAGACTTCGCCCTCAATTCTACACAATTCAATCAATTTTTTCAGTCCGCAAATCATAAATTCACCAATTCTGCCAATTTCTCACTGCCAAACTTCCAAGTTCAAAACCCTCTAATTCAATTTCAGCAAAAATTACCAAATTAACAACCCACACACTTAATTTCGGTTATCCTTTCTTTCTAACCAGAAACTAAAAAAAAAATGAAGATTAAAGATAGATTTTACCAAATAAGAGTTGTTACACTCAGATCCGAACGATGAAAGTGATGAAATGTTGCCTTGAAGAACCGGATCTTGAAACTTGTGGGTCTCGGTCATGGGAAAATCGAAGGAGATGGATGGAAGTTTGAGGTTTGTTCGCTTGATTTGGTGAGTTTAATGGACTTGGTTGAATGATTTGGTGCTTGGAGAACCGAAAGTTAGGTGATTTTTGAGAAGAAATACCGAGAAGATGAAGGTGAGAAGTGCAGAAATTGACTGGCGGCTGCAGTATAAGGGTTGCTGTCGAACGCGCATCGCGACGCGTAAGTTTTTCTTGTGTCGCGACGCTAAGTTTCTAAGGTTTGTGTTTTGAGGCTTCTGTGTCGCGACATGCAGGGTTCTCGTGTCGCGACACGGGAAATTTTTTTTTTTGTTGGCAAAATCAAGTCTTTCGACAAATAAATCCACTGGGATGCGCTGACTCCTTACTCAGCCGTCTTTACTGGATTGACTTTTTATACTTGCGATTTTATCAAATTTATTTCATGAAAATCCCACTTGCACTGGCTTGCTTTGTCTTAAAAATATTCCGTCTTTATTTTACCTGAAATAATAACAAAAAATTAAAAATTCTACAACATCTATACATAAAACAATAATAATTAAAAATAAAATTATTACATGGGTTACCTCCCTGCTAGCGCTAAATTTTTCGTCTTCAGCCAGACGTGACTGAAATCCATATGTCAAGGAGGTTTCAGTGTGGTTTTGGATGTCCGATTAAAGACAATCCCGTGTGCGTTGCTTTTGAAGGGTCTCTTCCAACGGAAAAGTGACAAAAATAATTTTTTCTCATTCAATGCTTGTGCCATCTTTTTGATATTTGTTGCTCCAATGGTTCCTGAAAAGAAAGAAAGAAAATCAGAAGGTCTCGTATGGTGCTTGACTTGGAATGGAAGTTCCATTATATCAAGCTTCTGGATGATATCTTTGATTTCTACTCCCAAAAATAGTGATGTTTCTCTTGAATGCACTGGATCTTCAATAAGGTCAGACATTTGCTCCTCCATTTGCTCTCCTTCTTGTTCTACCTTTTCTTCACAGATGAATTTTAAAATTTCCGCATTCAGTTCTTCACTTGTCATCTGTGAAATGCATGCTCCATAAGTATCACCCTGAGGATGTAAAGATATGTCAGATTTTAGGTTTTCATCCTCTGATATGACTGGTTTAGGTAGCTCGTTTTCAAACATTAGTGCAAATCATTCTCCAAGATCTTCATTTTAAGGATGGAAAGTTTCATCCTCTTTTGTTGGTGCAGTTGGTACAAATAGCTCATCTTTTTCATCCTCGTCAGAGTCAGAATAATAAAAATCAAACAGAGACTTTGCTGGTTTGGGTTCCTGAACTGATACCTCAGATTCCTGATACTGCTCAGCCTCCTCCTCTGCTAAAGTGTCATCGTGAAATGCTTGGTACTTGAAGGCTTCATCAATGTCATCTGAAAATGCTCCTTGAGGTATGTAGCTCTGGTTTTCTGTTAATTGTGTGATTTGATATGTCATTCTCTGAATGGATTCTGCTTGACTCTGAAATTGTGCATCAATTTGAGCTTCCCGTTCCTTGAACCAATCTCTGAGCATGTGAATCATCTGATCTTCCTATAATGGTTCTAGTTCTTGATGAAAATCGTAGGTGGATGGTGGATAAGATGGAAAATGTAGTTCTGTGAAATTTACTGATTCTTCGTACCTTGGATGATTTTAATAATTATACCAACCTGAAAGGTATATACATTGATCGCTCGGGTGGTTACCATCACATATCTCACATCTCCCCACTGTGTTCTGATGAGCAAATGTAGTATTGCTTGGTTTTGGCTTCCATTGATAATTGTTGGGCTGGACAACATGCCTCAGAAAACCGGACTGTTGCTCCCTGAATTGGGATGTATCTTCTTCTAGTAAAGCTCGTAATCTTTCTATCTCCCAATAATGTTCCATTATTCAACCACCTGAAAAATAAAATAAAGAAATAAAAATAAAGAAAATTAAATACAAGTAAATTACATAGCTTTAAAATTAATAACTCAAGAAAAATAAGTCCCCGGCAACGACGGCAAAAACTTGACCGGCGTAATCACATGCGTATAACGCAAGTGCACGTATTGTTCAAGTAGTATAAAAATATCGATCCCACGAGGACTTAATTCCTACTGTTGTTATTAATTATTGATACTATTTATTTACAAGTATCTAATTAAGGGAGAAGAGAATGATTACTTTTGGTTGGTTGAATGAGGATTTGCTGAATAAATAAATAAAATACTCAAAACAAAATACTAAGGAAAATAAACAAAATACACAAATATCTAGGGTTGTGATTCCACACAATATTATTCTAATGATAAATTGATTCTTTTATATATGTGTAATAAATTAGTCTGCTAACCTGTAACACGAAATTATGTAAAAGCCTCTTCTGATGGTCAGACACAAATACCCAGTATAACCCAATTAATCATATTCCTATGTTAACCAAGTTATCTGAATTCATTAAGTTCAAGTTCCAATTATGGCTACCCACGCCCGACAGGTATATTCCTATCCTGTAGAAAAATCTATTAAAGGGTTATCTATCCTTAAGGAAGATTGTGAGCTATTGAATCTAAGGCTGAAACCTAAAATCTATTTTCCAAGTTCATTTTAAGTTTACCACATCAATCTTATTGGTGATCAAGCAACAAGAAACATTAATCTTAAGATTCAATAAACAAACTAAAGAATTACCCATAATATAATTAAATCAATTATTAAGTATGTGAATATTGTGTTTCATCACTTCCCAAGAATAAAAGACAATGCTGGGGGTTAGAGGATCCATATTTAATATTTCATATCTAGGAATCTCACTTATTATAATATATAAATTATTTTCTGTTATGCTTTCTCAGGAATTAATATGTTAAACATTTAAAACCAGCCATATAGGCGGTAATCCATTTAGTCCAACAACACCAGCTATATAGGCGGTAATTATCTGTCACATAAAAACCAGCCATATAGGTGGTAAAGTAATTTATATTTAAACTGACCATATAGGCGGTAATAAAGTCTGCCATTAATTAATCCGGTTAAATTATAATTTAAATATCATAATTATGTGAGATCAACCTAGATAATTATATTAAATGTTTCACCTTTTACCCCAGCGGAAATTTAACTACAAAACATAAAAGTAAATAAAAATAAAATACTAAAATAAAATATAAAAATAAAAATACATAATTTAAATATTACAATTTATACAAAATAGATACTATCCTTAAAAATCTAAGAAAACCCTAAGGAAAACACGAAAACAAATAAGGTGCAAATGGCTTCAATTTATAGGCATCTGGACAGGCCCACGTCGCGACGCGTAATTCCTTCTTGCGTCGCGACGCGGCGATATGTTGACTGGTCAAACACGAATGGAATTGTTGACTTGCTGACGTAGTACGCGGCTTTGACTATTGATTGCTGACGTGGCACGCTGTTTCTATCGGCACAATGAAATGGTGACACGTGGCACTCGACAGATTCCGGTCCACTGAGAAGCTGACACGTGGCGATCGGTGATTGGTTGTTGATGACGTGGCAACATGTTGCCCGGTGACTCGGTTGGAAGCTGATGTGGCTGACACATGGCGGACACGTGGGCGACACGTAGACGACACGTGGCTGACACATGTCACGCGGTTTATGTGGCTGAATAGGAAGCTGACACGTGGCACGCGTATTGTCGCATCATGGGATTGTGACACGTGGCACGACACACGTTAGCAGATCTGCTCTGATGTTGACACATGGCAGATACATGTTAGCACGGTGCATTTTAGCAAACTTCTCCGATTGTGACACGTATCCCCGACACGGGTTAACATGAAGTGGGGCACGTTAGACGTCGCAACGCTGAAGCTTGCGTGCCGCGACCCGACAAATTACCAAATTGCCCTTTTTTGTCATTTTTCTCTGGTTTGGCCCCAAATTGCTTCCAATACTTCCCAAACATTATTATCTACAAAAAAACACTAAAACACGTCAAAACGTTCACAAAACTCAAGAAACTATAAAAAATATTAGGTTAAATGAGTGAGAAATAGTGATATAATTACCACTCATTACTATATACCTACTATCGTTCGGAAAGCTTGCTATACACACTTGGATCTAGAAAGTTACTGAATATACTCTATAGAATTATCTGAGGAGGGAAGAAACCTTACTTGAGTCTATCTGTTATCCTTATGTTTGTTTCTGCTCATTCTAATCTCTTTACTGCTACAAGCTCTTGCATTTTCTTTACTATCAATTCTGTTTCTATTCAATCTATTATCTCTACTTAGTCTTAGTATAAACATCTTTCTTTACTTTCTAGTTCTGCACATTCTTCTAACTTTTTTTTAAAGCTTCAGGCATATGTTCTCGAAAATTCACTAATTGTTCTTATCACTTATCATGTCTGAACCTCATGTGGCATATTCGAATGATTACAGAAGTATTATGCTATAATAAGGATTCTAATTTCAGATTAGTGGATGGATATTCAAATGTTTCTCGAAAATCTTACTAACCTTTCTATAGTACTTGAGGGCATACTCGTGGATCAGATACTTGAGAGGTAGTGTTTCGCATATAAGTACCCCGAGTATACTACATATATAATATCCCAGCATTCTACCCACTGCAGTCACTAACTCTCTAGAACATACTCTGATACCAACTTTGTAACATCCCCCTCTCGGAGATGCTACCGACAGAGATGTTAACCTATCACCTTCATCCTCTAACTAACCGACTGACTAACTGAACTCTACTACTTTTCTTATTATTTGACAATCATGAATCACACATTTACATTAGAGGGCTACATGCCCAACTTAAATTAATTAAACAACTATTACTCCTTAAAACTCTGTGTTAGCCACATTAAACTCTAGTAACTTTGACCCTGAAAACCTTGTGTAATGACTCACAAGAAATTAACACATGACTTGTACTTTAACTTTTACAACCTTAAATTTAACTAATCCATATACCTCGGACTTGACTTCCATGTGGACCCAATAACCCTAATGACTTCCATTAGTATCCATCCTCTCGAGCTCGTCCTCTAAATTGACCTGTAAAAAAGAAAACACTGGAGAGTGGTGGGGGGGGGGGGGGGGGGGTTGGATCATTTGAACGACCTAGTGAGTGGACAATTTAAAATGGGAACTAAATACTTTATGAAAAATTTATTTTTATGAAATCAAAATCATCTCAAGAAAGCTAATCTTTTCTGAAAACTCTTTTCTTATCTGAAAATAAATCTCTTCATGTAAAACTTTTCTAGAAACTTCTTTCTTTTTGTAAAACTATAAGATCTCTCGTAAAATTGATTCTTGTAAAACTCTTTCATGAAACTATCATTCGGAAAAATCACATCTGAAAAACAATGGACGTATGTGGGTGTTATGTATCGCCGTCCTCGCACATACCTAACTAGTGCCTTGGGGCATTACGTATCGCTGTCCCCCAAGTCACTGAACTAGAGACAAAAGCGCTAATCAATGCTGTCATCCTGTCCCTGAAACTAGGATCTAGGGACATTACGTATCGCCGTCCCCCTAGTCCTGAAACTATATGTGCACATGTCTCTGTATCCGTCAATTCCAAAAGTCTCAAAGATTGGGTTTTTCCCCAATCTAAAAAAAATCATAAAAGAACTCTTATCAAAATATCAAAGCACAATAGCATTTCTCAACTAATATGAAAACAGTTTTAAACTTATCAAAATAATTCAATAATTTTTAATGTAACACCATGGTCGGACCGATCATACTCGGTAGAGTGAATCATCATGCATAACACCTTAGAACTCATAGAATATTATAAAAAATAGGCTTCGCACCTTAAGAATCTGGTAAGGAAGTCCTGATAAACTTTCAGTTTCAATACCTCATTTTAGCTTAACAGAGTCAACAAGTTAGTTTTAGTAATCTGGACATATGTTTTTCGTCTGATATCTGATTTTCATGAATTTTAAATCATTGGAAAGCTAAGAATAAGATAACCTGCAATGCAGGAGTTTGTAGTACACTCAGGATTAAGATCAATCCATATATGACCATCTAGTAGATCGAAATGACTTTCTTTGTTTAACGAATATTAAAAGAATGTCATTTCCATATGAGTCCAGTCCTATATGATCACATCATACAAGGTGCCTCCATTCTCATGTCTCTGCCTGGACGATCCCGGATCAAGGTCGCCATACAAATATATAATGGACCACAGCTATAGATAAACCACAAACAAAGTACCTGTTTTGTTTGCTCTCTATGGACTATTTAAGATTACTAACTTCAGACTTAAATCCTCTTGTGCATGACACTCATACACTAATTCTGGAGGTACATAAGTAATCTAGGGTATTGAAGATAATTTATAATATGTGAAAATTAAACAAACACTTTGATAAATTAATAATGTATCATTTTATTTCAAAATACATTAAAACCGTTTACATCACATGTAGATTTAGGGCATACATCCCAACAATCTCCCATTTGTACTAGAGCAAATGGGACATGTCATGTAATCCTAGACAATCTAGGTGACCTTCAAACACTTTAGCCGACAAGGTCTTTGTAAACGGATCTGCCAGGTTCCTATGAATTTCCTCTTGTGGTTTCTTGGTTCTCTGGAGTTTGCCACTGCACCACTATTATCGCAATAATGTGAGAGTGGTCTATCCATATCTGGAACAACTTCCAGATATCCCAAGAATTTACAGAGCCAGACTGATTCCTTAGCTGCTTTGCAAGCTGCTACTTATTCAGCCTCCATGGTGGAGTCTGCAATGCAAGATTGCTTCATACTCCGCCATACTATAGCCCCACCATCTAGGGTAAACACTGATCCAGATATTGATTTCCTAGAATCTACATCTGTCTGAAAATAAGAGTCTGTATATCCCCTTAGGATCATATCCTCACCAGAATACACAAGCATATAATCTCTCGTTCTCTTAAGATACTTGAGAATGTGTTTCACAGCCACCCAATGATCCAATCCTGGGTTTGACTGCAACCTACTGACTACTCCCACTGCAAAATGGATGTCCGGTCTCGTGCATAACATAGTATACATGAGACTATCAACTACTGAGGCGTATGTGATATGTCTCATTTCCTCAAAATCTTGAGGTGTTTTAGGAGACTGTTCATTTGACAAATGAATTCCATGCCGATACGGTAAATTACCTTTCTTGGAATTCTGCATCCTAAATCGTACAAGGATCTTGTCGATATAGGATGCCTGAGACATAGCTAACAATCATTTCTTATGATCCTGAAGTATCAGAATCCCAAGAACATAACTGGGTTCTCCAAAAGATTTCATTTGGAATTGGTTAGCTAGCCATGTTTTCACGTCCGATAATATATTTACATCATTCCCAAAGAGTGAAATATCATCGACGTATAAAACGAGAAAAACCAACTTCCCATCAATGACGTGTTTGTATACACAAGGCTCATCAACATTCCTCTCAAAATCAAAAGACCTGATCGTGATATCAAATCTTATATTCCAAGATCGAGATGCCTACTTAAGTCCATAAATGGACCTTTACAGCTTGCAAAACTTTTGCTCTTGACCTTGGGCTATGAACCCCTCTGGTTGTATAATATAGATACTCTCATCAAGATTGCGATTCAAGAATGCAGTCTTGACATCCATTTGGTAAATTTCATATTCATAATATGCAGCAATGGATAGAAGAGTGCGAATGGATTTAATTATGGCTAATGGCGAGAAAGTTTCCTCATAGTCAACTCCCTCTTTCTGGGTATAACCCTTAGCCACTATCTTAGGCTTGTTGGTCTGTACCTTCCCATCTGCTCCCCTCTTCCTCTTGTAGATCCACTTGCAACCTATGGGTTTCACCCCATCAGGTTGGTCTACAAGTTCCCATACCGAGTTAGAGTACATGGACTCCATCTCCAGGTTCATGGCTTTGAGCCATTCCTCTTTGTCAGAATCATCCATTGCACTACGATAGGTCAATGGATCATCTATACCATTGCTGGATGTGACACCTTGTGCCTCTCCAACCCTAAGGTAGCGATCAAGTTGTCGTACAAGCGTCTAGGTGGTAGATCATTCTGACGAATTTACATCTGACTCTCAGATTTCGAAGGTGTTATGTGTTTATCAACTGTCATTGATGATGGTGTGCTGGTCGAACCAACAAGTAACTCCTCGAGTAACACCTTACTTCGAGGCTTGAACTCTCTTATATAGTCCTCCTCTAGAAACGTAGCATTTGTCGATACAAATACTTTGTTATCATTTGGACTATAGAAGAATCCACCCATAGTCTCCTTAGGATAGCCTACAAATAGACACATATGAGAACGTGGCTCCAACTTTGTAGTCTTATTCTTCAGCACATGTGCTGGACACCCCCATATGCAGAAATGTTGTAAGCTAGTTTTAGGACCATTCCACAACTCTAAGGGAGTCTTAGGAACAGACTTAGATGGAACTACATTAAGGATATGCATCACAGTTTGCAGTGCATATCCCCAGAATGAACTATGTAGTGAGCTGTAACTAAACATAGATCTCATCATGTCTAGTAGGGTCTGATTTCTCCTCTCAGTAACACCATTTTGCTGTGGTGTTCCAGGTGCTGTGAGTGGGATACTATCCCATGCTCAATTAAGAATTCCTCGAAATCTCTGTCAAGGTATTCTCCTCCACGATCCGATCGTAGAGTTTTGATTGTCTTACCTAATTGGTTCTCAACCTCAGCACGATACTCTTTGAAATTTTCAAAGGTATCTGATTTGTGATGCATTAGGTAAACATACCCATATCTAGAATAATCGTCAATGAATATGATGAAGTATTCATAACCTCCTCGAGCTTTTAACTTCATCGGTCCGCAAACGTCCGAATGTATTAGCTCAAGTGGTTGACTGACTCTTTGTTGGGTTCTCTAAGAACAAATCCAAGATCATTAAGCATAAAACATGTGTGAATACGCAAAGAAGTAACGGAAATTATACTCACTTTGATCGGTTTGTTGGATGTGTTGAGAACAAAAATTTGCCTCATTTGAAGTTGCTCCAAGCTTTCCTTGATTTATATGTTGAGCTCCAAGCCTTGATGAATGAATTCCAAACTCAATGGGAATGGTTTCCCTATCACCTTAGAATACTCTTTAAGTGCTAGCTATGGAAGAAATTTGCAACAAAAATCTTCCTTTTCCTTTGTGTAACTCTCGGCCAAGCCAAGAAAAAGAGAGGGAGAAAGGCTTTCACGGTTTTGGGAGAAATTAGGAGAGAGAGAGTGATTTTGTGTAATGTGTAATTGATTTCCAAAAACACTTATCATATACCAAACATCAAAGTTTGGTAAAGGTCTTTCACATTTCAAACTTGTGTAAGAAACAAGTCACCAACCACTACCAACTTCTATCAACATAAAGTTAGATAAAGTTGACTAGGTGATGTGACTTGTGGGCCCTACTTTGATTCAAAATCCGAGTGGGCCCACAAACACATTCCGGGCTCGGGTTCGTTAATTCCGAATTAACAAATTTTCCGTTGCGACTTAATTTGCCTAGCAAAATTACTATCAAAGTCGCTCGCGAATTAATTCTAAATTAATTCGTTCGCCCGAATTAAAATCCAATTTTAATTCCGTTATGAAATCTAATTTCTTTTAATATATCGAATATATTATTTTATCGATTAATTCCAAATTAATCGTTCTCTCTCTTCCATTAGAATTTTATCCCAGATAAATTCTCGCCGTAATTAATCCTAGATTAATTTTCTCTCTCTTCTTATTAATCCCAGATTAATTATGTTCGAGTCAAACGTCATCGGTGAATCTTCGGAAAGCGACCCATGAGATCCCTGGAAATGTTGGCAGTAAATCCGGTCGTCATACTATCCGAATACGTGCGTATCCAGTACCACGTTCTTACCGATTTACAAGACATGGTTGGCTTCTAGCAAAGCGCCGTGCCTACCCAATTCTCCAGAAATATTCTTTAAGGAATATATAATCTTTTTCAGGCGTAGTATACGTATTATTGCATATAACGATCCAGTATCGATATCACATGCTAGGCCTAGGGCTGGAATTGTGTCTGCCCCATACGAAGCATATATCAAATCTCCTGTAACTAGTATCTATAATCGGATAATCATGACCTAGTCATATTATCCCGATGACTGCAGTACATAAGAGTACCAGTTCCGTATCCTACGTTATCATCATCTCCATATGACTGGAGTGATACTTCAATCTTGACATCACACCTAATACACTACGATTCTCAGTATACCCAGAAGAGGCGTACACAGAACCTGTTAAATCCCCGGACGACCAAAACCAAAGTATACTGATTGTCGCAAGTATTAGCGATGCAAGTCTCAGGTTAAGACCAAATACACCTACCCTGATTCGGATTCCCATAGACACATAGTCATACTACCAATGGGTTTCCGAGGGGTCTATCCAGAGCGAAGCTGTTTCCGTACCATCGGTAAACAGAACCTCCTATTACACTTGCATGAGTATCCAATACCCAAATATATGATAACTATGCCGTTACGCTTCCATAACACGCACAAGTGTAATACTAGTCTATTCTGCATTATCGATGTCCAGTCTCGATAATACTACGACTAGGGATATTTAAGGATTAAACCTTAGTGGATTAATATTGTCTCATATCTTATTAATCCGTTACTAATCATATGGACTTTTATTATTTATATATATCTTGGTAATCTAATTTCAAATGATAAAAGAGCAATTTCCTTTGTCACATAGTTAATTTGTACAACAACACCATGTTCTGTACAAATAGTGATGCTATGGGTCATAATTGTCCAACAATCTCCCACTTGGCCTATAGCCAATCACTCAAGTGTCTAACACCTGACTATGTACGGTTCGCTCAAACTTCTGCTGGAAACAGCTTTCGTCAGTGGATTTGCAATGTTATCATCTGATGCATTTTATTCGATCATCACATCGCCACGATGTATGATCTGATGAATCAGATGAATAGTCAAAGTATATACTTGGATCGTTGATGAGACCACGGTTCCTTAGCCTGCGCTGTAGCCCAACTCAGCTGCTAACAGAACTACTCATAATCCAATTAGGATTATATAGATCCAAAATGCTTCTTTTCCTGCCTCAACTGTATCTTTTCCTGCCTCAACTTTATTCGACAACAGTATCTTGCTTGGAAGATTTCCAGCTCACTGTTTCGTTATTCAAACTAAATATATACCCTTATTGCGACTTAAGTCTTCTTTGTCGGTTTGGAAACTTATAGCGGTGAGCCTAGTCACCTCAAGTTCTCATTTCCCCATATTTCTAAAAATCATCCTTACATTAATCTAGTGACCATCACCTGGATTGACCTTATAGCGTCTACATATGCTCAAAGCATATGAGACATCAGGTCACATACATTTCAAAAATGTACGAACTCTGGGAGAGTTTTCAGCAGCTTTCTAGATCTATCCCAGTAGATCTTTATTCCGAGAATAAAGCCTGTTTCTCCCAGGTATTCCATGGAGAATTTTAATGAAAGCCAAGCTTTCACCGATTATTTAAAATGTGAATATCATTGCCAATAAATAATATGTCATCAACGTATAGGACAATCATTGTCAGTGCGCTCCCACTAACCTTCTTATATATACAAGAATCATATTCATTTTGAATGAAATCTATACCATTATGATCTCATCAAAACGTTGGTTCCAAGAACACAATGCTTGCTTCAATCCATTAATGGATCGATTTAACTTGCAAACCTTGTTTGCATGTTTCGGTACGACAAAACCGTTAGGATGTTTATAAACATCCTCCAAAAGGTTTCCGTTAAGGAAAGCGATTTTGACGTCCCTCTGCCATATTTCATAAACGAAATATGCAGTTATAGCAAGCATTATCCGAATTAATTTAATCATGGCAACAAGATAAAAAAGTTTCGTCGTAGTCGACACTATGTCGTTGACGATACCCTTTCTGTACAAGCCTAGCTGTGTACATTTGTATGTTGCCATCCATGTATGTCTTCCTTGAAGACTCATTTAGTACCAAACTTGGTTGTATACATGTAATCCATTTCGGACTTCATGGCACTTTGCCATAAAAGGAGTCGATACCTTGTATCACTTCCTCATACGTAGCCGGTTCGTGTTCCTCAATAAGACTGATATCTACATGAGGTGAGATTAGAAATCCATACCTCTCAGGTTGTTTTCTGACTCTCTCTGACCTACGTGGTTCTTGTGTATTCGAGATTATTGGTACAGTTTCATCCTTGATGAACTGTTAGGGTTCCGTGAGGACTCGGTGCCTGGAACGGTATTACTCCGATTTTCATCGAGTTTTACTTTCCTCCCACTTACCACTGCATATAGGAATTCCTCTTAGGAAAACTGCATGGAGAGCAACAATTATATTGTTATCTTTTGAGTTGTTTCCCTAGGACAACCTATAATTAGGTACTTATCCGATTTGGGTTCTAGTTTGGTACCATCCAAACATTCAATTATATTCCCAGCATCTCAAATCTTCAGAAATGAGAAACCCGGTTTCTTTCCTGTTCATATCTAATATGAAGTATGTCTAACAGATTTACATTGAACCTTATTCAAAATAAGTATTGCACTGTTAAATGCATATCCTGTGATGGAAATTGGTAGCTCAAAGTGACTCATTATTAACCTTACCATGTCCAACAAAGTTCGGTTTATTTGTTCGGACACTCCATCAAATTGAGGTGTCCCGTGAGGAGTCAACTGTGAAAGAATACCATACTCTTTCTGGTAATCTTGAAACTCATATGTTTAAGTATTTTACACTGTGGTCCGACCATAATATTTTTAATACTTTTATCGGTCTGTCTTCTTACTTCGTGTCGAAACCCTTTGAATTACTCAAAAGTTTCTGATTTGTGTTTTATAAGATACACATAACCGTAATGCGATGCCACATCCGTAAAGGTTACGAAGTATTTATATCCACCTTCTAACCTAGCCAGACATGGGCCCACTTACGTCACAATGAACGAGGGCTAACATATCAGTGGCACTTGCACTTTTACCAAGTAAAAGATGTTTTAGGCACTTTGCCTAATAAACTAGATTCGTAGACATCATTTGAATTAGAATCAAATCCGTCCTAGTATCCATTCTTTGAAAGTATGGATATACGAGTCTTGTTAAATATGTCCCAGACAACAATGCCACTTTTAAGTCTCAACAGATTTATAAGTTTGAGCTTTTGTTTGTCATATTATATGTTTGAGATTCATTTATATTCTAAATATAAATACTGTTATTCACATCTAATGTGCTTATCTCAATATCATCTTTATAAACAAAACACCTAGTGTTCTGGAACATAAAGGTATACCCGCAACGGGTTAAACTAGATACAGAGATAATGTTCCTAGTAAAACTAGATACATTATAACAGTCTCCTAATTTAAGTATATGCCCAAAGGGCAGTTCCAAAACTTAGGTTCGCACAGCCAAAATAGCGACTTTCGTCCCGTTTCCGACTCATAGGTTGATCTCAATTGAAACAAGTCTCATGCTTATCAGCAGATCTCGCACATCAGTACATATATTTATGTACCACATCCAGTATCTAAAATCCAATTTTAAAACCAGCAGTGGACATGTTTATAAAAAACATACCTGAAGCCGGAGCCTTACCCGTCTTCACTTCCTTCATGTCTGCCTTTGTCCATATGGCAGTCACGCTTCCAGTGACCCCGTTTGCCATAATTTAGGTAGACATCTTGGGATATGTCCTTTGTCTTCCTAGAAGACTGTGACGATTTTGCCTTTACCCCTATTTCATATCCCTAGAAGCCTTCGGCCAAGCCTTGACCTTCTGGGATGTTGAAGTAAGATGCGCATTGCGCTTCTTGCCCTTTTGCAAGCTCTGGTTGTGTCTCCTTGAGCATAGCCATTAACTCTCCAAGGGTTTTCTTTTGCAATAAGTACTTCCAAGATCTAAGATTAGATCTATGAAGATCCTTCAATTTCAATATCATACTATAAGGATCTAATCCTTAGTTTTGACGAAGAAATTAAGGAGTCTTTGCGGCAAGTATATCAGATTGAGCACTAAATTTATCATCACGATGAGTCTTCCAAAGCTCATGCTCCACTATTTGCTCAACTCCGGGTTCAGGCCCGAGATGTCACTCTATCAAATAAAGTAACTTCTTGGCTCCCAGGACTATCCTGAGGTTCTATTCCCAATTTGAAAATTGAAGCCGCTTAAAGATATTTTCACACAGGATTATGTTTTAAACGCGAATCTTTCAGTTATCTTGATTCCAATAGTCCAACTATCCAATCAATAATTTCGGGTACAATCGAATATAATGATTACTATAGTCTAACTATATAATCAACTACTATTTGATTAGTTAAATTCAAATATATTGATTACTATAATCCAATTTATATAATCAACTATAAATGAAGTAGTTTGAATACAGTCCAACAGTTTAATTAAAACAACAATTGAATATTAGTCCAACAAATATATATAAATATTTTAATGACGAAAAATGAAATGATCGCGTGTTGGAAAGTAGTTAAACGAAATTGCAAATTTAATACTTGCCTCCCACTATTTTTCGACGAGCCTCTAACCCTCTGTGGAGCACTTGGGAAACCTAGTTTCCTAGTGGGCTAGGATCCCGTTAAATAACACACAACCTTGACTTTGGCCAACAAATTGTATGAAACTTAACTAGGTAGATCTCTAAGATCAGTTGGATCCCATCCAATTCCTAGATCCACTAGGTGGACCTCCAAGTCCGAAACATATATCCAATATATGCCAATATATCCGATATATTCCCTAACCTTTTTCCTCTGAATAAACTAAGCCTTGGGTTTGGCTCAACAAGCTTAATGAAACCAGTTAAGCGTGACCCATTGACAGTGGTAAAGCTTCGTAATCGAGGCCGATGAACAAGAAGTGACCTTGACTTTGGCCAATAAATCACAACTTGCCCAAGGCGTACGATATGGAACAAAGCCTTCATGATTCAAACACATCCGCGATGGACAAAGGTCTTGACTTTGGCCAACAAACCAGTGCCAATCTTGGATCTTGAGAGAGAATCACTCAATGGAAGGAAAAGCACTTAATATTTGATTGAAGGTTTTTGCGTAAATTGGCAACCAATTTATTATCTTTGATTAGGTCTTATCATACACCCTTAAGCATGCATTCTAAAAGCATAATAAGGCGCGATAAATAAAATAATAATGATATGCGGATGAATATCTCACAAATTGTTCCTAGAATAAATCACTCCATTTCCTCTCCCCGGCTAGCACTATTCTAACTTCTATCCTATTATATAATACATTAAAGAAACCTCATTAACATTGAGGGGAATTGGTGAGAAGAGAATTACAAAGAGTCAAGAGATAAAGGCTGGACACGCAGATCCAATTTAATAAATTCTAAATTTATTACAACAATTTCCAAAATTGCCCTCACCCCATCTAATATCCATCCGATATACATTATTCATACATATATCCAAGTATTCACACAAAGCATGTTATTCAATCAATCTAATCCAATTAATTAATCTTTGAATTAATGATCATCCAATGTTCAAACAACGATTTGATTTGCGCGAGTCCAACTCGTTTAAGAATAAGTACTCAAATTGCATATTCTTGAATTATATCGAACTACAATTTTAAATGCAATTTAATTTATATTCAATACTAATTCTTATTTAATTCTAAATTAAATAATTACACTTTATTAATGTGCCTTTTAGACTTAAATTCTAAATCCAATCTTAATGGGTCTCAAAGGCCCAATTAACATCCAATGTCAATTAATTAAAGTCCAATGGGCTTTCAATTAATTTCTTAAGGCATGGACTTTGGCAACCAAAGCCCAATAAGGAATCGCCATTTGCCATAAAATTAATTTTGGCCCATTAGGCCCATTTATTATATTTGGACTTAAAGTTATGATTTTAGGCCCAATTTGGATCCAATCCAATTGTCCTAAACCAACTTGGCCCAACCAAGCCCATTAGGCCCAAATATAACAATTTTAACCCAATTCAGCCTAATTAATTAAATTCTAATATTCCAAACAACGATTTGATTTTGCGCAAGTCCAACTCGTTTTACGAATAAGTACTCAAAGTGCGAATTCTTGAATTAAATTAAACTACAACATTAAATCTAATTTAATAAGTATTTAATACTAACTCATTTATTTAATTCCAAATTAAATATTTACACTTTTAAAGTACCTTTACGACTTAGATTCTAAATCTAATCGTTACGGGTCTTAAAGCCCGATTAACATCCAATGTTAATTTAATTAAAGTCCAATGGGCTTTTAATTGATTTCTTAAGGCATGGACTTTTGGTCAATATGGGTCAAACCCAAATACCAAAGCCCATTTAAGGAATCACCCTTAATTGCCAAGAAACCAATTTAGGCCCCTTAGGCCCAATTAATATTAAAGGTCCATTAAGTCATAATTGGACTTTATGGATATGGTTTTGGGCCCAATTGGATCCAACCAATTAGCCTAAACCAAACTTGGCCCAACCAAGCCCATTAAGCCCAATTACAAATTTAAAAGCCCAATTTCCAAATTAAGCCCAATTAATTTAATTTCAAAAATTCTAAATTTCATAATTAAATTAACCAAAGTGTATGCCATAATTAATTAACCAAATGAAAATTTCCAAAATATTAATTCACTCAATTAATTATGCTTATTATCATCAACACATGTCCAACACATTTGAATCAAAAAATCACATCATTTTCATGCTTACTAGTCTCGACATTTTAGGGTATTTTTCCCAATTCAAAATTCAATCCAATTAAATCTCAAATCAACATTTCCCTATTGTTTCAAGTCGTCCAATGATCAAAGAAACAAAAAATACCATGACATAAGGCACTTCAACCATTCAGCCAAGCCAATGGATTGGGGGAAAATCAATCCAATTCAATTTTCACAAAATTGATTATGCACAACTCAAAGTTAACATAATATAAGCATATTCCAAAAATCAATTTAATCAAAACATGCTCAAATTCAATTTACCCAATTTTACCCTAAACTCATTTCAAGCTCAAAATGGCTCTGATACCATTGTTGGGTTTCTATTTAGTTCCAAGATCGATTTCAAGTAAGAAATATGTGCGAATACAACAATGAAATATGGCGGAATTATACTTACATTGATCGGATTTTGTGACGCGACGAACACAAGCCTTTGCTCCATGAAGCTATCGGCTTTGCTACTTGGTGTGCTCCTTGTGATTCGGCCATGGTGGTCCAAGCTCCAAGCTTTCGAATGGTGATTCCATGCTCACAAGTTGGTTTCCCTATCACCTTCGTAAGACCCCAAATGTGTGCTAGCACTTTCTGAAATTTTGCAACAAAACTTCACTAAGCTTCTTCTTCATTCTCGGCTTTTGGCAGAAAATTGAAGAAGAGAAAGGCCATTGGCCGAGAGAGTTATAGAGGAGAGGAAAGAAAAAGTGTTAAATGTTGGTTTGTATTAGATTTCCAAAACTAATACCAATTTTCCACTTTCAAAAAGTCAAGGCATTAAAGCCAACCAACTACCACCATCAATCACTAATGACAAGTTGTCAAATCACTCAAAGTGACTAGACATCACATCAATCGATTGACTAGTGATTTGACGCTTGATGTGACATGTGGGCCGCACTTAAATTTGAAATACGAGTGCGCCTGCAAACACTCCCGGGCTCGGGTTCACTAATTCCAAATTAACGAATTTTCCATTGCGACGTAATTAAATAATTATGCCTAGCAAAATTACTATTCACGTCGCTAACGAATTAATTCTAAATTAACTCGTTTGCTCGAATTAAAATCCAATTTTAATTCCGCGTCGAAATCCAATTTCGTATAATATATCGAATATATTATTTTATCGATTAATTCCAAATTAATCGTTCTCTCTCTTTAAGTAATATTTTATCCCAGATAAAATATCTCCGTAATTAATCCCAGATTAATTTTCTATCTCTTATAATTAATCCCAGATTAATAAAGTGCGAGTCATACGTCATCGGTGAATCTTCGGGAAGCGACTCATGAGATCCCCGGATATATTGGCAGTAAATCCGGTCTTTGGACTATCCGAACACGTACGTACATAGTACTATATTTTTACCGATTTACAAGACATGGTTGGCTTCTAGCAAAGCACCGTGCCTACCAAATTCTCCAGAAATATTCTTACTGGAATATGTGATCTATATCAGGCGTAATATATTCTATAATCGGATAATCATGACCTAGTCATATTTTCCCGATGACTGCAGTACATAAGAGCACCAGTTCTGCATCCTACGTGATCATCATCTCCACTATGACTGGAGTGATACTTCCGTCTTGACATCACACCCAATACACTACGATTCTCAATATACCCAGAAGAGGCGTACACAGAACCTGTTAAAGCCCTGGACGACCAAAACCAAAGTATATTGATTGTCGCAAGTATTAGCGGTGCAAGTCTTAGGTTAAGACCAAATACACCTACCCTGATTCGGACTTCCATAGACACATAGTCATACTACCAATGGAATTCCGAGGGGTCTATCCAAAGCGAAGCTGTTTTCGTACCATCTGTAAACACAACCTCCTATTACACTTGCATGAGTATCATATACCCAAATATATGAGAATTATGCCGTTATGCTCCCACAACGCGCACAAGTGCAATACTAGTCTATTCCGCATTATCAATGTCCAATCTCGATAATACTACAACTAGGGGTATTTAATGATTAAACCTTCGTGGATTGATACTGTCTCATATCATCTCAATCCGGAACTAATCATATGGACCTTCTATCATTTATACATCTTGGTAATCTAATTACAAATGATAAAAGAGCAATTTCCTTTTTCACATAGTTAATTTGTACAACAACACCATGATCTGTACAAATAGTGATGCTATGGGTCATAATTGTCCAACAGACTGATCGCCGGCATGACCAGGCCATCACTGGTTCCATTTTGGAGACGGGGTGGGTGTGTGAGATGTGGAAAGCTTATGAAATATTTGCAATTTTTTAACTCTTCGAGGTATATATAGAGATCTTTTCGAAAATTATAATCCGACCCCGTGAAATTACAATCAGATCCCTGCCATGGAGCTTTCATCGAAATTCACATTTTGGAAGCCATTCTGATGTAAATTTCGAAAGTGTGCAACATGAAAGTTATTCGTCTTAGAAAACTGAGTTTAATGGTTTAAAAATCAGCTAAATCGAAATTCGTTTTCTATTTTTATAGTCGAAATAAAAAACTTTTATGCGTATAACGATATAAATAGAAATCGCATAACCGGTCTTTGACATCACGCTTTTTCCAACACGACGAAGCTTCACTTTAAAATGTTTTGACCTATTTTTCAACACATAATATCTTATTTTCATATAATTTACGTTCCAAATTCTTAACTTTAATTCAGAAACCTTCCAGCACTGTTCCAAAAAACTCGGGATATTACATCCTCCCCTCTTTATAAAAATTTCATTCAAGAAATTTCTTTGTCCTTACGTCCAATCATTTGGAATCGAACACATGTATATACCAATCTTTTCTGTATCCGTAAGTCATCTCACTTTACACAATTTTGAAGGTTACATACTTCATACATCAATGCAAACCATGTTATTTCAAAGTAAAATAAATCGAATCAAATGTTTTGTACCATAATTCCATCAAACTTATAATCTCGATTCATATTCATTCATAGGAACACGCTCAAACTGTTTCAAACTCATCCATCAAAAGAAACAGAAAGCCGAACACGAATTCCATACAATTAATCACATTCATCATCAAAACGAGGAACATAACACACTACAATTAATCAGATACAAATATCAAAACATTACATATTTCATACTATCCATTTCTTCCACAGTCTGGAACGGAACTCATTCATTTCACATCATGTCATTTCATAATATCAAGGAAATCTATTTTCTTGAGTTTAAAAATGTATTTTCATGTATAAGACATGTATAAATCATTTTGGGATTGATTTGGAATCAATTAAAATTGTATTTGACAATTTAGGACTAAAATGATTAAAATATAAAATTTAGGGGCTAATCGGTAATTGATGAAAAATCTGATTTCCCAAGAAAATTTATTGAAATCGAAAAATTTTGATTTTTCGGCATTCCGCTGCGTTACTCGTACTGATTGCCTAAAACCCCAACAAAAATGGTATCAGAGCACGTCTGAACTTGAACACATGATATGAATATTCCTTTAAATTCAATGTTTAATTTTTTTCTTACTTTATACATGCTTGTATTTATTTAATTTGATTAAATTCAATACGTAATATCTTTGCGGAAAAATCCCTAATTAATAATGTTTTAAAAGTAATATGTATTTGATGCATATTTCTTGGTCAGTCTTGTCAATACAGTTTATGGGTATTTGTTCAATGGCTGCATCTGACATCGTGCCAAAGCAGTTGTGGGAACACAGAAACTGGGCGACGCATGCTGTTCCGGGCTCGCGGCCCGGTTGGGAGTACGGAGTAGCCCGCGGGGGACTAAACCGGGGAATAATGGAGTCGTCACCCGGTGTGAACCGGGAAAATGAGATTTAATGCCGCACTCACCCCTCGCAAGGGAAGACCTCAAACCGTTGGGTTCAGAATGGTCCCTTACTTATGCCACTTGTAATGAAATGATTTGTGTAATAATTTAACCAAGCCAAAGCAACATATTTCCAAGAGTATTCTACTTTTAAGTTCACATGCATGAAAGTAATCATCATAACGGTGAACATACAATAGCACACGGCAACCTCATGAACATACTTCGATTATATAATGCGGAAAACAAAGAACAACTTAGACATAATGCAAATTCCAAACGCAAAATAAATGACTAATCATGCTTGAAAATGAACAACTGAATAGGCTAAATCATGCTTGGAAACCATCTCATGAACACATCAAACAGATAAACGCAAGGATACAAATAATGTGATTGATTACATGATATCATAGAAATCACCTAAGAAACAATTATGCATGACATGTGATGAAAATGACTCAGTTCAGTGTATTCGTGTTCGTGTAGCGTTCGTAAACGCGTTCGAACAGTAAATAGAAGGTTCGCGTTCGTATGGCGTTTGATAACGCGTTCGAACAGGACCAGACCTGATGAAACAAATACATGTGCGTTCGAGTAGCGTTCGTAAACGCGTTCGAACGGTAAACAAAAGGTTCGCGTTCGTATAGCGTTTGATAACGCGTTCGAACGGGACCAGACAGAAAACATGTGTTCGTGCGGTGTTCTGAAATGCGTTCGAACAGGGTTACAACAGTGACCTCCAAAATGCAGTAAACAACATGACACATACATGAACGGATGAATAGATGACACATAATCAATAATGACCGGCTCAAAGGCGCGGCTAAGTATTGTGGTAAAGGTAAACCGTTGGCTTTTTATCCATCCAAATGGAGGACCTTTAATCGCACTTACTAAGCCCATGTGCTTTATCTCATCATTACATAAGCAAATAACATGCGGAAATTAAGTAACAAATCAAAACAACATAAAACGAAATATGCGCCGTTTACTCAAGTGGTACGTGGAGTTGTATCCCAAGTACAGATCATACTACCGTCCATTCGGAATCGGCTATGAAATTTATGTCCGGGTTTCCATCCTATATACCACGAGAGGCGACACACTTTTCATTTTATTCAAGGGCCATAACATGCATCATTCCACAATACATATATCTTCCATTATTCAAGGGCCACAATCATGCACCAATAAACGACTCTCATGCGATTAAAATGATTAAAACAATTAAAAATATAGATGGAAATAATAGGAAAAGTACCCTTAGGTCTAACCTTTTTTGCCGACTTTCGGACTTGCGTTTCGCGGAGATCGGAAGGGTTAAAGCTCCTCACTTTTCCGTTTCACTGGCATAGCGTCTTAGCTCGTTGTTTTGCTATTTTGGTCGCTATTTTCACTCCGTTTTACTGCTGTTTTCTCTGTACTTTCTGGTTACTGTTTTGCGGTGATAAGAAACTGTTTTGGTCTCGGTTTTGGCACTATTTTTGGGCTGTTTTTAGAGTTAACTCGGGGACTGTTTTGGGGTTATTTTGCTACTGGTTGGGGTTGGTTCGGGGACTGTGACGAGTGGAGGGGCAGTGAGGCTTTTGTGCGTTTTAGTGGCTTTAAGCAGGGTCAGGGGACGTGAGCTGGGCAGGTTATGAGGGTTTTTAGGGGCTGCTTGGCTTACGTTGAAGGCGAGAGTGAAGGCTGGTTAACGGCTTATTTAGTCTGTTGGTTAACAGCTTATTTAGTCTGTGATGGGTCTGTGGGTTTATGATAATGAGTTTATCATTTGCAAGGTGGCGTGGGCATGGCGTGGTTAACGTGAGGGATGTGAGCGTGAGGCAGGTTTGTTGAGCAAGGGGCTGTGTAGTGACGAGTGGCGCGGGCTTAAGGTTGATGAAGAGAGCTGCTTGATGTTGCGTGTTGGCTGTTAAGGGCGTGTTGAGGTAGTGAGTCAGTTTGACGTAAAAGTAGTAGTGTTATTGGCGTGAGGCCATAGAGAGTTGAGGTTTGTGGCTGCCGAGTGAAGGATTTTGAATGGCTGAAGTAGGTTTTTGGTCGAGAGAGAGGAGAGAGCTAGGCGCTGATTGTGAGGGTAGCGTGATGTGTTGAATCGGCGAAGGTGCATGGCAATGTGGCTTAGGGGGTTCTCGGTGATTTGGTTATTGTTCGTGAGGGCGTGGAGGCTGCTGTTAATGGAGAGAGTAGGGTTTTTTATTTGTTTTAGTTTCTTTCGTTTGTAATTGCCGTGTGAGAGAGAGGGGCTATAGGGGTTGATTTTGTGTTATTTTTATAGTGAGAGATTAGGATTAGGGTTTGCATGCATTTGTTAAGGAAAGAAATCAAATTAATTGGGGACATGATTTGTTTGTTTAGGAAGGTTATATATTTGATTGACTTTAATTAGGCATGATATTTGTTTTATTTAGGCATTTAATTTGTTAATTAGGTAGGTGATTATTTAATTTTGGTAATGATTTATTTAATTTTGGTATTAGATTTTAATTAAATATCAGTTTAATTTAATTAGCTTTAATTCAATTAATTTAATTGGTTTTAAATTAATTTCAATTAGCTTTAATTTAAATTAATTTAATTTGTGACATGTATTTCAAATGTTTTAATTATCTTTGGATTGAGCTTGGGTGAGATGGGCCTGGTGTGTGTCTATGGGGTTTGGGCTAAGGGTGTGTTTTAATAACGGGGTCCAACAAGCGAGCCTGAAGCTAAACAAGTGACTAAAATCTAACAAAAATAACCGGTTCCCTTCCGACGTTCGTTTCCCGCGGCTCCCGCGACTTAAAAGGTAGTGCCTCCAAGTGAGACTCATCATCGGGTTTTACATGCAAAAATGCAGTGCCTACAGCAGTGAGAGTGTAGTTGATAGAAATTTATCCATATCGGATGTATATGTGATACTAGATAAATTCAAGCGAAAGCGGAAATCCTGAACGTGCCAAAACTGTGAGGACTACGAAAGTATCTTGAATTTATCATTGACAAGTTTAACCTTGGTACGCTTCCTTATGAACGAGCCAAAGCTGTCACAACGAGAAATGACCAGGACTGGAACCCAGGAGTCACTAATGAGTGATTGACAATGAGTTGTCTACCTAATGAATATACGTAGGCGAGATCGTACCAAAGCTGTGAGCTGAAATATATTCATCGGATCCACATTTCACTATTATATTTAATTTGATTAATTGTTTGTTTGCATTCTGTTTGGGGATTACAGTATTGCATGTAATAGTGGGTGTAGGACACAGAAACTGGGCGACACTGTTCCGGGCTCGCGGCCCGGTTGGGAGTACGGAGTAGCCCACGAGGGACTAAATCGGAGAAATATGGAGTCGCCACCCGGTGTGAACCGGGAAAATGATTTAAGGCCGCACTCACCCCTCGCAAGGGAAGACCTCAAACCGTTGGGTTCAGAATGGTCCCTTACTTATGTCGTTTGTAATGAATGGATTTGTGCAATATTAACCAAGTCTACTCAACATACATGTTGGTCAAAGTAGTCTAAATTCTAGGTTTGCATGCTTCAACAGTAAACTTTTCATAACGGCAAACATCCGACATCACACATCAAACATGCTACATACATAGTAATCTAAACATGCCTTAATTTAAATTCCTAATACAAAAGGTAAATAACTAAAGTCATGCCCAAAAATAAAAATAACATTCTAATAGCCTAATCATGCTCACATACAAGTTTGAGTGGAATGAAACATATGAATCTTTCAAGTGGTACGGGACATTGTATCCTGAGTGCAAACCATATTACCGTCCATTCGGATTCGGCTATGGAATTTATGTCCGGGTTTCCATCCAATATACCACAAAAAGAACACATATTTCATTCACCCGAAATCACATCATACACTAATTCACAACACTCATGCGAAATAAAATAATAAAATAAATAAAAATAAAGGATAATAAATAAAAGGGTGCCCTCAGGTCTTACCTTTTAAGTCGCTTTCCGGGAGTGCGTTCCACGGTGCCGGAAGGGATGTCGTTTCGACTGTTTTCACTGGTCCGCTGTTTCTACTGTTTTCACCGGGTTCGCCGTTTTAACTGTTTTCGCCGTTTTCACCCGCGGTTACAGTTTGCTGTTTTCGGCCATTTTCTCACAGTTTTGACTCGCCGTTTTCACCGTTTCACTCGTTATTTTCACTCATGATTTTTCTGTACTTTTCTGTCTTGGTTTTGTTCGATTAAGGGGCAGTTTTTGTTTCTTTTCTGGTCAGTGGTGTGGTGGCTTTTGGGTTTGTCATTTTTACGGTCAGAGGGCAGTTTATTTGTCTATTTTGGGAATGTTTCTCGGGGCTGTCATGGGAGCAATTTGTCCACTGTTACGTGAGTTGAGAGGAGTGAGCTGAGAGAGTCTCTAGGGTTTAGACGTGGCTGATTAACGTGAGAGGGGTAGTACGTGCAGGGCTGGTTCATGCGTGAAGGTGATGAAGGAGCAGTGGCGTGTGGGGCTATTTGAAGTGAGCTTAAGGTTTATCGTTTGCATGGGTTGATGAAGAGTGAGGCAGGGAGCAAGGTGAGCGTGGGCTGTGATGAGGGGGTCTTGAGGGGGGCTGATCAGTGAGCGACTGAGTGTGCGTGAGGCTGGGAGCAAGGGCTGAAGTGTAGGCTGTGTACGTGTATGCGTTTGTGTATAGGGGTCGTTCTTTGTGTTAGGGGCGTGAAGAATGTGTGGCTTTGCTGTTGTTAGGGGGCTGCTTGAGTAGGTTATTTATGGACGGCAAAGGGTGTGAGCAGTGGACAAGCGTGAACGTGAATGTAGGGGCAGTATGGGTGTCTCGTGTGGCCGTGAGTTGAAGGCTGCTATGGTGTTCATTTGTTTAGTTCGGCTGCATGGAGTTGCTGGTCAGTAAGGGTTGGTTTGTGGTGAGTGCATGGGGCAGAGAGAGAGGAGGTGCGTGAGGGTCTGTAAGGGAGTGAGTGCTTACTAGGTGAGATGGCTCTTGAAGGCTGAGCTACGTCAATGAGAGAAGGCTAGGTGTCGGCAATTGGATGCAAGTCAGGGGGTTATTTTCGGTACTGCTTTAGGGTTTGGTTCTCGGATTAAGGGGTGAGGCTCATGTGGTTCACTCTCGGCAGTGAATAAGGAGTGTGCTACTCTCGGCAGTGAATGGCGTGAGGCAGTGGGTGATCGTGGTGCTATTAGGGCTGCTTGTGTGTTGAATTCACTGGGGGTCAGGTGAGGGTGGTGCGTGAACAAGGCAAGGGCCTGAACAAGGCAAGGGCGTGAAGGGTCTATGGCAGTGGCTAGTGGTTACGTGAAAGGAAGTGTGTGCGTGGGCTGTTGAAGGGTTATTATGCGGTAGTTTGTGAGGCAGTGGGCGTGTGCTGTGTGGCTTGTGCGCGAGGGAGAGAGGGAGAGCTAATATGAGTTTCCTGGGCGATGTGGGATTGCGGGGTGTGTGAATTGTGAAGTGTTTGTACGTGAGGGGGGCTGAAATGGAGAAGGTATTTCCCAAGCGATGTGGGACAAAGATGAAGGGATGTTTGATGTGTTAGAGGGCTGTTTTTCCAGGGGTAATTGGCGTGAGTGGAGCTGGTTCTTCAGGGGTGTTTGGCGTGAATGCAAGGGCTGAATGAGGGCTGATTTGGGCGCTGGTTGATAGGCAGAATAGAGCCGATTACGAGGCAGTTAGGCGTGTGTTTTGAAGGCTAAATGAGGGCTGAATGGGGCGCTGAACTGGAGCTGATTAGGGGCTGTGTGGTCTTCTGAATGGGCGTTAGCTAGGTAGGTGGCGTCGAGGGTGTTGATGCTGAATGAAGGGCTGTTGGTTTGTGAGTGTGATTCACGTAGGGCTGACTTGGTTTTGTGCTGTTATCATCATACATGCGTTGAAGGGTCAGGTTAGAGGTGTGAAGCTGGGCGAGGCATGAGGGGTTATGGCGTGGCTGTGAAGGGTTGTTACTGCCGTCGGTTGAGAGAGGGATGTGCGTGAGTTGCTGTGGTGAAGTGCAGTGAGGTTGGTGATGAAGGCTATTCAGGGTGTTTATTGCTTCTTCACAGCCGAGAGAGATGAGGGTGTTGGCTAGGTTTTGGGCAGTGGATGAGGGAGAGAGGCCGGTGAAATGAGTCGGTGGGAGCACCTCCCTGTGAGGGGCTGGTCAAGGCTGTTTTATTGCATGGAGAGAGTGAGACTGAGTGTGCTTGTGGTTCTGAGTGAGAGTAGTGTGAGGGGGCGGCACGGCATGGGTAGAGTTATGGGTAGTCATGGGTTATCATGGAGGGTTGCAGGAAGATGGGTTTGATTGTGGATGGGTGAAAGAATTATTGGGTGAGATGTATGTGAGGTGCAGGTTATGGCATGGGTGGTTGCAAGGGCGTGGATGGGTGTAGGAATGGGTGACAAGTTGGAATAATGGTTGTATGGGTAGTTATGGGTGTTGCAGGAAGAGATGTCTGGCAGTGTATGCGTTCCTTGTGGTTCTGTTGCTTAGTGTGTGTCTTTTGTTTATTATTTGGGAAAAGGTGGCATTATGGGCGTGGGTCATGGGAATCTATGTGAATCGGGCCGAGGATAAATTTAAAATTGAGACCAAACGAGTGAACCCGAAACTTGAACAAGCGAACCAAATCCAATAAAAATGTCAATTCTTGACTCTTCCTTTCCGACGACCGCTTTCCGCAACTTCCGCAAATAAAAAAGTAATGCCTCCATTCGAGGCTCATCATTGGGCTGGTATGCAAAAATGCAATGCCTACAGTGGGACGATCATTTTTAGATTAAAAATCCATGATCGATTTATGCTTTGTCTATTTTATATTATATGAAACTATTTAGTTTGCTAACCATTTTTCACTATTTATATGATAGATTTGTGATGGCGGCACCTGCTTCTAATACTTTTTCTCGTATACTTGATACGAACAAGCTTAAAGGCGCCGAAAACTGTACAAATTGGGACTTGGTTCTAAGAATTATTCTTGGGTCTGAGCAAATAGAATATGTGTTAGAAGGTCCGTTGCCACTTGCCATAGATGAAGATGCAACACAAGAGGAACATAAGACTCTCCAAAAGTAGAGAGATGATGATAGGAGGGTAAAATCATATATTCTCAATTCCTTGGCCTCGGAGCTTAAGAGGAAATATTTTGGATTGCATGACGCATATACTATGATGATGCGACTGGGAGAGTCCTTTATGAACCAAGAACATGTCTCGGTTCTTAAAATTACAATGGAATTGTTCTATGCAAAACTTGAAGAGGGACAGGATATGATCCCTCACGTGATTCATCTGATTGATTTGATCAAACAATTAAGGCGCTATAATTTCCGTATGAATGACACTTTAGGACGAAGTGTCATACTTGGATCTCTCCCACCATAATACCGCCAATTTGTAATGCATTTCAATATGAATGGTATTAACTGTTCTTATCAGGAGCAACATAAGATGTTGCAAACTGCAGAGGAAGATTTAAGGAAGGGAATACTGAATCGCCCTCTTAAACCACTGCTCTTCCTGCTTCCTCCCAATCTAAACAGAAAGGGAAGAAGAAGAAAGGTAAGAAAAAGAAGTGTTCGAATCTTCCACCACATGGTAAGATAGCTAAACCAAAGAGAGCTGCCAAAGATAAATGCCACCACTGCAGTAAGATTGGCCACTGGAAAAGGAATTCTCATGACTATTTGGGGCAAATTAGAAAGGAAAGAGCATCTACTTAGGTACTTTTATTTTTCCCATTATTGATATCTCATTAGCTTGTGAAGCTATGTCATCCATTTGGATTTTGGATTCTGCTTGTCCAATTCACATTTGTAATTCGTTGCAGGTGCTGAAGGAAAGTAGACGGCTAAAATCTGGGGACATGCAGTTTCATTTCGGGAGTGGTGACTCTTTGGATGCAGTTTCTGTGGGCTTATGCGAGATTCCCCTACCCAGTGGGAGCATTTGTTGCATGACTATTTTTTATACCGGGATGTGTTGCTAACGTTGTGTCACTTTTTGTATTAGAAACTGAAGGATATAATGTAAATATTAAGAATCGTTCTTTATATTTATATGATAGATATAATGTTCAGATCCTTGTTTGTCCAAATGAGCATGGTCATTACATTTTGTATACCTCATAAGATATCTTTAATGCTGGAATTAATAAATGTAAAGTATCTGACATAAATAATAATGAACTGTGGCATATGAGGTTGGGTCATATAGGCGTGAAACGCCTAACCCAGTTGGTTAGGAATGGTTTGATACAAGATATTACCATTGAACCTTATCCAACTTGTGAATCTTGCATTCGGGATAAAATGACCAAAGCCCCATTTTCTGGTTTAGGACACCGAGCCGCTGACTTATTGGAACTAATACATTCTGATGTATGTCATACAGCTCATAGTGGCTTTTCAAGCTTTGTTACCTTTACCAATGATCTGTCACAGTGTGGTTATGTTTATTTGATGAAACAGAACTCGAAAACCTTTGAAAAGTTCAAAGAATTCTGAAATGAAGTAGAAAAACATACTGGTAAATATATTAAATGTCTTCGATCTGATTGAGGCGGTGAATATATGTGTGGTGAGTTCATTGATTATTTAAAGGAGAATGGGATTCTCACTCAATATACTCCTCCGGGTACTCCACAGCACAATGGAGTGTCCGAAAGGAGAAATTTAAGTATCTTAGATATGGTTCAATCAATGTTGAGTTTTACAAATTTGCTCTATTATTTATGGGGTTACACTCTTTTAACTGCTGCTCATCTTTTGAATAAGATTCCTTCAAAGGCTGTTCCTACAACTCCAAATGAGATATGGACTGGTAGGAAACTGAATCATAATTATGTTAAGATTTAGGGCTGTCCTACCTATGTCAAGATGGCTCAGTAAGATAAGCTTTCACCTCGAGGGAAAAAGTTTAGGTTTGTTGGATATCCTTCAAATAAGAAAGGATATTTGTTCTATGATACCGAGCATCGAAATGTGTTCGTAGCTCGCTTCGTAAAATTTATAGAGGTAGAATTTTTGTCTCAATAAGGTAATCATAGACAGTTTGAACTTGATGAAGTACAATCTGGAACCAATGAACCATTGTAGGAACCTGAAATTCAAATAAATGAAAAACCTTCAACACACACTTTGTAGGTCCCAAAGGGTGTCTAGACCTCGTGAACGCTTGTATTTGACACAAGAAAAGAGTCTTGATGTTCTCTTAATTGAAGAGACTGACCCTTACACCTATAGAGAAACGATGTTGGATATCGACTACGCGAAGTGGCAAGGGGCCTGAAATCAGAGTTAGAATCTATGCATCTGAATCAAGTTTGGTAGTTGGTTCCACTTCCTGAAGGAATTGTTCTTATCAGTAGTAAATGGGTTTACAAGAGGAAGCGAGGGCCTGACGAAAAGGTTGAAACCTTTAAGGCCAAACTGGTAGCTAAAGGTTACACGCAGCGACTTGGTGTCGACTACGATGAAACCTTTTCGCCAGTTGTGATGCTAAAGTCTATAAGGATTTTATTGTCTATTGCTGCTTACCATGATTATGAGATTTGGCAAATGGATGTCAAAACGACTTTTCTAAATGGGTTTCATGATGAAGAAATCTATATGGAACAGTCGGAGGGTTTTATATCCAGTGAAACCTCATGCATGGTTTGTAAGCTTAAGAAGTCCATTTATGGACTTAAACAAGCTTCGTGGAGTTGGAATCTTCGATTCGACGGGATTATTAAATTGTCAGGTTTTCTCAAGAATACGGATGAATCCTGTGTGTACAAAAAGGTCAGTGGGAGTATGATAGTATTTTTGGTTCTCTATGTTGATGACATCCTAATCATTGGGAATGCTATAGGAATGCTGCGGGACGTCAAAGCTGTAGGAAACACTTTCCTCGCGCAGCGAAAACTTCTTAGGCACACAGATCAGACTTGAAAAAATTTTATGCCCTTCTCCTTAGAATGCGAATGGAACCAGCAGTGCCACTGAAATTTTACTACCGTTTTAAGCCAAAATTCATCCCCGAAATAGCCACTGAATAGCCCCTGAACAGCAGCACAAAACCGGACTATTTTAGCACCCGAAATACGTCCAGCACACTCCCAAACAGCCCCTGAAATTTCTTGGACAGTGGCTGTGTTTTGATTCTGATTTTTCACTTGAAAACAGTCCCAACATAATCCTAAAGCACTACTAAATATTCCCCAAAAATTAGGGATTAAAACGAAACCAAATCGGGTTTCGTTTCACCAACCAAAGGGGCGGCAATGAGCAATAATTAGCCCCACTGCCATGAACAAGAAAATAAGATGAAGATGAAATAAAGTTCGACACCACAAAGTCTTTCGTGCTATGTCTCGTTACCAATGAATACTTGTGTGGGCAAGACTCACAAAATAATCTCTAACGGTTTAGGGATTAAGTCACACAAACAACTTTTGTTTTTTATTTTTATTTTTCTTTTGTTCTTGTTTTTCTTTCTCAACAATTGAGAGGATTTGGAAGAATAACAAATGTGGCTAGGGTTAGAATGAGAGGCTTAACCAAAATAAAAATCATATTTTCCTTTTTATACTTAGGGTTTAATTTTACAAAATAAAACAAAACCTTTCCTATTTCTCCATGTGTGAAATTCGGCCAAGGGGTATATTTTTCAATAATTTTGTGACATTCAATATTACATAATCATCATCTTAATGATAATTTAAAATTCCTCTTTACGAGTTGTAACATCCAATTTAAGATGTTTATTTTCCAAAAACTCTTCCCCACATTTTCCTTTGAAATTCGGCAAACACTAGGAATAATAGATAATTTTGTAACATTAAGTATTTAATTCCATAATTAAAATATATGTTACAAAATCAAAGAGTTACTACCTTTCATAAAGGTGTAACTTCCAAATTCAATTCAAAGGGTTTCCAAAACCCAAAATTGGAATTCCAATATTAGCCTTCATTCAAATTATATTAAATATAATTTAATAATAAATGATAAATAATTATCATATAATTATTTATTATATAAACTATATATTAACTTTTAATATATAGTTCCAAGTGTGACAAATAATATTTTTAATCATATTAATAATATTTATACATATATGAGTATACAATTGGACTATCCAATTATACTAAATCCGCTATAGTAAATCGAGCTAGCACATGGACCAAATGGACCTACGGTTCAGAGCTCCAATAATCTCGAAATATTAATTAATCTCTTGATTAAATATTTCGAGTTATTAACTCCGGGTTATTCCACTAAAAACCCCAATCGCACTCTCGTTGCCGCATATGATATATTAAGACGAACCAAGTCGGTGTCGTAAGAGCAAAGCGGGGTTTACCGCTATGCCTATAACGCTCGACGACCACGACACTGTTGGGCTCGCAGACCGTAAAGAGTACGGAGTAGCCCGCGGGGGACTAAATCGGAGAATAAAGGAGTCGCCACCCAGTGTGAACTGGGAAATGATTTAAGGTCGCACTCACCCCTCGCAAGGGAAGACCTCAAACCGTTAGGTTTGGAATGGTCCCTTACTTATGCCAGTATAATGGACGGGTTCACACAATGGTATAACCAAGTCTTATGCAGCACATGCAAGATACTTCAAATAAACACACAAATTTGCACACCCATAAACATGAATATAAATAAAAACCAATTAGATTGAGACGTATAAGTTACGATAACAAAAAACATAATAAATAATCCAAAGCGGAAAAGCGTTCATAAGTAAATAGCGAATAAAAGAAGGTGATTAGTCACACATATATGGGTATTTCCTAAGTGGTACCTGAAGTTGCATCCCAAGTACAGACCGCACTACCATCCATTCGGATTCGGCTACGGAATTTATGTCTAGGTTTCCATCCGATATACCACAAGGGATAACACACACAATCATTAATTCAAATGTAAGTGGACATGAATGTAGATGCGAAATAATATAGCAAAACATAAATAAATAAAAATAAAAGCGAGACGGTAAAATAAATGTGATAAAATAAAATAAAGGTAAACAGTAAAATAAATACGGAATAATGAAATAAAGATAAACAATAAAGTAAATGCAAAATAATAAAATAAAGATAAATAATAAAATAAATGCAGAATAAGAAAATAACAATGAAAGTAAATGAATAAATAAATAACAAAAAATAAATAATGGAACGTCAAAGAAAGATGTGACCAAAAGATTTGGTCGTCTTAATGTAGGACCTCGCATGCCTGGTTGGACGTATTTCATGTCCAACCAAGCATGCCGTGTCCAAGACGGCAAAATAAATATAGTAAAAGGTGCCCTCAAGTCTTACTTTTTAAGTTACTTCTCGGAAGTGTGTTATGCCGTTGACGGAAGGAATAAAGCTTGTTGTTTTTCTGGTTTGTTGATTCGCTGTTTCTGCTCACTGTTTCATAATTTCGGCTCGCTGTTTTTGCTTGCGGTTTTGCGATTTTCTGGACTATTTGTTGGCTGTTTTTTAGGCTATTTTTGGACTGTTTTTTTTGACTGATTTTGGGTGATTTTTGGGACTGTTTGGGGCAGTTTATCGGTTATAAAGTGGGTATTTTCTTCAATGTTTTTTTTGTTGTTTTTGTTCGGTTGAGGGCTATCTTTCTTGCTTTGTGTTTCATTTTCACGGTCTTGGTGAGGCTTCTTGGTTGGAGGGTTATTGGCTCGGTGAGGGCTGCTTTGTTTGGAGGGTTATTGGCTCGGTGAGGGCTGCTTTGTTTGGACTATTTTGCTGCTGTAGTAAGGGGTGGTTTGTGCGTTGGTGGTGGGCTCAAGGTTTGTTGTTTTGGTTTAGTTGTAGGGGTGATGTTTATGCGTTTGTATGTGTAAGCTTCAGGTGAAGTATCTTAAGTGAAGTGTAGCCATGTGAGTGGTGCCTTAAGTGAAGTGTAGCCGTGTTTGTGTTGTCTTAAGTGAAGTGTAGACGTGTGTGTGTTACTTTGGTGTGGCTTTGGTTGCCGTGAAGGAGCCTCTGTTGGTGGCTTAATTGTTTCGGCTGATTGTATTTTTGGTTGGTTTGTGTTTTTCGGTTCACTGGAAGGTTGTTTTGTTTGTATGTGTTTGACGTGAATGGTTATTTTGTTTGTGTGTGTTTGACGTGAAAGGGAGATGAATGAGAGTGATGGTGGTTTCCGTAAAAAGATAAAGTCCCTAGGGTTTGGTTTTGGTTGTCTTTTTATAATGTCATGGGATCTCATAGTCTTGGAAATAAATCAAGCAAATATGGGATATATTTTCCTAATTTATTTAGGGAAACAATTTTTGTAATTTTGGTGAGGATGAGATTCACAATCTCTTTAAATTGGCAGGTGATTTGAGGGATTTTTCACATGTGTTTTGCATGAGATTTTTTAATTTGGGAAGGCTTGGACGTGTGGGCTTTATGGATGGGTTGTATGGGCCTTTGTGGTGTAGGCATGTGTATGGCATGGATTGCAAGGGTTTTGGGCCGAGGCTAAGGTTTAAAACAACGGCTGAACGAATCCGCAGCGGGTTAGAGAGTCCGAATCCAGTGAGGTGCTAATTTTGGAGTTTTTCCTTCCGGTATTCTTTTCCCGTGACTTTCGCAAATTTTTCAGGTAGTGCCTTCATACAAGGCTCATCATTGGGCTTATGTAAAAATGTAGTATCAACAGTCGCCCCCACTTTGATGAGGCTTCTGCAGTGTGTGACAGTGACAACCCTATCAAAGTCATGCATGGCTTTTTACTTACCTTGTTCGTCTTGCTGTGTTTACGAGATGCTTAGATCTCTATTGTTCATCTCTGCGAGATGCTGTCATCTCTTGGATTCATTACGGAACTGAGCTTATTTGCTGGTGAGGTGCTGTGACCCCTGAGGTTCATCCCTATATGAGGTTGCGATCTCTAGGATTCATTATCAGACTGAGCTGATTTGGTGGTGAGGTGTTGCGACCCTTGAGTTTCATCCCTGTGAGATATTGTGATCTTTAGGATTCATTATCGGACTGAGCTGATTTGGTGGTGAGGTGCTGCGACCCCTGAGGTTCATCCCTGCGAGATGGTGTGATCTCTAGGATTTATTACCGAACTAAAGTCATTTGGTGGCGAGGTGCTGCGATCCCTGAGGTTCATCCCTGCAAGATGTTGTGATCTATATGATTCATTACCAAACTGAACTTATTTGGTGGCGAGGTGCTGCGACCCCTGAGGTTCATCCCTGCGAGATGCTGTGATCTCTAGGATTCATTATCGAATTGAACTGATTTGGTGGTTAGGTGCTGCGACCTCTGGTTCATTCCCGAACCATTACTGATGTGAGATGGTTCATTCCCGAACCGTTACTGATGTGAGGTAGTTTATTCCCGAACCGTTACTGATGTGAGATGGTTCATTACCAAACCGTTATTGATATGAGATGGTTCACTCCCGAACCGTTACCGATGTGAGATGGTTCATTCCTGAACTGTTACTGATTGAGATGGTTCATTTCCGAACCGTTACTGATATGAGATGGTTCATTCCCAAACCGTTACTAATGTGAGATGGTTCATTCTCGAACCATTACTGAGTTGGGATAGTTCATTTCCGAACCATCCTGGGCTTCATTCCTGAACTAAGTTGAGTTGATGGCGAGGTGCTTAGACCTCTAGGCTTCATTCCCGAACTAAATTTAGTTGATGGCGAGGTGTTTCGGACTCTGGGCTTCATTCCCGAACCATCTCGGGCTTCATTCCCGAACTAAGTTGAGTTGATGGTGAGGTTATTCGACCTCTGGGCTTCATTCTCGTACCATGTCGGGCTTTATTCCCGAACTAAGTAGAGGATGGTGAGGTGCTTCGACCTATGGGTTTCATTCTCGAACCATCATGGGCTTCATTCCCGAACTATCCTGGGCTTCATTCCCGAACTAAGTCGAGTTGATGGCGAGGTGCTTCGACCTCTGGGCTTCATTCCCGAACCATCTTGGGCTTCATTCCCGGTGAGTTGCTTGTCCTCATTCTCGAGGTTGTTCTCCATTCCCGGAGTGTCATTCCCGGCTTGCTTATCCTCATTCCCGAGGAGTTGCTCGTCCTCATTCCTGAGGTTGTTCTCCATTCCTGGAGTGCCATTCCTGGCTTGCTACTCCTCATTCCCGATGAGTTGTTCGTCCTCATTCCCAAGGAGTTGCTTTTTCTCTTTCCCGAGGTTGTTCTCCATTCCCAGAGTGCCATTCCCGGATTGCTCATCCTCATTCCTGAGGAGTTGCTCGTCCTCATTCCGAGGTTGTTCTCCATTCCCGGAGTGCCATTCTCGGGTTGCTCGTCCTCATTCCAAGGAGTTGCTTGGCCTCACCGTTTTTTCTTTTTCTTCAAAGCCTGCGAACACAGAATAAAAATTGTGTATATGCGACATGTATGCATTTATGCATGGATGCATTCCCTATTCTGTTGGGTTTTATTTGTCTAATTGGCTTGATGTCATCTTTGATTAGGCATTCCTTGTGCTTTTCTGCTCATGAGAAACTCTGGTCGCCTCCTTGGCCTGCTTGCAGTTTCCTTCTGTCAGTTCTCTTCTGGTGATTGCTCAGTTCTCTTTGTTCTCATGGCTCGAGATCCCATTGTGTCCCACTTGTCACCCCCAGACTTGGCTCAGCTTTCTACTCTTCACTACCCGCACCGGGTCAAGGTAGATTACTCTTTCTTGAAAGCGACCTCATCCTTTTTGGGATCATGTCTTCTGATTCCCAGATTTCTAAATGTGCATTCTCCCTGAAATTAGACACCATTGTCCATTACTATGTGACATATTATATTACAGGCTATGAAATAGTCTCAATAGTTACACAGGTTATTGTCCTCAAAGAATGCCCACTAATGAAACCAGAGAACCTTCAAAATACTCAATGCAACTCAAATCCAAGTCTTTGAATAAATCATCTAAGCCAGACTCACAGTGTGTGTGTGCAAAGGTTTATTTACAGCTTGATTCCTAGGTAAGCCAGCTCAGTGATTTCATTTTAAAAATTGGGATCGATGGGTCAAACCAACCTAGATGTCTCAATTATGCTCTGCAATTGTTTTTTCTGTGCTCAATGTGGTATGATTTTCTTTCTTTTTTTCTTTTCTTTTGTCTCTGTTTTTTTTTTTTGCAATTTTTTTGTTTGCAACACACCTACCCTTTAAGGTAGCATTTCTCCTCATGGTGAGGGTGTTGGGAAGAGACCGCGAGTGCGTTGCGGAAAATAAAAATTATTATGCCGCTTTCCCTTTGCCCAAGACCCATTTGTTTTGATTATTCTACAAGCCTAGGCATGTTACTATATATTCTAAGCATAAAACTCATAAAACATACAAAGAACAAAAACCTAAACATGTTAACTATCATAAGAACTCTAATGGAATAAAGAAATAAAAAGACTTACTTGAACCGAAGACTGCTCCAGTCCTCCCTCTAATCTACAAGCTTTTCTCGAACTCAGCAAGCTCTTCCACGTTCCAAAGAGCCACCCAAGTGTGTGGCCTCCAAAGATGCACACACCAAAGCCAAAACTCAACGGCAAGACTACGCCTTGAGTGCACGGGTATTTTGCCCTTGGTGCTAGCCTAGGAAAATACCTCAAAACTTTTAACTCGAAGTTTCTCTAGTCAATTAGACTTAAGGATCCTCAAAATCAGTGGCTTACTCTTAAACTTTAGAGTTGCTCACTTATATAAAGCCAAGATATGAAAGGTTTTGGTGTAGCCAATTTGTAAAGAATTCTTTGGGTTTATATAGTGCTCTAAAGACAACAAAATTAATTAAGAATCTGATGTGGGATAAAAGCTAATTTAATCTTAGCTATTTGATCTTAATTTGGTGTTTTAATGAGATTATAAAACCTTAATAAGAGTTTGGGCCGAATTAGATTTCAAAAAAAATAAAAAAATACTATTCATGTTACTATTCATGTGAATAGTAATTTTAATTTTTTTATTCCAATTCCCAAAGTGCCCATATCGTCATTCACCAATCCCTAAGCCACTATGGAACCTCATAAATGATCTGTTCAATAATTAAACACATTGAACCATTTATGAACAATTCTTACAGCAATCATATATGCTGTTATATTTGTACTGTGCATTGTTAACCATTGATTTCGACTTTGTTGTGTGTGAGCTTTTGGGTTCCCCTCAAGTTGGACATGAAATGAATCATGATAATTTAATCGAACATAAATTATCCTTCGATCAGATGGTCGTTCGATTTCAATGACCAAGGTGACATCTAGCAACATGCCAAGGCCCCCAAATGAGAAGAAAATATATATATACCCATTCTGTATGCGATTTATATATGATACGGTCTCTCACCTCACTGTATCCCCACCTATTGACCTAGGGTACGGAAAGTGTCTACCCATATTGTAAAAGGTATGATGTTGATAGTGTCATGAATTATGCTAACCCAAGAATCTTACATGATTCTTCCGCTGTGGCCACAGTCTAAAGCACTGATCACACATATCAACCCGCGAACTGGAATACTACTCTTATTAGAAAATATTATCCGAGAGAGTGGCGATTCTCTGTTGTATCTTTACAAACTTCATGTGTTTCAACAAATGACCCAATCATACCCTTATGACCGGATCTTTTGAACCGGGGAAAGAGAATGTCAAATTTATTTGATCCATATATAAGATTGTAAAGACCTCAAGTCAAAAGACAAGTCATATAATCGATACATGAAAGTTTTCACAGAGACATGGGATAAACACTCCATATGAAAACTTTCGGCGGTCATTTCGATGGACATGAGCAACTCATGCATCCTTGTGATACACCAAGCGGACGGATCTCCGCTAGTAGCCTATGAGATCGGCTACCCCACTTAAGGGCGGATCATATCATCATGCTAGTCTTTCCGCTTTGTGAACGCCTAGATTATTCACAAAACTATGACTAGGAACATTTAAGAGTAATGATTTTCATAAGGCGTGGAAGCCATCGTCTTATTACTCCAAGGGCTTTATTACAGTGTTGATGATTCATATAAGTTATGTAAGACATGTATAATAAAGATTTCCATTTTATTAATTAATGAAAAAATTACAAATACATGTACATATAACCCATCCATAAGTTGGGTATAGGGCATATCCCTAACAATCTCCCACTTACACTATAGCCAACTAGTATGAATCTGGACACCATACTCTTGGGTGTGCCTGTCATGCTTTTGTTGAGTCAGCCCTTTAGTCAGAGAATCTGCAAGATTATCTTATGTGGGTATTTTCTCCATAATAACTTCTTTTCTCTCAACAATCTCCCTGAGGATATGAAATCGCCTGAGTACATGCTTGAATTTATGGTGGGACCTTGGTTCATTTGATTGAGCAATGGCACCTGTATTGTCACAGTACATCGTGACGACATTCTTTATCGCGAGAAGCACTTCCAGCTCTGTGATGAACTTCTTTATCCAGACTGCTTCTTTAGCAGCCTCAGATGCTGCAATATACTCGGCTTCAGTGGTGGAGTCCGCTGTAGTTGACTGCTTTGAGCTTTTCCAACTGACAGCACCGCCATTCTAAGTAAACAAATTTCCTATTTACGCTCTGCTGTCATCCCTATCGGTCTGAAAGCTCACATCATAGTAACCAATGACTTTCATCTTAGAACATTCTCCGTATGTCAAAAACACATCGTTAGTTCTTCTCAGATACTTGAGGATTATTTTGACAGCTGCCCAGTGTTGCTCAATAGGATTTGCCTGATACCTGCTCGTTATGCTAAGAGACATTAGGTCTTGTACATAGCATGGCACACTTGATCGATCCTATTACTGAAGCATAAAGGATCCCACTCATACGCTTTCTATCTGAAGGAGTATGTGGACATTACTCCTTAGATAATTTGATTCCATGACAAGTAGGTAAATAACCTCTTTTGGAATCTTCCATTTTGAATCTTTTCAAAATATTATGTATGTATGTAGATTGAGAAAGTCCTAACAACCTCATAGATCTATTACGGTAGATCTTAATGCCGAGGATGTAGGCTGCTTCTCCTAAATCTTTCATGGAGAAATTATGAGATAACCATTGCTTTGTGGCTTGCATCATGGGAATATCATTCCCGATGATTAATATGTCATCGACATATAATACAAGAAATACAACAGCACTCCCACTACTTTTCCTGTAAACACAAGGCTCATCTACATTTTTGATGATGTCAAATTCTTTGATTGTCTCATCAAATCGTATATTCCAACTTCTGGAGGCTTGCTTGAGTCCATAAATGGATCGTTTAAGCTTACATACTTTATTATGATCATCCTTAGATGCAAACCCCTTAGGTTGTGTCATATAGACTTCCTCTACGAGGTTCCCATTAAGGAAAGCTATTTTGACATCCATCTGCCAAATCTCATAATCAAAGTGTGCAGCTAGTGCCAGTAAAATTCTAATGGACTTTATCATTGCAATAAGCGAGAAGGTTTCTTCATAATCAATTCCTTGGATTTGTCTATAACTTTTTGCCACCAACCTAGCCTTATAGGTTTGGATGTTGCCTTCTGCATCAGTTTTACGCTTGTAAATCCACTTGCAGCCTATGGGTTTTATCCCTTCAGGTGCATCTACCAAGTCTCAGACTTGATTCTGATACATAGAGTCTATTTCGGATTTCATGGCCTCAAGCCACTTGATTGAATCAATGTCACGCATTTCTTCATCATAACTGGTGGGATCATCATTATCAATGACCTGATCATGTTCCTCATCAATATGGAAACCATATCTTTCAGGCTCATGTCTTTCCCTACCAGACCTTATGAGTTCATAACCTTGTGGTTGTTCCGTCGCTGCCCTTTTGAGGGGCCTGAGGTTTAGTTCTATGTTAGTTTGTTCTTCTCGTACCTCATCGAGGTCAAGTCTACTCCCACTATATTTCTTGAGAAGGAATTCATTCTCTAGAAATTTAGCATTTCGTGAGACAAATGTTATTTGTTCATTTGGGACGTAGAACACGTATGCTCTTGAGTTCAAGGCATATCCTACAAACTTATATTTAACTGCCATATCATCCAATTTGTTACTTTGTGTGAGCTTGACATATGCGTCACATCCCCAAACTATTAGATAACTAAGACTAGGACGTTTCCCAGACCATAACTCATATGGTGTTTGACTAACAGTCTTGGAAGGAACTTGGTTTAGTAGTAGTGTTGATGTTTCTAAAGCAAGACCCCAAAATGAAAGAGGTAGATCCGCTCCTGGAATCATTGATCGGAACATATCTAATAATGTCCGATTTCTCCTTTCGGAGACCCATTATACTGTGGAGTTCCCGGAGGAGTCCACTGGGAAACAATGCCATTTTCTCTAAGTAATCTTGAAATTTGTTACTTAAGTATTCACCACCACGGTCAGACCTTAGTGACTTAATACTTTTATTAAGCTGGTTTTCTACTTCAGCCTTGAAGTCTTTGAATTTCTCAAAGGCTTCAGATTTGTACCGCATAAGGTACACATACCCATATCGCGAATGATCATCAATAAAGGTAATGAAGTAAGAGAATCCAACTCTAGTGGTGACTGACATTGGTCCGCATACATCAGAGTGTATGAGTTCTAATGTCTCCGCTGCACGCTTTCCGTTACCTTTGAAGGGTAATTTGGTCATTTTACCAAGTAAACAAGACTCACAAGTTCCATAAGGTTTATATTTTAAGGGTTTGAAATACCCATCCTTATGTAGCTTAATTAATCTTGTTTCATTGATATGACGTAAGTGACTGTGCCATAAAAGTGATTCATTGAGATTATTCGAGTTACCGTTATATATATTAGAGGTTGAACATTCTTTGTTAGATTGTAAGACATAGATACCATTATTCAAAATACCATCTCTATATTTTATTTCATTGAAATAAATAGAACATTCATTACAACTTATTAGGCATGAAAAGCCTTTATTACATAAAGAAGAAATTGAAATGATGTTCTTTGCTAGAGAAGGTACATAAACACAATCTTCTAAGTGTAAAACTAAACCATTCGGCAAAACTAATGAATAAGTCCCCACGCACAATGCAGCAAGTTTAGCTCCATTACCCATGCGTAAGTCAACCTCCCCATGACGGAGTCTCCTACTGTTTCTCAGGCCCTGCACATTGTTACACAAGTGAGTCCCACAACTGGTGTCAAGCACCCAAGTAGAAGGTTCATAGTATTAAGAATATAGTTCAATCATATACAACAAACCTGAAGCATTGGGCTTATTGGCTTCTTGGGCTTCCCTAGCTTCCTTGGCTTTCAAGGATTTGTAGTCTTTCTTCTAATGACCCTTCTTTCCACAAAAGAAACATTTCCCCTTTCACTTTTTCTTCTCCACCTTATCATTGGGCTTTAGGTGATCTGGAGCCTTGGCCTTGCCCTTATTTTTCTTTGGGCCTCGTGGCTTCAGGTCCGTACCCGTAAGCATGACAGAGGTTTTAAGATCCGATTTCAAGTCCTTCACTGCTTGCTTTATCAGATTATGCAATTATGCTAAAGTAGCTTCTTTATCAGACAGATGAAACTACATAATAAAGTTAGATAATTCTTTTGGTAAGGACTGAAGAATTAGATCGTGACCTATCTCATGATCCATGATGAACCCGAGGTTGGCCAATTTTTCAATGTGGCTAATCATCTTAAGCATATGTCCACTAACAGATCCTTCCTTATACCTTGTTTGGAATAAGGCACATGACACTTGGAATCTCACGGTAAGAACGGAAGTTGCATACAACTTCTTCAAGTGAAAGATGATTGTTTGAGAATCCATATCTTCGTCCGACATAGAGCCAAGCATCATGCAAACTGCTTGCTCATCATCATCGATGTGTTTCTTCCAAGCATCAAATGTATCTTGGTCAGCATCTTCTGCGGGTTCAGGGGGAGATGGTTTTTCAATAACATAGAAAATATTTTCTTGTCGTAAGACAATTTTAAGGTTTCTAAACCAGTCATTGTAGTTGTCCCCTTTGAGCTTATGATCATCAAGGATGGAACAAAGTGATACTCTGTTTGTCATTTGAATGTTTGTGAAATATTTTAACCCACCTGTTAAGAGAAAATGTTAAAATTAGGAATATGTTTTCATTAATGTTTCATAATAACATGGGCTTTTAATATTATGAAGTTGCTCCCACTCAATTATTTTAAAATTTTAAGCAAATCACATCAACTCCAATATGATGGATTTCTTGTGGGTAAGGATCACATTATCATCATTTCATAACTCCGACTAGGGCCGGTCGTTATAAAATACGATAATTAGGAAGTTTCCCAACCAATATATGATATAAATCACAATTCCTTGATCATTGGGTTGGGCAATCAAACATGCCATAACTTATGCTAGTCCTTGGGGACACCAAATCTTTGTCACTAAGTTATAAGACCATGCCTAAGGGTGGCTGTGTCTTATGAGTCAGAAAAGTCAAACCATTGTCAATAGTACAATTTAGGGACAAATTGGTATTGGTCAGTCTAGTAAAGCCTAGTCCTGCCACTACGGTTTAAGCCCTTTGGGTTTATAATTTACAATGGGAGGCAAATTTTAGACTTAAATTGTTATTGAGGATTTTAGCAAGTTTAAGTGGATAACTGTCAAATGGATTCCTCCCTTGAAAATTCCCCAGAGGGAGGGTGGAGCGAACTCTCTTAAATACCCTTACCTATTAGGCTCAGACTTGAAAAAGATTTCTGCCGTTCTCCTTAGAATGCGAATGGAACCAGCAGTGCCATTGAAATTTTACTACTGTTTTAAGCCAAAATTCATCCCTGAAATAGCCCCCGAATAGCCCCTGAACAGAAGCACAAAACCGGACTATTTTAGCACCCGAAATACGTCCAGCACACTCCCGAACAGCCCCTGAAATTTCTTGGATAGTGGCTGTGTTTTGATTCTAATTTTTCACTTGAAAACAGCCCCAACACAATCCTAAAACACTACTAAATATTCCCCAAAAATTGTGGATTAAAATGAAACCAAATCGGGTTTCGTTTCACCAACCAAAGGGGCGGCAATGAGCAATAATTAGCCTCACTGCCGTGAACAAGAAAATAAGATGAAGATGAAATAAAGTTCGACACCACAAAGTCTTTCGTGCTATGTCTCATTACCAATGAATACTTGTGTGGGCAAGACTCACAAAATAATCTCTAACGGTTTAGGGATTCAGTCACACAAACAACTTTTGTTTTTTATTTTTATTTTTCTTTTGTTCTTGTTTTTCTTTCTCAACAATTGAGAGGATTTGGAAGAATAACAAATGTGGCTAGGGTTAGAATGAGAGGCTTAGCCAAAAGAAAAATCATATTTTCCTTTTTATACTTAGGGTTTAATTTTACAAAATAAAACAAAACCTTCATATTTCTCCATGTGTGAAATTCGGCCAAGAGGTATATTTTTCAATAATTTTGTAACATCCAATATTAAATAATCATCATCTTAATGATAATTTAAAATTCCTCTTTAAGAGTTGTAACATCCACTTTAATATGTTTATTTTCCAAAAGCTTTTCCCCACATTTTCCTTTGAAATTCGACCAAGACTAGGAATAATAGATAATTTTGTAACATTAAGTATTTAATTCCATAATTAAAATATATGTTACAAAATCAAAGAGTTACTACATTTCATAAAGGTGTAACTTCCAAATTCAATTCAAAGGGTTTCTAAAACCAAAATTTGGAATTCCAATATTAGCCTTCATTCAAATTATATTAAATATAATTTAAAAATAAATAATAAACAATGTCATATAATCATTTGTTATATAAACCATATATTAACTTTTAATATATAGTTCCAAGTGTGACAAATAATATTATTAATTTTATTAATAATATTTATACATATGTGAGTATACAATTGGACTATCCAATTATACTAAATCCGCTAAAGTAAATCGAGCTAGCACGGGGACCAAATAGACCTACGGTTCCGAGCTCCAATAATCTCGAAATATTAATTATGCTCTTATTTAAATATTATGAATTATTAACTCCGGGTTATTCCACTAAAAACCCGAAGTTGCACTCTCGTTGCCGCAGATGATATATTAAGCCGAACCAAGTCGGTGTCCATCGATATAGTCATTGCATATAGATTAACCTTTCACGAGTATCTTATAATTACAGCTGGGTCTTAATGTCCGTTATACCAATCTAATTATTTTTACCTTAAGTACCATTGATTCTCTAATGAACGATTTATTCATAACGATTATGAATTTTAATCTTTCTATTCGTAATAGAGAGACTTGAGCGCTCGCATCGTTCAAGCACCGAATCAACCCTTAAGAAAGATACTCTCCTACTTCTCGCAAGAAGGAGTGAACTCCATGTCTATGTAAAACGTCCCCAGCTACACAACAGACCATGCCCCCAAAGTACGTAGCTATTGGTCGGGACTGCTACACTAACCTCACCTTTGTAAATCAAAGGACATAGCCTGCCATGCAGGAGTTCGTAGTACACTCAGGATTAAGATTAATCCATATATGACTATCTAGTAGATTGAAATGACTTTCTTTGTTTAACGGATATTAAAAGAATATTATTTCCATCTGGGTTCAGTCCTATATGATCATATCATACAAGATGCCTCCATTCTCAAGTCTCTACATGGACGATCCCAGTTCAAGTTCGCCATACAAATATAAAATGTACCGCAGCTATAGATAAACCACAAACAAATTACCCGTTTTGTTTGCTCTCTATGGACTATTTAAGATTACTAACTTCATACTTAAATCCTCTTGTGTAAGCCACAAATACACTAAGTCTGAAGGTACATAAGTAATCTAGGGTATTCAAGATAATTTATAATATGCAAAAATTAAACAAACACTTTGATAAATGAATAATGCATCATTTTATTTCAAAACACATAAAGTCGTTTACATCATATGTAGCTCTAGGGCATACATCATAACAAAAGCTTACCTCTGTAAGAATTTCTCCATGAAGAACCTGTGTGAAGCTTCTTATATCTTGGTTATCCCAATCAACGTACATAGATAAGATCTTAGAACGGTACAATTTGCTAACTGTAAGACATCAAATATACCGTTCAGACATGGCATTCATCTTTCGAAAAAAATGTGTCCGCAAACAGAAGATGAGAATAATAGAATGTCTAATCAGCCTTATGTTTCATGTTTGGGTAGTATTTTATATGCCATGTTATGTACGAGTCCTGATATTAGCTACGCGGTTAGTGTAACCAGTAGATATCAGTCCAATCCAAGAAATGACCATTAGATGGCTGTTAAACATATCTTGAAATATCTTAAAGGTATTAAGGATAAGTTTATCATATATGGAGGAAACGAACTACAACTTAATGGGTATACGGATTCTAATTTCCAATTTCCCGATGATAGAAAGTCTATATCAGGATTCGTATTTACTCTTAACGGAGGTGCAATTTGTTGGAAAAGTTCCAAACATGGGTCTACAACTGATTCTACTACAGAGGCGAAATATATTGTTGCTTCTGAAGTTGTAAAAGAAGCTGTTTGGCTTAAGAATTTTATCACAGAATTGGGAGTTGTCCCGAGTATTGAGAATCTGATTCTGTTATACTGTGATAATACCGGTGCCATTGCACAAGTAAAGGAACCGATGGCGCATCAGAAATCGAAGCATGTGGAAAAAAAGTACCATATTATTCGAGAGATTGTGTCACGAGGTGACATTATCGTGTGCAAAGTTCCCAGTGAAGATAATGTAGCAGACCCGCTCACGAAGGCCATATCTCTGAAGTTATTTGATAAACATTTGGAGTCGATGGGTATGAGATACAATCGATATTGGCACTAGAGCAATTGGGAGATTTTGTTAGGGTTGGTGCTCTGAGCGCCAAATTTCTTATGTATTTCCCTGTAAATACTTTTGTAAATATTTTATTAATGAATAAAATAAACAGTTTCTATAATATGAATTCTTTTATTGTATGGTAAAGACATAAATGACCATAGAGTGATTGGTTATGATACAGTTGTAAAAGCGTCGCAACTGACATTGAACATTATCATAACAATATCATTCTTTAACTGTTCCTGGTCAAGGTTTACAATTACTTGGTTAGTATATAAACCTGTTGAGACCGGTATGTGTCGTATATTGGAATATTAGATTCCAAAGGTTTCTCAATGAACAATGAGTCTCGGAAGACTCGTATAGACACGTAGGTGTTTATATCAGATAAACACTGAACAACTCACCAAAGATTATTAATAGAAGGTACACCAATGTCAATAAGAATCTTCTCGGGTTGATTGAGCATATTGATCCTTCAACTTGAGATGCCACTGTGGATATATGAGGTATCCTCCACACTTTGATGACAGTCACGTCACCGATCTATTTAGATTAGACCTCCGCCGGTTCGTTGGGTGTGGACTGATCCTCAGGATATCCTGTGCGTATCAAGATATGATCTGTCAGTTCTGTGTACAAAGCATATGTATCCATTATGGAATTAGCAATCCGTTCAATCCATGGGCCCGTGGTGCACTGTAGAAATCAGTTTTAAGTGTTATTTAAGAGATTGCTAATAGAATCATCGACGGGATTATACCTATAGAGATTTGACGTTTATATCTATATCTCTGGGATAATCCGGATACCTGTGATGGAAGGATTATACGTATGCAGTGACCTCAACTTATATGGTTCAGAGAGTTTATTCGTGTTCGTCATAATTTACGGGTTGGTAGATTATGGACACGAAATTAATTTCATGACAGATATGCCTGAACCTAGAGAGTCTCACTAATGGAATAATCTCGTAGGGCACTATGGTAACTTTTATAAATAATACTGATTATTTATAAGTTGTTTAATGGTTAAACGATAATACATGCTTTTAGGATCTTTCGGCCATTTATTAAATGTCAAATTATGATATTTGATATTTATAATTAATATATGTATTTTGATTATTTAATGTAAATATAATACATATATTTAAGATATTTGTATTTAATTATTTGATTATTCAAATATTGAATAATTAAATTATTTAAATAATAAATATCTTTTACTTTAATAAAGTAAGAAAATGGCTTTATTCTATTAAATAAAATGGCTAATTTATATTGGATAAGTTGGCTAGATTTAATTGGTACAAGTTGTGATATATTAAATGTTAATGGATAAGTATCATAATTCTATCCATTAAATCTTTTTCCAATTAATTATTTATTGAAACAAAAAAATAGTAAATAATTGGTTATTATTATTTCCATTTGCTCGGTCATTTAGGAAATATATATAAGCCATTTTTCATTTTTTGTTTCATTATCTAAGAACCCTAAAAAATCAAAATACAAAGGAGTTTGAGAGAAAAGAAGAAAGAAAGCAAAAAAGGCTTGGAAACTTGGAAATTTTGTAAGTTTTTCTTACTTTCTTCTTCATGAAAATTGTTTCTAAGACTCTAGGCTTCAATATGTGTAGCTTAGATTTTTCTCTACTCTTTTGTGGATGTATTTTGATGGTTGGGAACTTGGAAGAAAGATGGAAGCATGTATAAGTGTTAAGATTGCATGAAATTATTTCTTAAGCATTCTTTGTAACCATTTGATGGTGAGTTGCCATTCTAGAGTTACTTAGCCACTCATTAATGACCTATAATTATTCTTGAGTTGTTTCATGAAGGTGAGACTTGTTTGGTGTGGTGGGAATTGAATTAAAGTGTTTATTTTAATTAATTTGGTGTTGATTTGTCAATTTATTGAAATTGTAAAATTAGGGTTCATAACCCACTCCAAATTTTGGCCTTTTAATTTATGTGATGTAATTTGATGTATATATGATGTATATTAAATTTGGAAATTTTTGGATTTGAGCTTGACATGTTTTGAAAAAAAAGGACCAAATTGCAAATTCATGAAAATATGGGACCTCTCGGCAATATCAAGGAAATCTATTTTCTTGAGTTTAAAATTGTATTTTCATGTATAATCCATGTATAAATCATTTTGGGATTGATTTGGAATTAATTAAAATTTTATTTGACAATTTAGGTCTAAAATGATTAAAATACAAAATTTAGGGCTAATCGGTAATTTATGAAAAATCTGATTTTTGGGTAAAATTTCAATTCTTAAGTATTGCGTAATTAAAATAAATTAGTTTATTTTAATCACCCAAGAAAAATTATTGAAATCGGAAAATTTTGATTTTTCGGCATTCCGCTGCGTTACCCGTACTGATTGCCTACAATCCCAACATTTTCCCAATGCCTCGAAAACATAAGAATCATTCTTTAAATCTCAAAACTGAATAAAATATTTTCTTTCATGAAATAACTGTAATAAAATAAACTAACGCCCTAACAGCGTAAAAATAAGTCTGATATGTAAAATACATCATAAAAATCAACTTTAGAGAAGAGTGTCCATTCATTATAACTATGATCCATACGCATCGCCGTCCCCCTGGTCCGAGGTCTGTATTTGTCAATGTGCACTGTGTCTCCCTCTGGGTATGCAAAATGCATATGAATCATCCTATCAACCCTATGATCATGTAAGTCATGCAATGAAATGCAATGACATAATCCATATACAAAATAACAAAGTCAACCACACTCCATTACGAGCTGATGACATCTCACTCATCCAATACATACAAAATGGACCCGTACCCCATTTTAATAAACGTATCTATATGGAAAATGCTCACATGTGTCATTAAACATATCAATACATTTCATACATTGGTTCCACACTCATACTAGGACTAAACTGAAGTCTGGAAACTTCGTTAAAACTCTTTACAAAATTTTTACATCTCGCGTATTGAAAATGCGTTCTACTAGTAGATATGTTTAACTATGAAAATGTAACGACAACTTGTGCTAAACGTTTCATGCTGATACTAGATTGCTATCTGGAAACCCAACACCGTGCATACTTTTAGAAAATCTGTTTCTTTACGTGCTCTTTTATGAATCTTATTGACATTACCTCAGAAAGCCCTCATTTCATACTTTCTACAACTCCATAACTAGTGCTACATATTTCTACGAATATGAAATCTATACTCATATCTATTCATATATAAATATACATTCAGCTATCATACCTTGTCTACCTAAGGCAAGATCACAGTGAGGTACTTACCTGGGGTCCATGCTATTCTTTCTCTCTCTTTCTCCATATGTAACACAAAATACGGACGGTTAAGGTCGTTAATCATAGAAACTTACTTAGAACATAAACTCTCATACTTTCCGAGAAAACCCAAATTATATTTGTTTTCAATGATTTCAATTTCATTTCTTATAATACATCCAATACTCATATAACATCCTTCTACATTGTTCAATGTCAATCATGTAGCTCAAATATGCAAATTACGCATTTTCGACAAATCTTCCGAAAAGTTTCCGAAAATATTACGGAAGGATCCTAGCCCTCATATCTTTCTGGAATTACTCAAATATTATTGTTTCACCATAATTAAGTCATATCCTTAATTACGTTCATCAAAGCACAAATACATGCGAAACCGGACTATATCAAAAACTAGATTTACTTATTGGATCGATCATAGTTGCTCCGATTTCTCTCAGATTTTACCCTATACATATATTCAATATAATTATGCTCAAATAATTCAATTTATATCATTACGCCACTCTACGAAGCTACTAAAAAATCCAAATATTTAGCGGAAAACTTGAAATTAGCGACTTTTTACCGAGAGCTCTTACAAAGATTTCGAGGCCATATACGGACTCCAAATGATCCTATGAACGCACTGGAATTGATGGAATTCCGATCAAGCTACTGTTGATGTTATTATTCACCATCGCTTATTCTCCTCGTTTTGCATGCAACCTAGCACAGATCAGAAACATTATCATTACCATCTTGTAGTACTCTCTGAGAGCTTTGATTTGGTGGGTGGCTCGGGATGTGAAATGAAGCGATGAGTCGGGATCGGGAAACCCAAGCTCGTGCGTGTCTCTCTTCTTTTTCAATGTTGTCGGCATTTCTGTCGTCACCACCAGCCACCATTGGACGCAGGGTGGTCGGACGCTCCACCTGGTACTGTCGCGAGGGCCGACCGTGGCCGGATGGCCGACCGGCGAGCTGCTGCCCCAAATCGCCAAAAGGAAGAAGATGGGTCAGGTGAGAGGAGTGGAAAGCTTATGCCATTTTTTGCAATTTCTGAAAACTTCATGGTATTTATAGAAATATTTTTATAAATTACGTTTTAACCCTGCGAAATTGCAATTAAGTCCTTAACCTTGTCATTGTTCGGAAATATGTAGATGTGAGGTCCTTATGCTCGAAATTTGGAAAAGTGTTCAACATGAAAGTTGTTCGTCTCGGAAAAATGAGTCTGATGATTTATAGCTGAAACGAGAAACTTTCCCTGTATAGAATAATATACATAAATCTCGTAAGTGGTTTTTTCATGTCACGCGATTTCCAATACATCAAGTCTCTATTTTAAAATATTTCGAGCTATATTTCGACATTGAAACTTTTTTTCTCCAATATAGTCTCATTTGAGACCCGATCTGCAATATAAAATCCTTCCGGAAGAGTTTTCGAATTTCTGGATGTTACAATGACCCTTCCATGGCGTTTGCGGAGACTTTTTCGAAAGATTTTCTAAAAATACGTAAAAGAAGGATTTAAGTTAACTAGTGGCATAGATTATTTAGTAATGATGTTTTAAGATTAATGAAACTGGAATCATTGAAAATGAACTTGATCTGGTTGTCCTGGAAAGATCCAAAATTTTATCATAGTTAAGTCAAAAATTTAGTACAGTAGCGATTCTGATGACATTTCGCCATTTGATTTGACAGATGTGATTAGTACCAGGGGAGCTCGCGAAGCCAAGTAAGTAACTCATGCAATGAGTACTTGAATTATTGATTTCGTGTTTTAAATATATATAGAGATGATTGAAATGTTTTGGATAAAACGAGGATAGTTAAAAGATGGTTTTGAGAATGAAGTTCAGGACTATGCATAATTAAGTTAACCACCACATTATGGATTTTTGTTATTACTATGATATGAAGTGAGAAATTTTATGAGTTTAATGTCTATATATATATTAATGAACTTAAGTGTCTGAACTTGTAATAGTATGTATATGTATAAGTATAAGAAAATGTATTAATATATGTACATATATTTGTACATGTATATGTATGTGATGATAAGGTATGTATAATTTGAGAATACATGATCGGTAAATGGAATAAGTTATGATTTTTGAATTCATATTAGCATGTGTATGTGTACGCTATTTGAATAAGTTTGTTACTGACTCATACATGCGATTTATTTGTAAAGAGGTCGAGGTTGGTTAAGTGTGATAAAAAATTGGTATAAGCTAAGCTCTTCCTGGGTGGTAAAGGTACGTGATCGAGAGGATGCACATATTAATGGATATGTTTAATTGATAAGTTCTGTATCAAAGGTTTCCAGATAGAAATTCCGAAACTGAGTATGTTTGGTTGATAAATGAAAGATATGAGAAATGTTATAAAGTATGGCATCTGAATTCGTAGTAATATGATATTCGTATATTTGATGTATATACGTATGTGTATGATTACTTTGATGATGAGTCAGAGGTTTTGTCATGTATGTTCATGTGTATGAGAAATCACGCTATGAGTTTATATTACGTGATATGTGTACATATCTGTATGTTTAATTGATTGATAATTTAGTGTTGTTTAGGTTATGTGTTCTTTGATGTAATGACTATTTTGTATGTTTCGTTATCGGTTACATGATGATTATATGTATGTCTGAGTGTATCCGTGTGTATGATAGAACCTGTGATATGTATAGACTATGTATGCTTTCGTGGAATGAAAGAATGAACTGAAAACTGGTGTGAGTATAATATGTTAGAAAGTGTGTTTGCTAAGTTTGTTATTGTATGTACATATATTGTGAAAGAGACTGAATGTGCCTGTAAGCGTCTGGTACTAGACATGTCTCCAAGTAAGAATTCTGAAATTGGATTTGCATGAAAGTAAAAGAACTGAGTTATGATTTCTGAACTAATATGGTGAAAGTGTATAAGTCACGAATATTAAGCTATTATAAGGCTATCAGAATTGAAGAAAATTTATTTCGAGTTGAAGAAATTTTGTTTGAGTTATCGATTTGATGATATTTCAAAGATACTTATTCGTATTAAAGTATAAAAAATAATATGACTTCATGTTTCATATGATTGAAATGGATTCGATGTTAAATGACGTACTCTGTGATATTCAAATTTTGCCTTGTATGCTTTGGATGTTTGGCCATTAGATTAGTGTGTGTGCGCGCACACACACACATATATAAGGATTTGGCATGTGTAAAGAATGAAGGATAATAAAAGTTGAAAAATCTGGACTCGTAACAACTTGGTAATCCTGAAAAGCTTATAATATGCTTGACTTGTATGTTTTGTTTGTAGTACGAGCGTGGCTACTTACTGATTTTTATAACTCACACTAAACCAATTGCTAGTTTTGCAGGTAGGTTTTGTTAATGTTGGTGTTCAGAGCGCCAATCCAGATCATATTTATATCCGATTCATGAATACGAGCAATACATTTTTCCATAATATTACTTATTTATTGTTGCACCTATTGTCTTTTATTATAGATATATTCGATCTAATTCATTAGATTGAAACTAAATAATGTTTAGTGATATATATATATATATATATATATATATATATATATATTAGATAAAGACCCGATAATATATAATGTAGTGCGCAATTACAACGTAACTTGTAATTGACATTCGAAAGTGTCACCACTAGATATATTGTTAGGGATATGCCCTATACCCAACTTATGGATAGGCTATATGTACATGTATTTGTAATATTTTTCATTAATTAATAAAATGACAATTTTTATTATATGTGTCTTATATAAATCATCAAACACTGTAATAAAGCCCTTGGAGTAATAAGATGATGGCTTCCACGCCTTATGAGAATCATTACTCCTAAATGTTCCTAGTCATAATTTTGTGAATAATCTGGGCGTTCACAAAGCGGAGAGACTTGCATGATGATATGATCCGCCCTTAAGTGGGGAAGCCGATCTCATAGGCTACTAGCGGAGATCCATCCGCTTGGTGTATCACATGGATGTATGAGTTGCTCGTGTCCATCGATCTGACCGCCGAAAGTTTTCATATGGAGTGTTTATCCCATGTGTCTGTGAGAACTTACATGTATCGATTATATGACTAGTCCTTAGACTTGAGGTATTTACAATCGTATGTGTGGATCAAATAACTTTGACATTCTTCTTCCCCGGTTCAAAAGATCCGGTCATAAGGGTATGATTGGGTCATTTGTTGAAACAAATGAAGTTTTTAATGATACAATAGAGAATCGCCACTCTCTCGGATAATATTTTCTTATAAGAGTAGTATTCCAATTCGCGGGTTGATATGTGTGATGAGTGCTTGAGACTGTGGCCACAGCGGAAGAATCATGTGAGATTCTTGGGTTAGCACGATTCATGACACTATCAACATCATATCTTTGACCATATGGGTAGACACTTTCCGCACCCTAGGTCAATAGGTGGGGATACAGTGAGGCGAGGGACCGTATCATATGTAAATCGCATACAAAATGGGTATATATATTTTTCCTTCTCATTTGGGGGCCTTGGCATGTTGCTAGATGTCAACATTGGTCATTGAAATCGAAAGACCATCTGATCGGAGGATAATTTATGTTCGATTAAATTATCACGATTCATTTCATGTCCAACTTGAGGGAAACCCAAAAGGTCACACACAACAAAGTCGAAATCAATGGTTAACAGTGCACAATACAAATATAACAGCATATATGATTGCCGTAGGAATTGTTCATAAATGGTTCAATGTGTTTAATTATTGAACAGATCATTTATGAGGTTCCATAGTGGCTTAGGGATTGGTGAATGAAGATAGGGGCACTTTGGGAATTGGAATAAAAAAAAATTTAATATTCATGTGAATAGTAACATGAATAGTAAAAAAATTTGTTATTTTTTCTTTGAATTCCAATTCGGCCCAAACTCTTATTAGAGTTTTATAATCTCATTAAACCACTAAATTAAGATCCAATGGCTAAGATTAAATTAGCTTTTATCCCACATTGGATTCTTAATTAATTTTATTGTCTTTGGAGCACTATATAAACCCAAATAATTCTTTACAAATTTGCTACACCAAACCTTTCATATCTTGGGTTTATATAAGTTAGCAACTGTAAAGTTTAAGAGTAAGCCACTGATTTTGAGGATTCTTAAGTCTAATTGACTAGAGGAACCTCGAGTTAAAAGTTTTGAGGTATTTGCCTAGGCTAGGACCAATGGCAAAATACCCGTGCACTCAAGGCGTAGTCTTGCCGTTGAGTTTTGGCTCTGGTGTGTGCATATTTGGAGGCCACATACTTGGGTGGCTCTTTGAAACGTGGAAGAGCTTGCTGAGTTCGAGAAAAGCTTGTAGATTGGAGGGAGGACTGGAGGAGTCTTCGGTTCAAGTAAGTCTTTTTCTTTCTTTATTTTAATTAGAGGTCTTATGATAGTTAGCATGTTTAGGTTTATCTTTTTTGCATGTTTTATGAGTTTTATGCTTAGAATATATAGTAACATGCGTAGGCTTGTAGAATAATAAAAATAAATGGGTCTTGGGCAAAGGGAAAGCGGCATAATAATTTTTATTTTCCGCTGCGCACTCACGACCGCTTCCCAACAGTGGTATTATCGTTTTTGTTTTGATTAGTTCTCTCTCATTTGAACTCGAAATTGGGTATGTAAAAGCTCGTTGGAAAGCTAACACCCTGAACTTAATTTTAGGCACAAGTTGTGCATGATTTGGTTAAGAATTGAATTGTGAAATGGCATTTAAAGTTCAAGCGTCTTCAGAAAAATGTGAATAGTAAATTTATTTGAATAAAATAAAATGCAATATCATAATTAAATATTAATCAAAGTTATTTAATGCCTAAAATAATTCCAACATATTAAAACTCATATGCTTGATGATTCTATGTATGATTAGAATTGACATGATTATTTTAGGGTGCAAGCATCTAGAGACTTTCTAAGAAATAGAGAGTGTATTGCTTATCCCTTAGCTAAGTAATTATTCTGTGATGAACTTAGAGATTTATTACCTTTAAGGCTAATAAATATAAATCACTTGTTTTTAATAAAAGACATTATAAAAGATACAAGTGGGTTGGGACCAAGGGGTTAATAAAACTTTCCAAATGTATTTTAACCAAAGGTATTACTAGAGTTATATAATGATTTGGTGTCTTCCTTCACTCACTACCTTTTATAGCCAAAACGAAAAGCTGTTAAGACATCTAGATAATCATTTACTCAAAGCTTACCTTAAAGCATATTTAAAGTGTTGGACTAATTTGGAGGATCTATTGTTTATTCCTGTCACCAAGGCAATAAGAGCCTAAGAGGTAAGGATATTTAAGAGAGTTCGCTCCACCCTCCCTCTGGGGAATTTGCAATGGAGGAATCCATTTGACAGTTATTCACTTAAACTTGCTAAAATCCTCAATAATAATTTAAGTCTAAAATTTGCCTCCAATTTTAAAGTATAGACCCAAAGGGCTTAAACCGTATTGGCAGGACTAGGCTTTACCAGACTGACCAATACCAATTTGTCCCTAAATCGTACTATTGACAATGGTTTGACTTTTCTGAGTCATAAGACGCAGCGACCCTTAGGCGTGGTCTTATAACTTAGTGGCAAAGATTGGGTGTCCACAAGGACTAGCATAAGCTATGGCATGTTTGACTGCCCAACCCAATGATCAAAGAATTGTGATTTATATCATAAATTGGTTGGGAACCTACCTAATTATCGTATTTTATAACGATCGGCCCTAGTCGGAGTTATAAATGATGATAATGGGATCCTTGCCCACAAGAAATCCATCATATTGGGGTTGATACGATTTGCTTAAAATTTTAAAACAATTGAGTGGGAGCAACTTCATAATATTAAAAGCCCATGTTATTATAAAACATTAATGAAAACATATTCCTAATTTTAACATTTTCTCTTAACATGTGGGTTAAATTATTTCACAAACATTCAAATGGCAAACAGAGTATCACTTCGTTCCATCCTTAATGAGCATAAGCTCAAAGGGGACAACTACAATGACTGGTTTAGAAACCTTAAAATTGTTTTACGACAAGAAAAGATTTTTTATGTTCTTGAAAGACCATTTCCCCTGAACCCGCAGAAGATGCTGACCAAGATACATTTGATGCTTGGAAGAAACACGTCGATGATGATGAGCAAGCAGTTTTCATAATGCTTGGCTCTATGTCGGACGAAATTCAGAAATCTCATGCAGATATGGATGCTCAAACCATCATCTTTCACTTGAAGGATTTGTATGCAACTTCCGTTCATACCGTGAGATTCCAAGTGTCATGTGCCTTATTCCAAACAAGGTATAAGTAAGGATCTGATAGTGGACATGTGCTTAAGATGATTGGCCACATTGAACAATTGGCCAACCTCGAGTTCATCATGGATCATGAGATAGGTCACGATCTAATTCTCCAATCCTTACCAAAAGAATTCTCTAACTTTATTATGCAGTTTCATCTGTCTGATAAAGAAGCTACTTTAGCAGAATTGCACAATCTGATAAAGCAAGCAGAGAAGGACTTGAAACCAGAGCTTAAAACCTCCGTCATGCTTACGGGTACGGACCTGAAGCCACGAGTCCCAAAGAAAAATAAGGGCAAGGCCAAGGCTCCAGATCACCTAAAGCCCAATAGTAAGGTGGAGAAGAAAAAAGGAAAGGGGAAATGTTTTTTTTGTGGAAAAAAGGGTCATTGGAAGAAAGATTGCAGATCCTTGAAAACCAAGGAAGCTAGGGAAGCCCAAGAGGCCAAGAAGCACAATGATTCAGGTATGTTGTATATGATTGAACTATATTCTCAAAATTGTGAACCTTCTACTTGGGTGCTTGACACCGGTTGTAGGACTCATTTGTGTAACAATGTGTAGGACTCATTTGACACCGGTTGACTTACGCATCGGTAATGGAGCAAAACTGGCTGCATTGTGCGTGGGGACTTATTCATTAGTTTTGCTGAATGGTTTAGTTTTAGACTTAGAAGATTTTGTTTATGTACATTCTCTAGTAAAGAACATCATTTCAATTTCTTCTTTATGTAATAAAGGCTTTTCATGCCTAATACGTTGTAATGAATGTTCTATTTATTTCAATTAAATAAAATATGGAGATGGTATTTTGAATAATGGTATCTATGTCTTACAAACTAACAAAGAATGTCCAACCTCTAATATATACAATGTTAACTCGAATAATCTCAATGAATCACTTCTATGGCACAGTCGCTTAGGTCATATAGATGAAGCAAGATTAACTAAGCTACTTAAGGATGTGCATTTCAAACCCTTCAAATATAAACCTTATGGAACTTGTGAGTCTTGTATACTTAGTAAAATGACCAAATTACCCTTCAAAGGTAAAGGACAGCGTGCAGCGGAGACATTAGAACTCATAAACTCTGATGTATATGGACCAATGTCAGTCACCGCTAGAGGTGGATTCTCATACTTCATTACCTTTATCGATGATCATTCGCGATATGAGTGTGTGTACCTTATGCGGTACAAATCTGAAGCCTTTGAGAAATTCAAAGACTTCAAGGCTGAAGTAGAAAACCAGCTTAATAAAAGTATTAAGTCACTAAGGTCTGACCGAGGTGGCGAATACTTAAGAAACGAATTTGAAGATTACTTGAGAGAAAATGGCCTTATTTCCTAATGGACTCCTCCAGGAACTCCACAGCATAATGGGGTCTCCAAAAGGAGAAATCAGACATTATTAGATATGGTCTGATCAATGATGCCATGCACGAATCTACCTCTTTAATTTTGGGTTCTTTCTTTTGAAACTATAACACTACTACTAAACCAAGTTCCTTCCAAGACTGTTAGTCAAACACCATATGAGTTATGGTCTGGGAAATGTCTTAGTCTTAGTTATCTAAGAGTTTGGGGATGTGACGCATATGCCAAGCTCACACAAACTAACAAATTGGATGATAGGGCAGTTAAATATAAGTTTGTAGGATATGTCTTGAACTCAAGAACATACGTGTTCTATGTCCCAAATGAACAAAGAACATTTGTCTCAAGAAATGCTAAATTTCTATAGAATGAATTCCTTCTAAAGAAATATAGTGGGAGTATACTTGACCTCGATGAGGTACGATAAGAACAAACTAACATAGAACTAAACCCCAGGCCTCTCAAAAGGGCAACGACGAAACAACCATAAGGTTATGAACTCAAAAGGTCTGGTAGGGAAAGACATGAGCCTGAAAGATATGGTTTCCATATTGATAAGGAACATGATCAGGTCATTGATAATGACGATCCCACCAGTTATGACGAAGGCAACATCCAAACCTATAAGGCTAGGTTGGTGGCGAAAGGTTATAGACAAATCCAAGGAATTGACTATAAAGAAACCTTCTCGCCTATTGCAATGATAAAGTCCATTCGAATTTTACTGGCACTAGCTGCACACTTTGATTATGAGATTTGGCAGATGGATGTCAAAACAACTTTCCTTAATGGGAACCTCGTAGAGGAAGTCTATATGACACAACCTGATGGGTTTGCATCTAAGGATGATCATAATAAAGTATGCAAGCTTAAACAATCCATTTATAGACTCAAGCAAGCCTCCAGAAGTTGGTGTTGGTGTTTGCTAAGGTCCCAAGATCATAAACAAGCATGAAATAAGTGCGAATACAAATCAACGAAGTTGCGGAATACTTACATCGATCGGTTGAGCGACGCGGCAAGCAACAAAATCTGATTTTCTGCTCCATGGACTGCTCGGCAGTGACTGTCACAGCTCACTGGTTTGGCATCCATTGATGCTCCTTGAACAAGTTGTAAGCTTCGTCAAACGATTCCTGGCTCATGGGTGGACTTCCCTATCACCTTCGCATGTCTCTCGGAGTGCTAGCTCTTGTGATTTTTGCCAGTAAAATCACCACACTTGCTTCCCATTTCCTCTTGGCTCACGGCAGTTAGCTACCAAACCAGTGAAGAAATTGCCCATGTTGGGCGAGAGAGAGAGATGAGAGAAAGAGAGAGTTGTGAGAGAGAGATGAAAAAGTGTAATAGATTAAATAATTTCTAAAATCCATTTACCATATACAACTTTTGATTTACAAAAAGTCAAGCAATTAAATGCTTTCCATCAACTCCCATCAATCCATCAATCCATCAATCTATCAAATCAAGTGACATGTTGTCACATCACTCAAAGTGACTAATGATTTGACGCTTGTACGACTAGCGATTTGACGCTTGATTTGACATGCGTGCCGCACTCGAATTCGAAATGTGAATGTGCTCACAAACAATCTCGAGCTCGGGTTCGCTAATTCCAAATTAACGAATTTTTCGTTGCGACGTAATTAAATCTAATTAATTAAATAATCATGCCTAGCATAATTACTATTCACGTTGCTAATGAATTAATTCTAAATTAACTCGTTCGCCCGAATTAAAATCTAATTTTAATTCCGCGTCGAAATCCAATTTCGCTTAATATATCAAATATATTAATTTATCGATTAATTCTAAATTAATCGTTATCTCTCTTTAATGGATATTTTATCCCAGATAAAATATCTTCGTAATTAATCCCAGATTAATTTTCTCTCTCATCTAATTTATCCCAGATTAATAAAAGTGCGAGTCATACGTCATCGGTGAATCTTCGGGAAGCGACCCATGAGATCCCCGGATATGTTGGCAGTAAATTCGGTCGTTGGACTATCCGAACACGTAAGTACCAAGTACTACGTTTTACTGATTTATAAGACAAGGTTGGCTTCTAGCAAAGCGCCATGCCTACCCAATTCTCCAGAAATATCCTTACAGGAATAAAGGATCTATATCAGGTGTAGTATACGTAGTATTGCGTATTTCTATCCAGTATTGGATGATCACGTGCTAGACCTGGGGCTGGAATTGTGTCTGCCCCGTACGAAGCACATGTCAGATGTCTGGTAACTAGTCTCTATAATCGGATAAACATGACCTTGTCATTTTATCCTGATGACTGCAGTACTTAAGAGAACTAGTCTCGTATCCTACGTGACCATCATCTCCACTATGACTGGAGTGATACTTCCGTCTTGACATCACACCCAACACACTACGATTCTCAATATACCCAGCATAGGCGTACACAGAACCTGTTAAAGCCCTGGACGACCGCAACCAAAGTATATTGATTGTCGTAAGTATTAGCGGTGCAAGTCTCAGGTTAAGACCAAATACACCTACCCTGATTTCGGACTTCCATAGACACATAGTCATACTACCAATGGAATTCCGAGGGGGTCTATCCAGAGCGAAGCTGTTTCCCGTACCATCGGTAAAGCACAACCTCCTATTACACTTGCATGAGTATCCTATACCCAAATATATGAGAACTATGCTGTTATGCCCTCACAACGTGCACAAGTGTAATACTAGTCTTTTACGTATTTATCGATGTCCAATCTCGATAATACTCTGACTAGGGATATTTAATGATTTATCCTTCGTGGATTGATACTGTCTCATATCATTCTCAATCCAGGAACAAATCATAGGGACCTCCTATCATTTATATATCTAGGTGATCTAATCACAAATGATAAGAGTGCAATCTCCTTTGTCACATAGTTAATTTGTACAACAACACCATGTCTGTACAAATAGTGACGCTATGGGTCATAATTGTCCAACAATCTCCCACTTGGCCTATAGCCAGTCACTCGAGTGTCTTACACCCGAACTATGTACGGTTGGCTCAAACTGCTGAGAAAATGCTTTCGTCAGCGGATTTGCATGATTATCATCTGATGCGATTTATTCGATCATCACATCACCACGATGTATGTTCTGAACGAATCAGATGAATATCGAAGTATGTATCTGGATCGTTGATGAGACCATTAATTCTTTAGCCTGTGCTGAAGCCTAGCTCAGCTGCTAATAGAATTATATCTAATCTAATTAGATTTATTATCGACCCAGATGGCTTCTATTGCTGCCTCAGCTGCAGAAATAACCCGCATTTGTTGTTTATTCGGTAACAGTATCTTGCTTGGAAGATTTCCAGCTCACTGTACCGTAATTCAAACTGTATAGTACCGTTTGTGACTTATAGTCATTTTATCGGTTTAGGAAACTTGCAGTAGTGATCCCAGTCACTTCAAGTTCTCATTCTCCAAGGTTTAAGACATCATCCTTAGTTCTCTAAGATACTAACAAATGTTCTTAACATCAATCCAGTGACTATCACTTGGATTGGCCTGTTTGTGAATCCATATGCTCAAAGCGTATGAGACACCAGGTCGCATACATTTTTCAATGTACGAGTTCTCTAAGAGTTTTATGAAAGCCAAGCTTTCACCGATAGTTATTATGGGAATATCATTTCCAAGAAATGACATATATTATCATTATTGTATAGGACAAGGATTGTCAGTGCGCTCCCACTAACCTTCTTATATACACAAGAATCATTTCCGTTTTGAATTAAATCATAAACCATCATGATTACATCAAAACGATAATTCCAAGAACCTATGCTTGCTACAATCCAATCATGGATCGAATAACCTGCAAACCTTGTTTCATATACATGGATCCATTTCGGATTATATGGCAATTTGCCATAATAGGTAGTCGATACCTTGCATCACTTCCTCATACGTAGTCAGTTGGTATACCTCAATAAGATTGACATCTTTACGAGGTGAGATCAGAAACCCATACCCCAGGTAGTTTTCTGACTCTCTCTGACATACGCGGTTCTTATGTATTGGAAGATTACTGGTATAGTTTCATCCTTGATGAACTATTTATGTTCCATTAGGATTTGGTGTCTGGAACAGTATTACTCTGATTTTCATCGAGTTTTACTATCGTCCCACTTACCACTGCATATAGGTATTCCTCTTAGGAAAACTGCATGGTGAGCAATAATTTAATTGTTCTCTAGTGAGATGTATAGATACTATACTTATGGTTTCCCTAGGATAACCTACAATTGGCACTTATCCAATTTGGGTTTTAGTTTGGTATCATCCAAACATATGCCTAGCATACCCAAATTATTAGGAATGTGAAACCCAGTTTCTTTCCTGTTCATATCTAATATGATATCTGTCAAACAAATTATTATGGAACCTTATTCAAAATAAGTTCTGCACTGTTAATGCTTATCCGTTGAAGGAAATAGTAGCTCAGAGCGACTCATGATTAACCTTATCATGTCCAACAAGATTCGGTTACTCTGGTCGGACACACCGTCAAACTGATGTGTTCCGGGAGGAGTCCTCATTTGAAAGAATACTTTAATCTTTCAAGTATATTAGAAACTTATTGCTTAAGTATTTTCCATTACGGTCTTACCGTGACAGTTTAATACTTTAGCCGATCTGTTTGTATATTTCATGTCGAAACTTTAAAAGTTTCTGATTTGTGTTCTTCATAAGAAACACACAACCATAACGCGATGCCACATCCGTAAAGGTCACAAAATATTCATATCCACCTCTAGCCTAGCTAGACATGGGCCCACTTGCTTCACTATGAACTAGGGCTAACAGATCGATGGCTTTTACACTTTTACCAATTAAAGGTGTTCTAGGCACTTTGCCCAATGAACTAGATTCGTAGACTTTATTTGAATGGAATCAAATCAGTCCTAGTACGCACTCTTCGAAAGTGTGGATATACGAGTCTTGTTTGATTGTGTCCTAGACCACAATGCCACAATTAAGTTTCATCTGATCAAATCAGTTTGAGCTATTTGTTTGTCATGTTATATATTTGAGATTTATTTATATTCAAAATATAAATGCTGTTATTCACATCTAATGTGTTTATCTCAATATCATTTTTATATAATGAAACACTTTAGTGTTCTAGAATATAAAGGTAAACCCACAGTGGGTCAAACACTGATATAGAGATAATGTTTCTAGTCAAACTAGTTACATTATAACAGTTTCTAAATTTAGGTACACACCTGAAAGGTAGTTCCTAAACTTAGGTATCTATGGTTAAAACAGTGACTTTCGTCCCGTTTATTATTCACAGATGAATCTCAATTGATGTCATTATCCTGCTCAAAACAGATTCTGAACATCAGTATATATTTATGTACCACACTAAGTATTTAAAATCTAATTTTAATACTAGTAGTGAACATATTTTGACAAACATATTTGAAGTCAGAGCCTTGCTCGTCTTCAATTCCTTCATGTCTGCCTTGTCCAAACGGCAGTCACGCTTCCGCGATCCTGTTTGCCACAATTAAACAGACATTTTGGGATATGTCATTTATCTTCCTAGAAGATTATAATGATTTTGCCTTTGCCCTTTTCAACACTCCAGAAGCCTTTGGCCAAGCCTTGGCTAACTAGAATATCGAAGTAAGGTGCGCCTTGCGCTACTTGCCTAATTGCAAACTTTGACTTTGTCTCCTTGAGAATAGTCATTAACTCTCCAAGAGTTATTTATTGCAATTTAGTACTTCTAAAATCTAAGTATAGATTTATGAAGATCCTTCAATTTTAGTATCATACTTTAAGGATCTAATCCTTAGTTCTGATTCAGAAATTAAGGAGTCTACTGCGACAAGCTTAATGGATTAAGCACTAAAGTTATCATTACATAAATCTTCCAAAGATTATGCTCTACTATTTGCTTAACTCCGGGCTTAGGCATAATATGTTATTTTATCAAATAAAGTAACTTATTAATTTCCAGGACCATCCTGAAATTTTTCCCAATTTGAAAATTAAACCATTTAAATACATTTTCCCTAGGATTATGTTTTAAATGTCAATCTTTCAATTTTATCTTGATTTCTAATAGTCCAACTATTTAATCAACGATATCAGGTACTATTATATATAATGATTACTATAGTCCAACTATATAATCAACTATACTTTTAATAGATTAAAATCAATTATATTGATTACTATAATCCAATTATAAAATCAACTATAAATGAATAGTTTGAATATAGTCCAACTAACATTTAATTTATATGACGAATGATATTTGTTTGAGCGCATATGGCAAGTAATTACACGAATATTGAAAATTCAATTCTTGCCTCCCACTATTTTTCGGCGAGCCTCTAACCCTCTGTCGAGTACTCGGGAAACCGTGTTTCCTAGCGGGCTATGATCCCGTTAAATATCACACAATCTTGACTTTGGCCAACAAATTGTATGATAATTAACTAGGTAGATCTCTAAGATCAATTGGATCCAATCCAATTCCTAGATCCGGTAGGGTTACATCCAAGTCCGAAACATATATCTTATATATGCCAATACATCCAATGTATTACCTAACCTTTTTCCTCTGAATCAACTAAGACTTGGCTTTGGCACAACAAACTTACTGATCCCAGTTAAGCGCGACCCATTGACCATAGAAAGCTTCGTAATCAATGTCGATGGACAAGAAGTGGTCTTGACGTTGGCCAACAAACCACAACTTGGACAAGATACCAATATGGAACAAAGCCTTCGTGATTCAAACACATCCTCGACGGACAAAGGCCTTGAATTTGGCCAACAAGCCAATGCCAGTCTCGGATCTTGAGTAAGAATCACTCAATGGAAGGAAAGATGCTTAATATTTTGAGAGGGTTTTTCGAGTGCAAATTGGCAACCAATTTATTATCTTTGTTAAGGTCTCATCATCATACACCCTTAAACATCCATTCTAAACACATAATAAAGCGCGTATGTAAGATAATAATGATATGCGGATGGATACTTTACACAATGATCCTAGATCAAATCTCTCTCTTTCTCTCTCCTGCTAGCACATGTATTTACTTCTACCCGTTACACTACACTTCTAAAGAAACCTCATTTACATTGAGGGGAATAAGTGAGAAGAGAATACAAAGAATAAGGAGGTAATAAGGCTGGACACGCAAGTCCAATTTAATAAATCAAATTTATTACAACAATTTCTAAAATTGTCCCACCCATCTAATATCCATCTGATATACATTATTCATGCATCGCAACCATGTATTTACACAAGCATGTTATTAATCAATTTAATCAAATTAATTAATCTGATAATTAGTGATCATCAAATGTTCAAACAACGATTTGATTTTGCTCGAGTCAAACTCGTTTTGCGAATAAGTACTCAAAGTACGAATTCTCGAATTAAATTAAACTACAACATTAAATCCAATTTAATATGTATTTAATTCTAATTCACTATTTAATTCCAAATTAAATACTACACTTTATATAATAAACCTTTACGACTTAAATTCCAAATCTAATCGTTACGGGTCTCAAAGCCCGATTAACGTCCAACGTCAATTTAATTAAAGTCCAATGGGCTTTTAATTAATTTCTTAAGGCGTGGACTTTTGGTCAACTCGGGTCAAACCGAATAACCAAAATCCAATCCGGGAATTACCCCATAAGCATAGAAATCAATTTAGGCCCATTAGGCCCAATTAAACTTTAAAGGTCTATTATGTCGCATTTGGGCTTTATGAAGCGATTTTGGGCCCAATTGGATCCAATCCATTTGGCCTAAACCTAACTTGGTACAACCAAGCCCAATTAGCCCAATAACAACTTTAAAAGCCCAAATCCAATTTTATGGCCCAAATAATTAAATTCCAAAAATCCAATTTCCCAATTTAATTACACTAAGTGTATAACAAAATTAATCACCCAAATAAATATTTCCAAAACATTAATTTATACAATTAATCATGCTCAATTACAACAAAACATGTCCAACATATTTCATCAAAAATCAAACCCAATTTTACATGCTCAAAGTCTCGGCTTCATAGGGATTTCAATGTCCAAATCAAATTCAATCCAATTGAATCCAAATCAACATTAAATCAACATCCCCAATTGTTTTCAAGTCATCCAATGAATCAAAAAACAAAATTCCAAGACAATTTAGGGTTCTTCACCTCTCGGCCAAGACATAAAATTTGGGGAAATTTGTTCCAAACAACATTTCATCAAATTGATCCAATCAATCATCAATTAAAACACATTTAAGCATACTAATTCATCCAATTTCATTATACATGCTCAAAATCAATTTTACCCAAATTTTAAGCCATAAATCAATTTCATGCTCAACCTTGCTCTGATACCATTGTTGGTGTTTGCTAAGGTCCCAAGATCATAAACAAGTATGAAATAAGTGCGAATAAAAATCAACGAAGTTGCGGAATACTTACATCGATCGGTTGAGCGATGGGCAAGCAACAAAATCTGATTTTCTGCTCCATGGACTGCTCGGCAGTGACTGTCACAGCTCACTGGTTTGGCGTCCATTGATGCTCCTTGAACAAGCTCCAAGCTTCGTCAAACTATTCCCGGCTCAAGGGTGGACTTCCCTATCACCTTCGCATGTCTCTCGGAGTGCTAGCTCTTGTGATTTTTGTCACAAAAATCACCACACTTGCTTCCCATTTCCTCTTGGCTCACGGCAGTGAGCTGCCAATCTAGTGAAGAAATTGCCCATGTTGGGCGAGAGAGAGAGATGAGAGAAAGAGAGAGTTGTGAGAGAGATGTGAAAAAGTGTAATAGATTAAATGATTTCTAAAATCCATTTGCCATATACAACTTTTGATTTACAAAAAGTCAAGCAATTAAATGCTTTACATCAACTCCCATCAATCCATCAATCCATCAATCTATCAAATCAAGTGACATGTTGTCACATCACTCAAAGTGACTAATGATTTGACGATTGATGCGACTAGTGATTTGACACTTGATTTGACTTGCATGCTGCACTCGAATTCGAAATGCGAATGCGCTCGTAATAATCTCGGGCTCGGGTTCGCTAATTCCAAATTAACAAATTTTCCGTTGCAACGTAATTAAATCTAATTAATTAAATAATCATGTCTAGCATAATTACTATTCACGTCGCTAACGAATTAATTTTAAATTAACTCGTTCGCCCGAATTAAAATCTAATTTTAATTCCGCGTCGAAATCCAATTTCGTTTAATATATTGAATATATTAATTTATCGATTAATTCCAAATTAATCGTTATCTCTCTTTAATGGATATTTTATCCCTGATAAAATATCTCCGCAATTAATCCCAGATTAATTTTCTCTCTCATCTAATTAATCCCAGATTAATAAAAGTGTGAGTCATACGTCATCGGTGAATCTTCGGGAAGCGACCCATGAGATCCCCGAATATGTTGGCAGTAAATTCGGTCGTCGGACTATCCGAACACGTAAGTACCAAGTACTACGTTTTACCGATTTACAAGACAAGGTTGGCTTCTAGCAAAGCGCCATGCCTACCCAATTCTCTAGAAATATCCTTACAGGAATAAAGGATCTATATCAGGCGTAGTATACGTAGTATTGCGTATTTTTGTCCAGTATCGGATGATCACGTGCTAGGCCTGAGGTTGGAATTGTGTCTGCCCCGTACGAAGCACATGTCGGATGTCTGGTAACTAGTCTCTATAATCGGATAAACATGACCTTGTCATTTTATCCCGATGACTCCAGTACTTAAGAGAACTAGTCTCGTATCCTACGTGACCATCATCTCCACTATGACTGGAGTGATACTTCCGTCTTGACATCACACCCAACACACTACGATTCTTAATATACCCAACATAGGCGTACACAGAACCTGTTAAAGCCCTGGATGACCGCAACCAAAGTATATTGATTGTCGTAAGTATTAGCGGTGCAAGTCTCAGGTTAAGACCAAATACACCTACCCTGATTTCGAACTTCCATAGACACATAGTCATACTACCAATGGAATTCCGAGGGGGTCTATCCAGAGCGAAGCTGTTTCCCGTACCATCGGTAAAACACAACCTCCTATTACACTTGCATGAGTATCCTATACCCAAATATATGAGAACTATGCCGTTATGCCCTCACAACGTGCACAAGTGTAATACTAGTCTTTTACGTATTTATCGATGTCCAATCTCGATAATACTCTGACTATTTTATTTTTTATTGATTTATCCTTCGTGGATTGATACTGTCTCATATCATTCTCAATCCAGGAAAAAATCATAGGGACCTCCTATCATTTATATATCTAGGTGATCTAATCACAAATGATAAGAGTGCAATCTCCTTTGTCACATAGTTAATTTATACAACAACACCATGATCTGTACAAATAGTGACGCTATGGGTCATAATTGTCCAACAGTTGGAATATACGATTTAATGAGACAATCAAAGAATTTGACTTCATAAAAAATGTAGATGAGCCTTTTGTTTACAGGAAAAGTAGTGGGAGTGTTGTTGTACTTCTTGTATTATATGTCGATGATATATTAATCATCGGGAATGATATTCCCATGATGCAAGCCACCAAGCAATAGTTATCTCAGAATTTCTCCATGAAAAATTTGGTAGAAGCAGCCTACATCCTCGACATTAAGATCTACCGTAATAGATCTAAGAGGTTGTTAGGACTTTCTCAATCTACGTAAATAGATAAAGTTTTGAAAAGATTCAAAATGGAAGATTCCAAAAGAGGTAATTTACATACTTGTCATGGAATCAAATTATCTAAGGAGCAATGTCCACATACTCCTTCAGATAGAGAGCGTATGAGTAGGATCCCTTATGCTTCAGCAATATGACCGATCACGTACGACATACTATGTACAAGACATGATGTCTCTTATGCTCTTAGCATAACGAGCATGTATCTGGCAAATCCTGGTGAGCAACACTGGGCAGCTGTCAAAATAATCCTCAAGTATCTGAGAAGAACTAAGGATGTGTTTTTGACATACGTAGATTGTTCTGAGATGAAAGTCATTGGTTACTGTGATGCGAGCTTTCAGTCCGATAAGGATGACAGCAGATCGCAAATAGGATATCTGTTTACTTTAAATGGCGATGCTATAAGTTGGAAAAGCTCAAAGCAGTCAACTACAACGGACTCCACCACTGAAGCCGAGTATATTGCAGCATCTGAGGCAGCTAAAGAAGCACTATGGATGAAGAAGTTCATCACGGAGCTAGAAGTGCTTCCGGTGATAAAGAATGGCGTCACGATGTACTGTGACAACACGGGCGCCATTGCTCAATCAAAGGAACCAAGGTCCCACCAGAAATCCAAGCATGTACTCAAGCGATTTATCTCATCAGGGAGATTATTGAGAGAAAATAAGTTATTATAGAGAAAATACCCACATAAGATAATCTTGCAGATTCTCTGACTAAAAGGCTGACTCAACAAAAGCATGATAGGCACACCCGAGAGTATGGTGTCCAGATTCATACTACTTGGCTATAGTGCAAGTGGGAGATTGTTAGGGATATGACATATACCCAACTTATGGATGGGCTAAATGTACATGTATTTGTAATATTTTTCATTAATTAATAAAATGGCAATCTTTATTATACGTGTCTTACATAAATCATCAAACACTATAATAAAGCCTTTGGAGTAATAAGATGATGGCTTTCACGACGTATGAGAATCATTACTCTTAAATGTTCATAGTCATAGTTTTGTGAATAATCTGGGCATTCACAAAGCGGAGAGACTAGCATGATGATATGATCTGCCCTTAAGTGGGGTAGCCGATCTCATAGGCTACTAGCGGAGATCCGTCCGCTTGGTGTATCACATGGATGCATGAGTTGCTCGTGTCCATCGAACTGACCGCCGGAAGTTTTCATATGGAGTGTTTATCCCATGTGTCTGTGAGAACTTTCATGTATTGATTATATGACTAGTCCTTAGACTTAAGGTATTTACAATCATATGTGTGGACATAAGGGTATGATTGGGTCATTTGTTGAAACACATGAAGTTTGTAAAGATACAACAGAGAATCGCCACTCTCTTGGATAATATTTTCTTATAAGAGTAGTATTACAGTTCGCGGGTTGATATGTGTGATCAGTGATTGAGACTGTGGCCACAACGGAAGAATTATTTGAGATTCTTGGGTTAGCACGATTCATGACACTATCAACATCATACCTTTGAACATATGGGTAGACACTTTCCGTACCCTAGGTCAATAGTGGGGATACAGTGAGGCGAGGGACTGTATCATATGTAAATCGCATACATAATGGGTATATATATCTTTCCTTCTCATTTGGGGGCCTTGACATGTTGCTAGATGTCAACCTTGGTCATTGAAATCGAACGACCATCTGATCGAAGGATAATTTATGTTCGATTAAATTATCACGATTCATTTCATGTCCAACTTGAGGGGAACCCAAAAGGTCACACAGAACAAAGTTGAAATCAATGGTTAACAGTGCACAATAAAAATATAACAACATATATGATTGCTGTAGGAATTGTTCATAAATGGTTCAATGTGTTTAATTATTGAACAATCATTTATGAGGTTCCATAGTGGCTTAGGGATTGGTGAATAAAGATAGGGTCACTTTGGGAATTGGAATAAAAAAAATTTAAAAATATTACTATTCAAGTGAATAATAACATGAATAGTAAAAAAAATTTGTTATTTGTTTTGAATTCCAATTCGGCCCAAACTCTTATTAGGGTTTTATAATCTCATTAAACCACTAAATTAAGATCCAATGACTAAGATTAAATTAGCTTTTATCCCACATCAGATTCTTAATTAATTTTGTTGTCTTTGGAGTACTATATAAACCCAAAGAATTCGTTACAAATTTACTACACCAAACCTTTCATATCTTGGGTTTATATAAGTGAGCAACTCTAAAGTTTAAGAGTAAGCCACTGATTTTGAGGATCCTTAAGTCTAATTGACTAGAGGAACCTCGAGTTCAAAGTTTTGAGGTATTTGCCTATGCTAGCACCAATGGCAAAATACCCGTGCACTCAAGGCGTAGTCTTGCAGTTGAGTTTTGGCTTTGGTGTGTGCATCTTTGGAGGCCACACACTTGGGTGGCTCTTTGGAACGTGGAAGAGCTTGATGAGTTTGAGAAAAGCTTGTAGATTGGAGGGAGGACTGGAGGAGTCTTCGGTTCAAGTAAGTTTTTTTTTTCTTTATTTTAATTAGAGTTCTTATTATAGTTAGCATGTTTAGGTTTATGTTCTTTACATGTTTTATGATTTTTATTCTCAGAATATATAGTAACATGCATTGGCTTGTAGAATAATCAAAACAAATGGGTATTGGGCAAAGGGAAATCGGCATAATAATTTGTATTTTCCGCTGCGCACTCGCGGCTGCTTCCCAACATATATATTATCAAATAAAGTTCCTGGTCAAGATTTACTGGCATGGGTCGGTTAGTAAAAATCTGCTGAGACCAGTACATGTCATATATCATGACTTGGTCTGATGGTTTTGTTGGGGTTTTATAAGGAATTACAGGGTTGGCGCAGCGGAGCACGAGAAACTTATTTTTCCGATTTCAAAATTTTTTTCTTTGAACAATTAAATAAACTTATTTATTTAATTAACCAATACTTAAAATCTGAAATTTTAACCCAAGAAATCAAATTTCTTTTAATTACTAAATGACCCCAAAGTTTTGCAAATTAATTATTTCGGTAATTAAAATGTCAAATACATATTTAATTGATTCCAAATCAATCTCAAAATAATTTATACATAATTTACAGCCAAACCATAAACCTTTCCAGATTTACAAAACTGCCCATAAGTTTTCCAGAATTGCGAAATCTGCGCAGATTTTTAATTAATTACAATTTGGTCCAATTTGTTCAAAACACATCAAGATCAAATCCAATCAATCCCAAATTTGACATACATCAAATAAACATCAAATTATATCATATATATGAAAAGCCCCAAAATTTGAATGGGTTAAGAACCCTAATTTCACAAATTACTCAAATTGGACAATTTATCTTAAATTGACAAAATTCAACACTTTAATAATTCAATTACCACACCAATCAAGTTTCACCATCATGAAATTAATCAAGAGAAATTCTAGGTTAATTATGAATGGCTAATTAACTCTAGAATGTCAACTTTAATTTTTTAATTAATTTATTAAGCTTAATTACAATAATAAGCAAATAAATTAATCTTACATGCTTAACATCATCAAACAAGCTTCTAATACATATAAATTACATACTTAAGGAGTATAGAAAATTCTAAGCGTCACAAATTGAAGCCTAAACTCATGGACATAATTTCCTAATTGAAGAAAGTTGGAAATTACTTACAAATCCAAGAGTTTGATGATGAATTTCTTTTTTCCTTCAAAATTTTCTCTCAACCTTACTTTGTAAAATATTTTTCAAACTTGTGTAAGTGTCAAAAATGAAACAAAACAAATTTTGTATATGTTTCACCTAATTGCCGATTTTTGGTAAAAAATAAATAAATAACAATTATTTATTTTTTGTTCAAAATCCATTAGTCCACATATATGCTTTAATAAAGCAACACATTATCTTTAATAAAGTTATAAAAAATGTGTTCCAATTATAACATGCCATTTGCATGACAGGGGCCTGATTGTAATTTTTGAGGGTTGCAATGTAATTTTTCGAATTGTTTATAAATACTCCATAGTTTCTAGAAATTGCTAAAATGGAAAAACTTCTAAATCTTTCAAACTCGATCCCCCCATCCCCAAAAATTCTCTCCACTGATTTATGCTTGCGCTGGTAATACCCGGGCCACCACCGGCTGGTGCATCACCCCAGATAGATGCACTGGAGTTCCCCCATCCTCCAGCTGCTAGCGGCGATGCAGAAAACACCGGCAACAGTGAGAAACATAGGTGAAGACGCGCACATGGGTTTATCGATCCTGACTCATCACTTCGAAGCTCTCGGAGATTACTACAAGTTGGTGATGACATATTTTCTGATCCGTGCTCGGTTGCACCCAAAAGGCGGAAGAAAGATTCAGATGAATAGTGACCCATGGTGAACAGTAGCGCCTATGGGAATTCTATCGTAGCCAGCTATAATTTAAGCTGACTAAACCACCACAGGTTTTGGATAGCCTTAGCTACGGGTTTGGGTGGTTTGGTAGATGATAAGTTAGTTCCGGTTGTGAGGAAAATTTATGTTGCATTCAATACAGTGAGTGTATTATCATGGTATGATATGTGTATGCCGTCATCAGATTGAGATGAGATTTATAAGTTTGAGTATAGTCACATATATTTGATTTCTATTTAAGTTCTTATTGTCACTTGTTATATTTTCATAAGATATGAGTTACTTACTAAACTTTATAGTGCACACCCTAACAGTTTGTTAGTGTTGCAGGTTCACAATGGACTTAAGGAGCTGGAAGATTCTTGAGGCATTTTGCAGACAGCGGATCACCCAATGCGGTTAAGTCGGTCTTGAGTCGTTGTATAGTTCATGGTTGTGTTATGGGCTCCCACAGCTTTAGTTTTATTTATTTGTATCACATGTGTAGTTTTAATTGTGTTGAGAACGTAGTTGTTTATAGTTATTCTGTATAATGTCAGACCATAGGACTATTTGCTTACGAGTTGATATTATATCAGGCCGGAGGCCTATTTGCTTATTAATTGAGAATAATGGTTTGTATTTGATATCGAGACATCTCGAGGTGCTGGATTTTGATCCAAGTTTCATGATTTTTAGCAGAGGTCATGCCAAAATTTAGTAACATCAGAGGCTTATGGAGATGGGTTTTTCTGTCTCCTTCCGATAGCATCCTATAATTAGGCGGGATGTTACAAAGTTGGTATCAGAGCATGGTTGAGAAGCCAATTGCATGGTCTAGAGTCAGTGACTGCACTGTGGTGTATCCGGCTCTCAAAGAACCTCTTCTGTTTTGTATAGACAATGTATGTCTCTGTATGTAATATGAATGTTTCCTTCGATATGAGATAATTTTCTACTTCGCTCCTAGCCCGAGTATATTGAAGTATGTGGATGACTTATTTTGATATGTATAGACTAGCTGTTTTCGTAATAGAAGAAGTTACCTTGAGTTGAAACCTTATGAGCCATTAAGATTAGAGAATTCAGAGTAGTTACATATTAGCAGTATTGGGGCCTTGTAAGGCCGAAGGGTTATTAGCAAACCTAAGGTATGTGTTTGAGAGATTTTTAACTGAGAATTCGGTGTAGCACCGTAGCTATGCTCGAAGTCAGGAGGGGTGTGTGAAACCCTCACCGTTATTGGTTGGTTCGGTTCTCTGGTTGATAACCAAGTTGGTATAGCTTACTTTTTTCGAAAATTAAAGGAAATAGAGTTAGACAATTCCTAGAAATGGAATAGAGATTTTCCGTGTCTGTATTATGAATCAGATCAGCAGGTATAAGAATGGATTAATTTTGATTACGAAATTTTTATAAGGATGGGAGAAATGTAATATCCCAAATATTTTTCGGAATGATTCTAGAAACATTCCAAATTGAAGTTTGGAATTTGGAATTGATTGATATTTGAAAATATGGCTCTATGTGTTGGAAAATAGATTGGAATATTTTCAAGTGAAGTTTCATCGCGTTGGAAAACGCGTGATTTCGAGAACCAGTTACGCGATTGCTGATTTTATTATACACATAAAAGTATTTTGTTTCGATTATAAATAGAGTAAACGAACTCTAATTGAGTTGATTTTTGAACTATCAGAGTCTCTTTTCTGAGACTAACAACTTCAGTGTTGAACGCTTTTCAAAATTTTCGTCAGAAGGGTTTCACAAATGCACATTTCCTTGAAAACCCCATGACAGGGGCCTGATTGTAATTTTTGGCGGTCAGAATATAATTTTCCGAATTGTCTATAAATACTCCATAGTTTCTAGAAATTGCCAAAATGGCAAAACTTCTAAATCTTTCAAACTCGACCCCTCATCCCCAAAAATTATTTCCACTGATTTCTGCTTGCACTGGCCACACCCCGGTCATCGCTGATGAGCGGAAAATATATCAATATTTACCGCCCCTTTAACTTAATATTTTGTTTAGTTTCTCGGGTTTGATGAACGTTTTGATGTGTTTTAGTTTATTTTGCAGATAAAATAATATCGGATCTCAATGAAATCATTTAGGATGAAATAAGGGTCAAATAAGGGCAATTATTGGACTTGATATTTTAATTTTGGAGATTGGAAACTTGAAAGGGCGTTTTTGACGAAGTGCAGTTTTGAAAATTCCAGTTTTGTGCATCTGTCTTATTTTGGGCATAACTTTTTACTCCAATATCGGATTGAGCTGATTCAAGTTCCAGATTAAAGAAGACTCAAAGATCTACAGCTTGGAAAGACAAAATAATTTCGAATTCTAACGATTTAATGCCCGAAATTGATGAATCATCCATAAGTGTGTTGTGTGTAATTATTAAAGTCACTTTCAATCATTTTCAAAGCAAAAAATAAATTAATAAATAAATAATAAAAATTATCAAATCATCACCAAAAATGATAAGAGATTAGTGGAGCAATTAAAAATGGATTTGGTGGAGCAATTAGTGGAGCAATTAGTGGAGTAATTAATAATTGATTTGGTGGATGATTTGATGGAGGCAAAATTTTGCCTATAAATACCAAGCCATTTCATTTGTAAAATTCATACTTTCTTCTAAGGAATTCCTTAAGAATAGTAAGAAGATTGTATCTTGTTTGTTTATTTACAGCTTTCAGTAATTAATTTCCGCTTTCGCACTTTCTTTTTTTTACTTTTCAGTTTTTACTTTCCGCAATTTACTTTTACGCACATTACTTTTCTTTCTTTAATTTTCAGTTTTTACTTTTCAGTAATTTACTTTCAGCATTTAATTTTCAGTATTTAATTTCAGCATTTACTTTCAGCATTTACTTTTCAGTATTTAATTTTCAGTATTTTACTTTATGTCTTTTATTTTATTTAAGTTTTTTTTACTACCCGTAAATATGTGTCGTAACTAAGCCAATTATCTGGGGTTGTGATGAAATCCAATATCACTGGTTTATAAGGGGTTAGATTATAGCTTGGGTAATATAAAGATTTATTTATTGAGTCTTAATCTTAATGTTTTTTCATTAACTGGCTATTAATAAAATTGAATTGGGAAACTTAAAATGAACTAGACATAGGGATTTCAAGTTTAAGACCTTAGACTCAATAGTCCACGATCTTCCTTGAGGATAGATAACCCTTTAATAGATTTCCTTACAGGATAGACATATACCTGTCGGGCGGGGGGGTAGCCATAATTGGATCTTAACTTAATGAATCCAGATAATTTGGTTGACATAGACGTATGGTTCAATTGGGTTAAACTGGGTATTTGTGTCTGACCATCGATAGAGGCTTACACATAATTTAGTGTTCCAGGTTAATAAATCAATATATTACCCAACTTTAAGATAACCACTTCATCTTTAAAATGATATTGGAAGAAATCACAACCCTAGATAGTTTTTAATATTGAATTTTCTTAATATCTACTTTCAAACAATTTTATTTACTTGTTTTTAAATTTAGAATCGTCACCATTTCAAATCAATCAAACAACCTGTTAGATACTAGTAATCATTTGACCTCATAAAATTAATAGATTAGATATTAAGTCCTCATGGGATCGATATTTTTATACTACTTGAACGATACGTGCGCTTGCGTTATACGCGTGTGTAAGCACCGGTCAAGTTTTTGGCGCCGTTGTCGGGGACTTTTTATCTTTCACTATTAATTTTGGGGTTAGATACGTTACTTGTATCTAATTTCTTTTTACTTATTGTTTTTGTTTTCTTGTGTTTCAGGTTCTCAGAAACTACATGAGATGAACCAGAAGCTTTGAACTCTGATCGCTTGACCCAGAAATTGAAAGAACCATCAGACAGTTGAGAAGGGAAAGGCGAGAAGGCCAAGAAGCTTTAGTCAACATGGAACCTGAACCGTTGGAGGTTTCAACACCAATTCCCATTCGAGACAGAACCATTCTGGTGGTTGACAGACTCATTTCTTGTATTGTACTTCCTCCCTTGTCAGCAAATGCAGATGACATCAAAACATGCATCCAGATGATTCAGCAGTCAGTACAGTTTGGGGGGAATGCAACTGAAGATCCTAATGCCCACATCAGCAACTTCCTGGAAGTTTGCGATACTTTCAATTACAACCGAGCAACTGAAGAAGCAATGAGACTGCGGGTTTTTCCATTTTCCCTGAAAGACAGAGCTAAAGCTTGGCTACATTCACTACCAGTAGGTTCCATCACAACTTGGAACACTCTAGCCACAAAATTCCTTGCAAAGTACTTTCCACCAGCAAGAACGACAAAGTTGAGTAATGACATCACATCTTTTGTACAATAAGATTCAGAATCCCTTTGCGAAGCTTGGGAAAGATTCAAAGATTTACTCCGGAAATGTCCTCATCATGAGATCGAAAAGTGGCTACAAGTCCAAACCTTCTACAATGGACTTTCTGGAATAATGAGAACCATAATTGATGCTGCTGCTGGAGGAGCTTTCATGGAAAAAGGAGAAGATCAAGCCTGGGAACTAATCGAAGAAATGGCCAACAAAAATTCCTTATGGCCAACAGAAAGGAGCATGATCCAAAGAATTGCAGGAATTTATGAAAGTCGGAGCCAATACAGCAGTCAATGCCAAACTAAATCAGATATGCAAATTCATGGAGACTCTTACCACTGGATCCACAAGTTCACCATATGGAGGAGCACTAGAGTCGAACCAACTTGAAGAGACGGTGAATTATGTCAACAATTTCAACAGACAGGGGAACAATCCATATTCCAACACTTACAATCCAGGGTGGAGGAATCATCCTAATTTCTCATGGAGCAATAATTCAGGGCAAAAGAACTATCCACCACCTGGATTCCAGCAACAGAACAAAATCCAGGAGCAGGCATATGAACCAGGAATAACAGAAGTGTTGATCGACTTGAAAAAGATAGAAGCAAAACACGACTCTCAAGCAGCAAGATATGATACTATGTTTCAATCTCAAGCAGCAAGATATGATGTTATGTTTCAATCCCAAGCAGCATTAATTCAAAGTCAATCTGCTTCTATTAAAGCACTGGAGAATCAAATTGGACAACTGGCAAATGCTCAGAGTTACAGACCGCCAGGTACCCTTCCTAGCAACACAGGGCCAAATCCAAGAAACATGGGGAAAGAGCAATGTCATGCCATCATGTTAAAAAGAGGTACTGAAATCAATAAAGATGTTGGAGCCAAAACAGCTGCTGAGGAAGTTCCAAAAGAAACAAAGCAACAGATGGAGGAAAAAGAAGCAAAGGAAAAAGAACAGATCATTCCACCTCCACATTTTCCTCAACATCTTCAGAAGAACAAATTGGACAAGGAGTTTTCTCGGTTCCTGGAGATCTTCAAAAAGATGCATATCAACATTCCATTTGCAGAAGCATTGGAACAAATGCCCAGCTATGCCAAATCATAAAAGACATTCTTTCACGAAAACGGAGATTGGGAGATTACGAGACAGTAGCATTATCAGAAGAATGCAGCGCTATCATTCAGAGAAAACTTCCTCCAAAGTTGAAAGATCCTAGCAGTTTCACTGTACCTTACACCATTGGAGAACATGACTTTGGTAAGGCTTTATGTGATATAGGTGCAAGTGTTAACTTGATGCCTTTTTCTATTTTCAGAAAAATGCAAATTGGAGAAACAATGCCCACTTCAGTCTCTCTACAACTTGCTGATAGAACGCTCGTATTTCCAAGAGGCGTAGTTGAGGATGTACTGGTCAAGGTTGACAAATTCATTTTCCCAACAGATTTTATTGTCATTGATATGGAGGAAGACGCAGACGTGCCAATCATCCTTGGGAGACCATTCTTGGCTACGGGTCGAACCATTATTGATGTACAAAAAGGAGAACTAACCATGAGGGTACAAGACCAAGAAGTAACATTCAATGTTTTCAAAGCCATGAATTTCCCAGATGATGAAAAGAAGGAGGAATGTTTCAAACTTGATGTGATACATAGTACCGTTCAGAACTCTGATGAAAGACAAAGTTCTACTGACAAACTTAAAGCATGTCAATTACCTGTGGAGCCTGAAGATAAAGCGCACTGCGTACTGAAGAAGCCTATTCTTGCATTACAAGCAACAGAAGAGAAAAAGTTCCACCAGCTCAACGAATTGGAGGAATTTCACATACAGCCTTTTGAGGATGCCAAATTGTACAACGAAAAGGCAAGGAAAAGACATGATGAGAAGATAGTGCGCCTACAACTGGAACCAGGGTAGAAGGTATTGTTAAACAAATCAAGGGGGAAATTCTTCCCATGGAAGCCAAAATCACGGTGGTCAGGTCCATTTGTGATCACCAAGGTTTTACCAGACAGAGCCGTTGAGATACATGATCCTGACTCCAACAAAACTTTCAAGGTTAAAAACAAGCGTGTTAAGCACTACTGGGGAGAATCATTTGAGCGACAAAAAAAAAGTGTCACACTTTCAGATCTAGCCTAACGTTCGAGAAGTCATGTCTAGCTGACGACTTTAAACTTAGCGCTCGCAGGGAGGCAACCCATGCAATTTTTATATATATTGTGATCTGGTGTGTTTTATTTTTGTGTGTTTAATTTTTGCAGGTTTAGTCATTTCACGATGGAAGAAGCTCTCGCAAATCTTCACAAGCAATTTCCTTCTCTCCCTAAAAAATCTCTGATGAAAGTCTACAAAGCTCGCTTGGAACGGATGAGGCTACAGATGATCAAAGGTATTTCTAATGACATTCGTTGGGTAATTGAAGCACGAGTCCGATTGGCAGGTGAGTCTTCTGACTCTTTTATTTCACATCTGCCTGGTTTTGGAAGAAGCACCTATGCAAAGAAACGTAGAGTTAAACAAATGGGTGTTTGTTACAAATGTGCACGCTGGAATTGCAATACTCGTTGTCGTTCTTTAGGAATGGTGTCTGATAATCGCGAAGACAAAATTAAATTCATTAGGGATGGCTTGAGTAAGGAGTCTTTATATGATATATCTTTAACTCTTGAGACGCATCCCAGTGGATATGTTCACATAGCCATTCGCAAATTACATACACAATTCCAAAAAGAAAGACAACAATTAAGTCTTGGGAATCTGACTAAAAAAGACCATGTTTGCCAGTTTATAAGAAATTTGGATGGGAAGCTTGTCCCTGACGCATAGACGTCAATCAAGCCGTTACTTTTCTTGTAAATATTATATCTCTTTGTCTTTTCTTAATAATTGTGATTTGTTTTGTTGTTTTCTTTTATTTTCTCCGACAGGATCCATACCTTTTTGACTATCACGATATTATTTCGCTACTAATCGTCCTCTGGAAGATACTTGTGCTATTTTTACTCACCCTTTTCAGGTACTATAAATTCAGCCCGTCATTGCACTTTTGAAGGCATCCAGAGTTGAGAAAGAAATACATATAAAAAATAGAAGCCACTTCAAGAAGACGAGTGAAAACATCTGTGTGTTTTGCGGTGGTCGGTTAGCGTGGTGTTAAGCCACAATACGTAGAAGCAGCACAAGAATTGGGTCAAGTCTTAGCTGCAAGAAATATGTACTTAATATATGGCGGAGGCAATCTTGGACTTATGGGGATCGTTTCAAAAGCTGTACAGGAAGGAGGCAGTCACATTTTGGGAATCATCCCAAAACCCTTGGCAGAAGCAAATCTTATTGAACCATCAAACGGAGAGGAACTGATCGTGCCAGGTATGTCTGAACGTTTAGTAGAAATGATTAACCGTGTTTATGCTTTTATTGCTTTGCCAGGTGGCTTGGGTACATTGGAGGAAATTTTTATTGTGCTATCTTGGGCGAACCTGAACATACACCAGAAACTAATTGGGTTGTACAACGTTGACGGATTTTATGATTTTCTTTGTGTGTTTCTTGATGATGCCCGGAGACATGGGTTCGTGTCAAAACCTTTGAAAGAACTCCTCTTTACTGCCAGAACTGCTCCGGATCTAATAGACCAACTCATAGCCTATGAACCACGAGTTGACCCTATCATTTCAAAGATAAATTGGTCTGAAGACGATCGTGGTAAGAGGCGTAGGATTAATCTGGATCTTAACCTTTAATTTCCTGTAGAATTTCAGCTAACCAGGTATTATTTTCTAAACTCTTCTTCTACTTTTTAAGACATTGGGGACAATGTCTCATTTAGGTTTGGGGGAGGGAATTAGTTGATCAGTACCTTATTTTTAGTTTGTGTTCTAAAATTTTTCGAAAAATACAAAAAAATTGAAAAATTTTCAAAAATCACAAAAATATTTTGCGTTTTTGTGTTTTTATTTTGACTAAAAGGGTGAAATTGATAAGAGATAACTGAGTAAGGAGTTTCCACTCCTGAGACGTATCTCAAGCCTATTTTCGAAATAAGTTATTTTTTGTTTATTTCCTTTTGAATTATTTAATTTGTGAATTCTCCATAAAACGGACTAAAATGGATCTTCATATGCTCAGTTGACAGGTATTATCAACATATATAGTAACATACGGACATGAGCTAAAATTGAAAAGTTTGTAATATTCAGTGCTCTAGTTTAATTAGAGGGAGCATCTCAAAAAGCAATGGAGTAAAAAAAAAAACGTCTGAGATCCGAGTTATTAAGTCTGTAAGGGTGTTTTAACACCCAGTGCCCTAAAACCAACTGGTTTGGGAGTCACTGGCCCAAAGCTCGTTACATGGATCAAAGATGCTGCAAAAATATATATATTTGAAGTCTGAGTAATTAAGTTTGTAGGGGTGTCTTAACACTTGGTGCCCTAAAGCCAACTGGTTTGGGAGCCACCGACCCAACACTCGCTACATAGATGAAATATATTGTATATAAATAAAAAATAGAGAAAAATCAAAGAAAAAATCTGAAAAATTATTCCATTGCTACAAAAAGGTGTGAAATCTGATAGAACTTTAGGACAAAAATATTACTCTCTTATCAACTGCACTTATGACTGTTGTGGGCAAAAATGAGTTGATTAATATTTTGTCGACTGTGTATATGGAGAATGGTAAAAATAATCGGAGAATGAAACAAAACAACTATTGATTTGGAGTAGAAGTTTCACCTGATTAGTCACTAACTTCATTATTCTCTTTTCCCTTGTCTTTTTGCTTTTGTGTGCATTAGTTTCACTACCTTTTTACTTTTGTAAAACGTTTGTGGGTATCGTTGCTGTAAGCCCTCACGAGACTATAACTCGTCCACTAGGGACACCTAGGGGTTTAAAGGCTTGTTGCATATGCTAAATGCAACTGTGATCCCTACGAAAGTGGCTTAATTTAATTTTAATTGTTTCTTGTATTTTATTTTATTGTTTTGCTCGAGGACTAGTAAAATTTTAGGTTTTGGGGTGTGATGAGCGGAAAATATATCAATATTTACCGCCCCTTTAACTTAATATTTTGTTTAGTTTCTCGGGTTTGATGAACGTTTTGATGTGTTTTAGTTTATTTTGCAGATAAAATAATATCGGATCTTAATGAAATCATTTAGGACGAAATATGGGTCAAATAAGGGCAATTATTGGACTTGATATTTTAATTTTGGAGATTGGAAACTTGAAAGGGCGTTTTTGACGAAGTGCAGTTTTGGAAATTCTAGTTTTGCGCATCTGTCGTATTTTGGGCATAACATTTTACTCCGATATCGGATTGAGCTGATTCAAGTTCCAAATTAAAGAAGACTCAAAGCTCAACAGCTTTGAAAGACAACATAATTTCGAATTCTGACTATTTCATGCCCGAAATTGATGAACCATCCAGAAGTGTGTTGTGTGTAATTATTAAAGTCACTTTCAATCATTTTCAAAGAAAAAAATAAATAAATAAATAAATAATAAAAATTATCAAATCATCACCAAACATGATAAGAGATTAGTGGAGCAATTAATAGTAGATTTGGTGGAGCAATTAGTGGAACAATTAATAATTGATTTGGTGGATGATTTGATGGAGGTAAAATTTTGTCTATAAATACCAAGCCATTTCATTTGTAAAATTCATACTTTCTTCTAAGGAATTCCTTAAGAATACTAAAAAGATTGTATCTTGTTTGTTTATTTACAGTTTTCAGTAATTAATTTCCGCTTTCGCACTTTCTTTTCTTTACTTTTCAGTTTTTACTTTCCGCAATTTACTTTTACGCACAGTACTTTTCTTTCTTTAATTTTCAGTTTTTTACTTTTCAGTAATTTACTTTCAGCAATTTACTTTTAGCATTTAATTTCCAGTATTTAATTTCAGCATTTACTTTCAGCATTTACTTTTCAGTATTTAATTTTCAGTATTTTACTTTATGTCTTTTATTTTATTTAAGTTTTTTTTACTACCCGTAAATATGTGTCGTAACTAAGCCAGTTATCTGGGGTTGTGATGAAATCCAATATCACTGGTTTATAAGGGGTTAGATTATAGCTTGGGTAATATAAAGATTTATTTATTGAGTCTTAATCTTAATGCTTTTTCATTAACTGGCCGTTAATAAAATTGAATTGGGAAACTTAAAATGAACTAGACATAGGGATTTTAAGTTTAAGACCTTAGACTCAATAGTCCACGATCTTCCTTGTGGATATATAACCCTTTAATAGATTTCCTTACAGGATAGACATATACCTGTCGGGCGGGGGTAGCCATAATTGGATCTTAAACTTAATGAATCCAGATAATTTGGTTGACATAGACATATGGTTCAATTGGGTTAAACTGGGTATTTGTGTCTGACCATCGACAGAGGCTTACACATAATTTAGTGTTCCATGTTAATAAATCAATATATTACCCAACTTTAAGATAATCACTTCATCTTTAAAATGATATTGGAAGAAATCACAACCCTAGATTATTTTTAATATTGAATTTTCTTAAAATCTACTTTCGAATAATTTTATTTACTTGTTTTTAAATTTAGATTCGTCACCATTTCAAATCAATCAAACAACCTGTTAGATACTAGTAATCATTTGACCTCATAAAATTAATAGATTAGATATTAAGTCCTCGTGGGATCGATATTTTTATACTACTTGAACGATACGTGCGCTTGCGTTATACGCGTGTGTAAGCACCGGTCAATCGCCGGCTGGCGCACCACCCCAGATAGATGAGCTGGAGTTCCCCCATCCTCCAGCTGCCGGCGGCGATGTAGAAAATACTGGCAATGGTGAGAAATAAATGTGAAGATATGTGCACATGGGTTTGTCGATCCTGACTCGTTGCTTCATTTCACGACCGAGACACCCGCCAAATCGAAGCTCTTAGACAATACTACAAGTTGGCAGTGATGAATTTTTTAATTCGTGCTCTGTTGCACGTAAAATGAGAATGGAAGATTTAGATGAATAGTGATCTAGGTGAATAGTAGCTCCGATCGGAATTCCGTCGATTCCAGCACATTCATGGGATCATTTGAAGTCCGTATATGGCCTCGAAATCTCAGTAAGACCTCCCGGTAAAAAGTCACTAATTTCACGTTTTCCGCTAAATATTCGGATGTATCTAGTAGTTTTGTAGAGTAGCGTAATGATATAAAATGAATTTTTTGAGTATTAATATATTGAATATGTGCATTTGGTAGAATTCGAGTGAAAACGGAATGAATTAGAGCGATCCGATAGATTATGCAAGTTTTTGGTAATATTGGGTTTTCCGTGTATTCATATGTTTTTTTATCGTAATGATGGATATGAGTTATATGCGATGATAAGATAGTGATTAGATAAATTCGGGTAGGTTCGGAGGGTCTGAGACCCTTCTGTATCGTTTACGAAAACTCTTTCGAAAGAATTTCCAAAAATACGTAAACCGATAATTTAAGGTAATTGATCACTTGGGTTAGTCTATAATGATGTTATAAGATTACTGGAACTGAAAACATTGAGATCATACTTGATTTGGTTTTTCCGAAAAGATCCGAGATTTTATCATAATTTAGTCGAGAATACCATAAATCGCGATTCTGATGGCATTTTCGCCATTTTTTTTGACAGATGTGACTAAGACCTAGAGTGCTTGCCAAGCTAAGTAAGTAACCCATGCGATGAGAACTTAAATTAGTGATTTCTTGTTTGATATATATATATATATATATATATATATATATATATATATATATATGTGTGTGTGTGTGTGTGTGTGTGTGTGTGTGTATATAGATATGTGTGTGTATATATGTGTGTGTGTGTGTGTGTTTATAATTGACATGTTGGGTTAAAAGATGATAGTTAAGGTATATTATTGAGAAAAAAGTTCAAGATTACGTATGATTAGGATAATCGACTACCACATGTATGGATCTTTGTTATTGATATGACAAGAATTGAGACATGAAATTAACTTAATGTTTTCTGTATGTGTGGATGTATGGAGTGTATGAAATGGTACTAATATAGATTTATGTATGTGTGGATGTATGAGTGTGTATAAGCATGTGTATTAGCATATGAATGCATATTTGTTTTTTTATGACATGATTGAATATGTATGATTTGGGTATAAAGGATTGGTAAAGGAAATAAATTATAACTTTAGACTTTGTAATAGAACGTGTAGATGTGCGTCATCGGGACAAGTTTGTTATTGATTAATGTATACAATTTAGCGGTATAAAGGTTGAGATGGTATATGATAAAGTCATTTCCGAGTGATGGAAGTTCGTGATTGACCAGATATATATATATGAATGGTGATGTTGAGTGATAAGTAAGAATGCGAGGATTGTAAGGTCATGGTAGCAGAATTCGAAGTATTAAATATATTCATAAGTTTGAAATATATATATATAAACGTATGTGTGAGATGATTCTGAATGATTAAGCAATGTTTGACGTGTATATGTTTGGGTATGAGAAACCGTGTAATGAGTTTGTGACACGTGACATGTATTTATGTGGGTATGTTTAATTTTTTAATGATTTTATGGAGCACTTATTTCAGAGTTTTAGTTATGATTTCGAATAAGATTTTTGCAGTTCATTTGACTAAATTGATTTTTACTTGAGATGTGATTTCACTCAAAATGAGACATATGATTTAAGCTTTTTTATAAAGCTTAGTTGCAGATAAATGCTTTAATGATGAAATGATTTCAAATGTATGATTTTATTATTTTGGAGGCATGGGGCAACAACCCACCTCAGAGGTAACTTGATTCAGATATGGAATTGAAGGATATCGAGAACCAATCTGAAATAATGGTAACCGATTCGGTACGTGTGCACACGGGATACAGGATTAGGGATGACAAATGCCCCTAGATCCTGGGTATTGGGCTAGTGGGATAGCGATGCATCTAGACCCGAATTTCATAGAGAGGTTGGTGGCACCGATAACACCATTGTTTACTTGTTTGATTTCAAAGACAGTTTGGTGGAACTAATAACACCATTGTTTACTGGTTTTATTTCAGAGACGGATTGGTGGCACTGATAGCACCATTGTTTAATAGTTCAGTTTCAATGACAGGTTGGTGGCACTGATAACACAACTGTTTACTAGTTTAGTGGCTTGGGGGACGGCGAGACGTAACGCCCCAAGACCACGAGATTGTGTACAAGATGATAGATGGTATTTTAGATGATGTTTTCACAACTGTTTTACAAAATTTTTAAAAGGAAAAATTGGATTTAGGTATTATGAACTCGGATAGTTATTGCATTGATTATGAGTATTTACAGAAAAGCTCATATTTTACAAATAGAAAATAGTTTTTCTGAAAAGTTTTACAGAAAGAGATGTACTTTCAGTTAAGAAAATAGATTTCTGAAAAAAACATTTTTCTTATACATTTTATTTTGATTGTCGATTTGATGATATTTCAAAGATGGATAATTGTGATAAAAGTATATATGTATGACTTTATGTTTCATATGATTGAAGTGCATTTGATATCAAACGATATACTCAATGGCATTCATGATTTGCTTTGTATGCTTTGGATGTTAGCTATAAGAATAGCACATTTGTAGATAAGTAAATATGAAAGTTTGACATGGGTTTAATATAAGGATAATAACAAGTTAATAAAATCTAAACTTGTAATAATTTAGTAATTATGATATATTACTGATATGCTAATTTGTTTGTTTGAAGTTTATATTTGACCTATTTGTCATAAGATTAACTACCTTATGTTGTATAGAGGTCTTAGGTTTAGTGGTCAGCGGTTCAGTAAATGTACAACAGCTCACAGTTAGCTAATGTCTGCGTTTTTAGCTCACGTAACTTTTATAAAGTAACCAATTATAGTTTAAGCTAACTAAACCACCATAGGTTTGGGATGGCCTTAGCTGCGGGTTTGGGTGGTTTGGTAGATGATAATTTAGTTCCGATAGTGAGGAAAATTGATGTGCATTCAATACAGTGAGTGTATTATCAAGGTATGATATGTGTATGTTGTCATCAGATTAAGAGAAATTTATAAGTTTGAGTATTGTCATATATATTTGATTTCTATTTAAATTCTTATTGTCACTTGTTATATTTTCATAAGATGTGAGTTACTTACTGAGCTTTATAGCTCACACCCCAACAGTTTGCTAGTGTTGCAGGTTCATATTGGACTTAAAGAGTTGGAAGATTCTTGAGGAGTTTTACAGACAGCGGATCACCCGATGCAGTGAAGTTGGTCTTTAGTCGTTGTATGGTTCAGGTTGTGTTATGGGCTCCCACAGCCTTAATTGTATTTATTTGTATCACATGTGTAGTTTTAATCATGTTGAGCACGTAGCTGTTTATAGTTATTCTGTATAATGTCAGGCCGAAGGTCTATTTGCATACAAGTTGAGATTATGTCAGGTCGGTGGCCTATTTTCTTATGAATTGAGAATAATGGTTTGTATTTCATATCAAGACACCTTGATGAGCTGGATTTTGATCCAGGTTTCATGATTTTTAACAGTGGTCATTCCAAAATTTTAGTAACGTTAGAGGCTTATAAAGATGGGTTTTCCTGTCTCCTGCCGGTAGCATCTTGGCATTAGGCGGGATGTTACAGTTTACGTACCTGGTAAGTTAGTAAACCTGTGATGCTGGTACATGTTGTATACTGAAACTCGGTTCTAATAGTGTTAGACAATTATGACCCATAGCATTACTATTTGTACAGAACATGGTGTTGTTGTACAAATTAACTATGTGACAAAGTAAATTGCTCTTTTATCGTTTGTAATTGGATTACCTGGATATATAAATGATAAAAGTCCATATGATTAGTAAACAGTTTCCTTTGCCCAACATAATAACACAGAATGCACCTCTAATACTCATAACTGTGAACACAAAACGTTACATATGTGTCTCTGTCAAGGATACTTTAATTTACTACACGCACAATTTCAACTATACAAAATACACGATATATGACTTTTCTTAAACAGTGATTGTACTGCATCTCTAACTCGACCTGGTGGACTCAACACCCTAGTGACAGCCATTAGTATCCATCCTCTCGAGCTCGTCCTACGAGAATACCTATAAAACAAAGAAACTGGGAGTGAGAGGGGTTAGATCGTTTGAATGACCTAGTGAGTGGACAATTCAGAAACGGAAACGGAAACACTCTATAAAAATTCATTGTTCTAAAACTGAAAAAATCTCAAGGAAATCACCTTTTCTGAAATCTCTTTCTTATTTGGGAACACATTTGTCTGTAAAACTTTTCTGAAAATCTTTTTTGTCCGTAAAACTTTGAGATTTCATAAAACATTTTCTTTTGAAAACTCTTTTGTAAAACTTTCTTTTCTGAAAATCATGTCTCTGAAAAGCCTCATCTCTGAAAATCTGTCTTTGAAATATCTGTATCTGAAGATCTGGAAGCATGAGGGCATTACGTCTCGTCGTCCCTCCATACATATAAACTGGTGGTCTTGGGGTGTTACGTCTCGTCGTCCCCAAAACCATTGAACTAGAGTTGGGAGTGCGGAACTATGCTACCGTACTGACTCTGAATCTAGGGTCTAGAGGCGTTACGTCTCACCATCCCCCTAGCCCTGAATCTAGGATCTAGGGGCATCCATCATCCCTAGTCCTGAACTACGTGTGAACACGTTCTCTGAGTTCGTCAATTTCATATATGTACCAAGTTACAACTGAGGTGGGTTTTTCCCCCATGCCTCGAAAAATCATAAAATCTATGCTTTATAAAACATCACTTTCTAAAACATTGTTCAAAATATTTTTATTCATAAAATATCTTAGATAAACTTGGCTAACACCATAAATTCGAAAAAGTAACTTTTGAATCAAATCAATTAAGTAAAATCAACTTTGAAAAAGAAAGGTCCACCCACAGATTAATCTCTATGGCCATTGATTCCTGGATGGGATTGGGGAGTCATCTCTGGAAAACAAATTCGTCCTATATTCGAGATTGGTTAGCATATTTACACTAGGAAGTTAATTATAATCATGGATGTAGTGGATGCTTATACATGCCGTATATGGAACTCATAGGGTGCCCTCTAACTTCCTATGATGATTATGAAATGGGAATGGATTCTTTCTATCTCACGTCGCGAAGCGTGGTATGTGCCGGTAGAACTTATATGATAAGAGACAAATTCAAGTGAAAATGGAAATCATGAACGTGCCAAAGCTGTCAGGACTACATCGGTAGCTTGAGTTTTTCATTGACAAGTTTAACCTTGATATGCCTCCTTGTGAACGTACCGAAGCTGTCATAATGAGAAATGATCATGACCGAACCCATGAGTCACAGTGAGTGTGATTGACAATGAGTTGTCTACCTAATGAATATACGTAGGTGAGAATGTACCAAAGCTGTGAGTCGAAATATATTCATGGGGTCTACTTCCCATTATGGAATTCAATTTAATTATTGAATTCTCATTTCTGTTGGGGATTACGGTATTACGTAAAGTAATGGGAGGCACTGCTAGGTTAAAAATCCTTAACTTATGCAGTGTGTAATATTATGTAAATTATCGCTAATGTTGTTCCTTATTCTATTAGTTTGATAGTTATCCACTGCATGCATATTATATATGTTTTCTAACTTCAATTATGGTTTCAGATTTCTAGAATAGGTTCTAGATTAGAAAAGATAATGATATAATCCTTCTAGACAGAATAGTTTCTTATGCAATAAAGATTGACATGAATTGGTTCAAGTCTTGAGATTCTTCACTGGCATTAAGAAAACCTCATTAGGTATTTGTTTATCTAATAATGACGTTTCTTGGCTTTAGTGACATTCAGAGGTCACGTGTCAGACACTATTTGTTTTTCCATTATTTGCAAATGTTGTAAATAATATGAAAGTAAATAATATAGTTAAAGAAAGAAGATGCATATAGTTGTGTATAGAAAATATTGATTTTCATAATACGACAACTGTAGATATTGGATATCAGATCTCCCGTCTAGTTATTTAAAATATTGTTGAATGATTGTTTTGATATTTGATATCAGAACTTGCGACTATTTGATAGTTACTTGTTCTTTGTAAACAGTTTTTACATATTTTAAAATTACTAGCAGTGTCATTGACCAATAGATAAACATTAAGAAAAATATTTGGTTAAGTAAATAACTTAAAACTTTATTTTATTAGATTTTATCACTTAAGTATGGGATACTTATTCAATATGGTAAATGATGGTCTGATATGAGATCACACCACACATCCTTATCCATTTAACGAATATTGTATTTGGGAAGGTGACTAAATATCATTTAACCAATGACTGTCATTGGACCAGAAAATTTATTAAATTGATACATTAGACGTATATAATTTAATGAATTGAAAGTTGCTTAAGGTAGTTTTCTTTACTTAGTAACTTAGTCAATGAACTGTCGTGACTTAGTTACGTGTTTCTGATGAAACACGGATAGAATATTTTGACTGGTTCAAAGATATTCGATCTGAAGATTTGAAAATTATATCATTAAATTTATCGTGAGTCTTTGAATTGTTCAAATATCTTTGATACGATCAAACATATGAATTTATGGCAATTTGTTCTAAGGTTATTTGATGAATTATGATTCTTACATCAATATTATTTTTCCACGATTCCATATTGATGGAATTGGTTAGTGGAAGAAATCGGATCTTATATGATTTGATTCGTTTGATATTGAGTGTTACCGAATTAGTTTCAATACTTTTAGGGTTATGCTCCAGTAAAACTAATTCATCCTTTTAATTTAGGTTCCATAGTTTTTACAGTTACATATATGATGTGTATAAGTAGAAAATATTGAAATGTTTGAGATTTGAATCTTTCTTTTATATAATAGTAATATAATCAAACTGTACTTGCGCCTTGGAGGTACGAGTGTTGGACAATTATGACCCATAGCATCACTATTTGTACAGAACATGGTGTTGTTGTACAAATTAACTATGTGACAAAGGAAATTGTTCTTTTATCATTTGTAATTGGATTACTCGAATATATAAATGATAAAAGTCCTTATGATTAGTTCCGGATTAATAAGATATGAGACGGTATTAATCCACAAAGGTTTAATCATTAAATATCCCTAGTCGTAGTATTATCGAGACTGGACATCGATGATGCGGAATAGGCTAGTATTACACTTGTGCGTGTTATGGAAGCGTAACGGCATAGTTCTCATATATTTGGGTATTGGATACTTATGCAAGTGTAATAGGAGGTTCTGTTTACCGATGGTACGGAAAAAGATTCGCTCTAGATAGACCCCCGGAATCCCATAGGTAGTATGACTATGTGTCTATGGGAGTCCGAATCAGGGTAGGTGTATTTGGTCTTAACCTAAGACTTGCATCGCTAATACTTGCGACAATCAATATACTTTGGTTTTGGTCGTCCGGGGCTTTATTAGGTTTTGTGTACGCCTCTTCTAGGTATACTGAGAATCGTAGTGTATTGGGTGTGATGTCAAGATGGAAGTATCAATTCAGTCATATTGAGATAATGATCACACATGGATACAAAACTGGTACTCTAAGTGCTATATCCATCGAGGAAGTATGACTAGGTCATGACTTTCCGATCATAAAGAGACTAGTTGCTTGTGATCCGATATATGCTTCATACGGGGCAGACACAACTCCAGACCCAGGCCTTGCATGTGATATCCGATACTGGATCGTAATACGCAATACTACGTATACTAGGCCTGACAAAGATCAAATATTCCGTAGAAGAATATTTCTGGAGAATTGGGTAGGCACGATGCTTTGCTAGAAGCCAACCATGTCTTGTAAATCGGTAGAAACGTGGTACCGGGTACGCACGTGTTCGGATAGTCCGATGACCGTATTTACTGCCAACATATCCAGGGATCTCTTGGGCCGCATACCAAAGATTCACCGATGATGTTTGACTCGAACAATATTAATCTGGGATTAATAAAGAGAGAATATTAATCTGGGATTAATAAAGAGAGAAAATTAATCTGGGATTAATTACGGCAAGAATTTATCTGGGATTGATTATCAGAGAAAGAATTAATCTGGGATTAATTGCGTCGAGAATTTATCTGGGATTAAATTCGTCGAGAGGAGAGAACGCAGTTAATTTGGAATTAATCGGTAAAATAAATTTAATAGTTAAATTAGATTTTAATATTTTATTTATTTAATTGGACTAAATAATATATTAGATATATTAATTGAAATCGAATTTCAACGGGAAATTAAATTTGATTTAATTTTAGCAAACGAATTAATTTGGAATTAATTCGTGAGCGATTTTCGTAATAATTTTACTGGGTATTATTATTTAATTAAATTGGATTTAATTATATCTCGACGGAAAATTCGTTTAATCGGATTAAACGAACCCGAACCCAAAGTGTATTGTATAAGTCAACCAAATTTTAAATTAAATAGGTGAGACCCATAATTTACATCAATTGTCAACAATTGATGTAAGTGGTTGACAATATAATAAATGAATTTGATACATTTACCAAATTCAAATACATAACATAATTAATTAAGGAATTTCTTAATATCTCTCCTTGATCGAATGAGAGAGACAGAAGCTGCCTTAGGCCGAATGGCCATAAGCTTCTTTTCTTTCTCTGGCCGAATTGGCCATAAAGAGAAAAAGGGCATTTAATGTTGCTGGCCGAAAGCAAGTTAAAAAGCTGCTCTCTCTCTGACTTATTTATATATGGCCGATTGCCTCTGATAAATAAAAATGCCTGGTGGCCATTTAATTTTTCCTTTAAATTGGCGCACTTGGAGCCCATTAAAAGCTCTCTGACATTGCTTTTCTTTTAATAGATAATGCCTTTGACTTCTTATTTATTCATGGTAGAAAGAATAAAAAGAAAAAGGGCTCTCTGTTTACTTTACAAAAGGCTGAAAGAAAGAAAAGCAATTGGATTGTCTTCTCATTAATTTTGGCGGAGAGCATTTGGCTTCTTTTGAAGAAAGCAATTCGAATTGGCTTATGTTTGCATCTAAAAGGGGCGATTGTCTTCCTCTCTCTTGGGCAAATTTATTTCTCCTTTGGAGATAAAATTTGTTCCATTTATTCTTATTAGCATATAAGGGAGTCAAATGAAGGTGATATGAATACTCATCCAAAGGCTTAGAAGCTTCAACGTCCATGAAAAGTTTTGAAAGTAAAAGCCGATCAATGTAAGTTTATTCCGCAAACTTCTTGATTTATTCACACACGAATCACGCTTAGATATCTCGTGGCACGTCTATGACACTTACAATGGTATCAGAGCGATCTAAGTGCGATTTGAAAATCTATGGTTCTAAACTTTAATTTTGGATTTTTATGTTTGGAGCTTGATTTTCCTAAATTGGTTGATGGGTTGTGTTTGAATGATGATGAATTGGATTTGTGCATCCTTAATTTTTGAAAAATTGATAGGATTATTTTTCCCCAAATTGCAACTCTTGGCCGAAAGTTATGGACCTAGAAGCTCATGAGAATTTTTTGAAATTTGACATATTGGATATGTTGATGGCATGATAGAAATATTGAATGTTGATTTAAATTGGATTGAAATCAAATTGAATGATTTTTGTATGCCTTTGCCGTGAGTTTGAAGCATGTTAAAGATTGATTTTGCCCCAATTTTGTGTTGGACATGAATTTGGGAATTAGGCATGATTACTTGAATTAATTAGTATTTTGGAAACATTAGGTTAATTAATTAATTATGGTGATTGCACTTTAATTGAATTAATAAATAATTTGGAATGTTGTATTAATTTAATTGTTATATTTGGGCTAATGGATTTGGTTGGGCCAAATTTTAGTCTTGGATTATATTTGGGCCTAAACCATTTCCATAAAGTCCAAAATATGACAATTGGGCCTTTAGTAATTTAATTGGGCCTAATGGGCCAAAATTGATTCTATGGCATAGGGTGATTCCCATTGGGCCTAGGCATTATGGGTTAGATCCATTTTTGCCAAAAGCCCAAGCCTAAAGAATTAATTAAAATCCCATTAGACTTTAATTAAATAGTATTGGATACTAATTGGGCCTTTGAGACCCATTAAGATTGAATTTGGAATCCAAGTCTTTAAGGTACATAAATAAGTGTAATTATTTAATTTGGAATTAAATATGAATTAGTATTGGATACAATTTAAATTGGATTTAAAATTGTAGTTCGATATAATTCAAGAATACTTACTTTGAGTATTTATTCTTAAATGAGTTTGACTCGAGCAAATCAAATCGTTGTATGAACATTAGATGGTCATTAATCAAAGATTAATTAATTGGATTAGATTGATTGATAACATGCTTTGTGTGAATACTTGGATGTATGTATGAATAATGTATATCAGATGGATATTAGATGGGCGAGGGCAATTTTGGAAATTGTTGTAATAAATTTAGAATTTATTAAATTGGACCTGCGTGTCCAGCCTATTACCTCTTTTCTCATTGTATTTCTCTTTTCACCCCCTCAATGTAAATGAGGTTTCTTTAGAAGTGTTATGTAATTGGGTAGAAGTAAGAATAGTGCTAGCGGGAGAGAGGAAATGGAGAGATTTGTTCTAAGAACAAATTGTATTATATATTCATCCGCATATCATTATTAATTTATTTCGCGCCTTATTATGATTTTAGAATGCATGCTTAAGGGTGTATGATGAGACTGTTGGATTTCTACGGCCTAACCGGGATCGATTTAAGCAAGAAACATACATGTGAATACAACAAGGAAGTTGCAGAATACTTACATTGAGCGGTTGAGCGATGCGAGGAACAACAAAACTTCAAGCTATCCTCCAAGGTGGCTCACGGCAGCGGACTATTTTGCTCCTCCAAAATTTTCGGCCATGGACTCCATTGATGCTCCAAGCTCCAAGCTTCTCAAATGGTGATTCCAAGCTCACAAGTGCGGTTCCCTATCACCTTTGTATGTCCTCTTTTGAGTGCTAGCTCTTGATGATTTTTGCCACAACAATCACCATCTTTATCCTTGTTATTATCGGCCTTGCCAAGAAAATGGAGGAAGAAGAATTTTGGCTTTAAAGCCGAAAGAGGGAGAGAGGGAAGAATGGGTTTCCTAAACCGTGAATCATGAAAGAGAGAGAAAAGAAATTGTGTTATATATTTTGTTAACTGATTTTCCAAAAAACAATTAAACATCAGGCGTAGTATACATAGTATTGCGTATCTCGATCCAGTATCGAATGTCACATGCAAGGCCTGAGGCTAGAATTGTGTCTACCCCGTACGAAGCACATATCGGATCTCTGGTAACTAGTTTCTATAATCGGATAAACATGACCTAGTCATAATATCCCGATAGCTGTAGCATATAAGAGAACGAGTTCCGTATCCTACGTGACCATCATCTCCACTATGACTGGAGTGATACTTCCATCTCGACATCACACCCAATACACTACGATTCTCAATATACCCAGAAGAGGCGTACACAGAACCTGTTAAAGCACTGGACGACCAAAACCAAAGTATATTGATTGTCGCAAGTATTAGCGGTGCAAGTCTCAGGTTAAGACCAAATACACCTACCATGATTCAGACTTCCATAGACACATAATCATACTACCAATGGAATTCCGAGGGGTCTATCCAGAGCGAAGCTGTTTTCCGTACCATCGGAAAAACACAACCTCCTACCACACTTGCATGAGTATCATATACCCAAATATATGAGAACTATGTCGTTATGCCCTCACAACGCGCACAAATGTAATACTAGTCTTTTTCGCATTATCGATGTCCAATCTCGATAATACTCTGACTAGGGATATTTAATGATTAAACCTTCGTGGATTGATACTGTCTCATATCATCTCAATCCAGGAACTAATCATATGGACCTTTCATCATTTATACATCCTGATGATCTAATAAAAAATGATAAAAGAGCAATTTCCTTTGTCACATAGTTAATTTGTACAACAACACCATGATTTGTACAAATAGTGACTCTATGGGTCATAACTGTCCAACAATCTCCCACTTGGCCAATAGCCAGTCACTCGAGTGTCTTACACCCGAACTATGTACGGTTCGCTTAACTTACTGAGAAAAGACTTTCGTCAGCGGATTTGCATGATTATCATATGATGTGATTTATTCGATCATCAAATCGCCACGATGTATGATCTGAACGAATCAGATTAATATCGAAGTATATATCTAGATCGTTGATGAGACCATTAATTCTTTAGCCTGTGCTGTAGCCTAGCTCAACTGCTCACAGAACTATATGTAATCTAATTAGTTTATTATCGACCCAAATGGCTCCTATTGCTGCCTCAGCTGCAGCAATAATCCACTTTTGTTATTTATTCGGTAACAGTATCTTTATTATGATTTTAGAATACATGCTTAAAGGTGTATGATGAGACTTTTGGATTTCTACGGTCTAACCGGGATCGATTTAAGCAAGAAACATACATGTGAATACAACAAGGAAGTTGCGGAATACTTACATTGAGCGGTTGAGCGATGCGAGGAAATACAAAACTTCAAGCTATCCTCCAAGGTGGCTCACGGCAGTGGATTGTTTTGCTCCTCCAAAATTTTCGGCCATGGACTCCATTGATGCTCCAAGCTCCAAGCTTCTCAAATGGTGATTCCAAGCTCACAAGTGCGGTTCCCTATCACCTTTGTATGTCCTCTTTTGAGTGCTAGCTCTTGCTGAATTTTGCCACAAAAATCACCATCTTCATCCTTGTTATTATCGGCCTTGCCAAGAAAATGGAGGAAGAAGAATTTTGGCCTTAAAGCCGAGAGAGGGAGAGAGGGAAGAATGGGTTTCCTAAACTGTGAATCATGAAAGAGAGAGAAAAGAAATTGTGTTATATATTTTGTTAATTGATTTTCCAAAAAGAAATTAAACATATACCACTTTTCAATTTCAAAAAAAATTCAAAGGCAATAAAGCCTCAAACACTTCCATCAATCAATCAAGTGACAAATTATCACATCACTCAAAGTGACATGTGATTTGACGTTTGATGTGACTAATGATTTGACGCTTGATGTGACTTGTGGGCCGCACTTGAATTCGAAATGCGAGTGCGCTCGCAAACACTCCCAGGCTCGGGTTCGCTAATTCCAAATTAACGAATTTTCTGTTGCGACGAAATTAAATAATTATGCCTAGCAAAATCACTATTCACTTCGCTAACGAATTAATTCTAAATTAACTCGTTCGCCCGAATTAAAATCTAATTTCAATTCCGCGTCGAAATCCAATTTTATTTAATATATCGAATATATTAATTTATCGATTAATTCCAAATTAATCATATTCTCTCTTTAATTAATATTTTATCCCAGATAAAATATCTCCGCAATTAATCCCAGATTAATTAAGTGTGAGTCATACGTCATCGGTGAATCTTCGGGAAGTGACCCATGAGATCCCCGGATATGTTGGCAGTAAATTCGGTCGTGGACTATCCGAACACGTAAGTACCTAGTACTATGTTTTTACCGATTTACAAGACATGGTTGGCTTCTAGCAAAGTAACATGCCTACCCAATTCTTCAGAAATATCCTTACATGAATATGTGATCTATATCAGGCGTAATATATATAGTATTGTGTATCTCGATCCAGTATCGGATGTCACATGCAAGGCCTGGGGCTGGAATTGTGTCTGCCCCATACGAAGCACATATCAGATCTCTGGTAACTAGTCTCTATAATCGGATAAACATGACCTAGTCATAATATCCCGATAGCTACAACATATAAGAGAACGAGTTCCGTATCCTACGTGTGTTGGGGTTTCTACGGTCTAACCGGGATCGTTTTAAGCAATGAAACATATGTGAATACAACAAAGAAGTTGCAGAATACTTACATTGAGTGATTAAGCGATGCGACGAACACAAAAAATCTAAACTTCCTCCAAGGTGGCTCACGGCAGTGGGCTTTTTGTCCTCCAAAATTTTCGGCCATCTCCAAGCTCCAAGCTCCAAGCTTTTGAATGGTGATTCCAAGCTCACAGGTGCGGTTCCCTATCACCTTCGCAAGACTCCGGAAGTGTGCTAGCACCTTTGAAAAATTGCCACAATCTTTCTTTTGTTCTTCCTCAACTCTCGGCAGTGGCAGTGAAAGAAGAAGAAGAAACAGCCCATTTGGGCGTGAAGAAGAGAAGAGAGAGGAGAGAAAAAATGTTAAGTGTATTTGGTTAATTTCATTTCCAAAATCAAATACCAAATTTTACTTTCCAAAAAATCAAGGCAATAAAGCCTCAACTACCTCCATCAACTTTTCACATCACAATGACAAATTGTCATGTCACTCAAAGTGACTAGACATCACATCAATCGATTGACTAGTGATTTGACGCTTGATGTGACTTGTGGGCCGCACTTGAATTCGAAATGCGAGTGCGCTCGCAAACACTCCCGGGCTCGGGTTCGCTAATTCCAAATTAACGAATTTTCCGTTGCGATATAATTAAAAAATTATGCCTAGCAAAATCACAATTCACGTCGCTAACGAATTAATTCTAAATTAACTCGTTCGCCCGTATTAAAATCTAATTTCAATTCCGCGTCGAAATCCAATTTCATTTAATATATCGAATATATTAATTTTATCGATTAATTCCAAATTAATCGTTATCTCTCTTTAATTAATATTTTATCCCAGATAAAATATCTCCGTAATTAATCCCAGATTAATTTTCTCTCTCTTCTAATTAATCCCAGATTAATAAAGTGTGAGTCATACGTCATCGGTGAATCTTCGGGAAGCGACCCAAGAGATCCCCGGATATGTTGGTAGTAAATCTGGTCGTCGGACTATCCGAACACGTACGTACCTAGTACTACGTTTGTACCGGTTTACAAGACAAGGTTGGCTTGTAGCAAAGCGCCATGCCTACCCAATTCTCCAGAAATATCCTTACAGGAATATGTGATCTATATCAGGCGTAGTATACATAGTATTGCGTATTTTGATCCAGTATCGGATGTCACATGCAAGGCCTGGGGCTGGAATTGTGTCTGCTCCGTACGAAGCACATATCAGATCTCTGGTAACTAGTCTCTATAATCGAATAAACATGACCTAGTCATTTTATGCCGATGACTGCAGTACATAAGAGAACCAGTTCCGTATCCTACGTGAGCATCATCTCCACTATGACTGGAGTGATACTTCCATCTCGACATCACACCCAACACACTACGATTCTCAATATACCTAGAAGAGGCGTACACAGAACCTGTTAAAGCCCTGGATGACCAAAACCAAAGTACATTGATTGTCGCAAGTATTAGCGGTGCAAGTCTCAGGTTAAGACTAAATACACCTACCCTGATTCAGACTTCCATAGACATATAGTCATACTTCCAATGGAATTCCGAGGGGTCTATCCAGAGCGAAGCTGTTTTCCGTACCATCGGTAAAACACAACCTCCTACTACACTTGCATGAGTATCCTATATCCAAATATATGAGAAATATGCTGTTATGCCCTCGCAACGCGCACAAGTGTAATACTAGTGTTTTCCGGATTATCGATGTCCAATCTCGATAATACTCTGACTAGGGATATTTAATGATTAAACCTTCGTGGATTGATACTGTCACATATCATCTCAATCCAGGAACTAATCATAAGGACCTCCTATCATTTATACATCTTGGTAATCTAATTACAAATGATAAGAGAGCAATTTCCTTTGTCACATAGTTAATTTGTACAACAACGCCATGATCTGTACAAACAGTGACGCTATGGGTCATAACTGTCCAACAACGTGACCATCATCTCCACTATGACTGGAGTGATACTTCCATCTCGACATCACACCCAATACACCACGATTCTCAATATACCCAGAAGAGGCGTACACAGAACCTGTTAAAGCCCTAGACGACCAAAACCAAAGTATATTGATTGTCGCAAGTATTAGCGGTGCAAGTCTGAAGTTAAGACCAAATACACCTACCCTGATTTGGACTTCCATAGACACATAGTCATATTACCAGTGGAATTCCGAGGGGTCTATCCAGAGTGAAGCTGTTTTCCATGCCATTGGTAAAACACAACCTCCTACTACACTTGCATGAGTATCATATACCCAAATATATGAGAACTATGTCGTTATACCCTCACAACGCGCACAAGTGTAATACAAGTCTTTTTCGCATTATCGATGTCTAATCTCGATAATACTCTGACTAGGGATATTTAATGATTAAACCTTTGTGGATTGATACTGTCTCATATCATCTCAATCCAGGAACTAATCATATGGACCTTTCATCATTTATACATCTTGGTGATCAAATCACAAATGATAAAAGAGCAATTTCCTTTGTCACATAGTTAATTTGTACAACAACACCATGATCTGTACAAATAGTGACGCTATGGGTCATAATTGTCCAACTGAGACCTAATCAAAGATAATAAATTGGTTGCCAATTTACATGAAAAACCCTCAACAAATATTAAGCATTTTCCTTCCATTGAGTGATTCTCTCTCAAGATCCAAGATTGGCTCTAGTTTGTTGGCCAAAGTCAAGACCTTTGTCCATCGCGGATGTGTTTGAATCATGAAGGCTTTGTTCCATATTGTATGTCTTGTCCAAGTTGTGATTTGTTGGCCAAAGTCAATATCACTTCTTGTCCACCGACATCGATTATGAAGCTTTCTAAAGTCAATGGGTCTTGCTTAATTGGAATCATTAAGCTTGTTGTGCCAAAGCCAAGGCTTAGTTGATTTAGAGGAAAAGGTTAGGGAATAATTGGATATATTGGCATATATAGGATATATGTTTCGGACTTAGAGGTCCACCTACCGGATCTAGGAATTGGATGAGATCCAATTGATCTTAGAGATCTACCTAGTTAAATATCATACAGTTTGTTGGCCAAAGTCAAGGTTGTGTGTTATTTAACGGGATCCTAGCCCACTAGGAAACTAGGTTTCCCGAGTACTCCACAGAGGGTTAGAGGCTCGCCGAAAAATAGTGGGAGGTAAGTATTAAATTTGCAATTTCGTTTAGATACTTGCCAATACGCGCTCAATTTTATTTTTCGTCATTAATTATATATATATTAGTTGGACTAATATTTAATTATTGTTTTAATTTAACAGTTGCACTGTATTCAAACTACTTCATTTGTGGTTGGATATATAATTGGATTATATTAATCAATACATCTTAATGTAACCAATCAATTGTAGTTGATTATATAGTTAGACTATAGTAATCATTATATTTAATTGTACCCGAAATCGTTGATTGGATAGTTGGACTATAGCAATCAAGATGACTGAAAAATTAGCGTTTAAAACATAATCCTGGGTGAAAATGCACTTAAACGGCTTTAATTTTCAGATTGGGAGTAAAACCTCTTGTGCATAAGCCCGGAGTTGAGCGAATAGTAGAGCATGAGCTTAGAAAGACTCATTGTGATGATAACTTTAGTGCTCAATCTGTTATGCATAACTAGAGCTTCTTAAAATGACACATCCCAAGTTGTCAGCCTAAACTGTGGCAAACTGGGTCACTAGAAGTGTGACTACCGTATGGACAAGGCAGACATGAAGGAAGTAAAGGCGGGACAAGGTTCCGGCTTCAAGAATATTTGTTATAAACATGTTCACTACTGGTTTTAAAATTGGATTTTTGATACTAGAAGTGGTACATAAATATATGTAGTGATGTGCAGAATCTGCTGGTAAGCAGGAGAGTGGCTTCAGATGAGATTGACCTACAAGTCGGAAACAGGACGAGAGTCGATGTTTTGGCCATAGAAACCTAATTTTTGGAACTGCCCTTTGGGCATGTACTTAAATTAGGAGACTGTTATAATGTATCTAGTTTGACTAGGAACATTATCTCTGTATCTAGTTTAACATGTTGCGGGTATACCTTTATATTCCAAAATTCCGGGTGTTTTGTTTATAAAGATGATATTGAGATATACACATTAGATGTGAATAACAATATTTATATTTTGAATATGAATGAATCTCAAACATATAACATGACAAACAAATAGCTCAAATTGAGTAAATCAAATGAGACTTATTTGTGGCATTGTCATCTGGGATGCATTAACAAGATTCGTATATCAACACTTTCGAATAGTGGATACTTGGACGAATTTGATTCTAATTCAAATGATGTCTACGAATCTAATTTATTAGGCAAAGTGTCTAAAACACCTTTTACTTGGTAAAAGTGCAAGTGCCACCGTTCTGTTAGCCCTCGTTCATAGTGACGTAAGTGGGCCCATATCTAGCTAGGCTAGAGGTGGATATGAATACTTCGTAACCTTTATGGATGTGGCGTCGTGTTATGGTTATGTGTATCTTATGAAACACAAGTCAGAAACTTTTGAGTAATTCAAAGAGTTTCGACACGAAGTAAGAAAACAAACCGGCTAAGTATTAAAAACATTACGGTTGGACCATAGTGTAAAATAATTAAACATATGAGTCGCTCTGAGCTACCAATTTCCTTCTGAGGATACGCATTAAACAGTGCAGTACTTATTTTGAATAAGGTTCCATAAAAACTGTTAGACAGACTTCATATTAGATATGAACAGGAAAGAAACCGGGATTCTCATTCCTAAAGATTTGGGAATGCTAGGCATACGTTTGGATGATACCAAACTAGAACCCAAATCGGATAAGTGCCTATTTGTAGGTTGTCCTAGGGAAACCAAAGTATAGTACTTATACAACTCACAAGAGAATAATGTAATTGTTGTTCTCCATGCGGTTTTCCTAGGAGGAACTCCAATATGCAGTGGTAAGTGAGAGGAAACTAAAACTTGATGAAAATCAGAGTAATACTATTCCAGGCACCGAGTCCTTACGGAACACAAATAGTTCATCATGAATGAAAATATACCAATAATCTTCGAATACACAAGAACATCGTAGGTCGGAGAGAGTCAGAAAATAACCTGGGAGGTATGGGTTTCTGATCTCACCTCATGTAGATGTCAATCTTATTGAGGAAGACGAACCGACTACGTATGAGGAAGTGATACAAGGTATCGACTCCTTTTATGGCAAGGTTTCATGAAGTCTGAAATGGATACCATATATACCAACCAAATTTGGACACTGGTTGATGTACCAGAAGGCATTGTGCCTATTGGTACTATATGTGTCATCAAGAAAGACATACATGGATGGCAACATACAAATATACACAGCTAGGCTTGTACAGAAATAGTATCGTCAACGATATAGTGTCGACTATGACGAAACTCTTTCATCTGTTGCCATGATTAAATCCATTTGGATAATGCTTGCTATAACTGTATATTTCATTTATGAAATATGACAACTGGATGCCAAAATCACTTTCCTTAATGGAAACCTTTTGGAGGATGTTTGGATGCAACATCCTGACGGTTTTGTCATGCTAAAACATGTAAACAAGGTTTACAAGTTAAATCGATCCATTTATGGATTGAAACAAGCATTGCGTTCTTGGAACCAGCGTTTTGATGCAATCATAATGGTATATGATTTAATTTAGAACGAAAATAATTCTTGTGTATATAAGAATGTTAGTGGGAGCGCACTGACAATGAATGTCCTATAAGTTGATGATGTATTGCTTCTTAGCAATAACATTCCCATACTATAATCGGTGAAAGCTTGGCTTTCATTAAAATTCTCCATAGAATACCTGGGAGAAGCAGACTTTATTCTAGGAATAAAGATCTACTGGGATAGGTCTAGAAAGCTGCTGACACTCTCTCAGTATTCGTACATTTTGATATGTATGTGACCTGATGTCTCATATGCTTTGAGCATATGTAGACGCTATAAAGCCAATCCATGTGATGGTCATTGGATTGATGTAAGGAACATCCTTGAGTATCTTGGACAAACCAATGATGCTTTCTGAGTATATGGAGAAAGGAGAACTTGAGGTGACTGGGTTCACCGCTGCAAGTTTCCAAACCGATAAAAACGACTATAAGTCACAATAAGGGCACGTATATAGTTTGAATAACGGAACAGTGAGCTGAGAATCTTCCAAGCAAGATACTGTTGCCGAATAAACAACAAGAGCAGAATATTGTTGCAGCTGAGGCAGCAAAAGAAGCATTTTGGATCTAAATAATCCTAATTGGATTAGGAGTAGTTCTATTAACAGCTGAGCTAGACTACAACACAGGCTAAAGAACCACGATCTCATCAAAGATCCAAGTATGTACTTCAACTAATTCATCTGATTCGTTTGATCATACATCGTGGCGATGTGATGATCGAATAAATCACATCAGATGATAACCTTATAAATCCGCTGACGAAAGCTGTTTCTCAGCAGAAGTTTGAGCGACCCCTACAAAGTTCAAGTGTTAGACACTTGAGTGATTGGCTATAGGCCAAGTGGGAGATTGTTGGACAATTATGACCCATAGCATCACTATTTGTACAGAACATGGTGTTGTTGTACAAATTAACTATGTGACAAAGGAAATTGTTCTTTTATCATTTGTAATTGGATTACTCGAATATATAAATGATAAAAGTCCTTATAATTAGTTCCAGATTAATAAGATATGAGACAATATTAATCCACAAAGGTTTAATCATTAAATATCCCTAGTCGTAGTATTATCGAGACTGGACATCGATAATGCGGAATATGCTAGTATTACACTTGTGCGTGTTATGGAAGCGTAACGACATAGTTCTCATATATTTGGGTATTGGATACTCATGCAAGTGTAATAGGAGGTTCTGTTTACCGATGGTACGGAAACAGCTTCGCTCTGGATAGACCCCTCAGAATCCCATTGGTAGTATGACTATGTGTCTATGTGAGTCTGAATCAGGGTAGGTGTATTTGGTCTTAACCTGAGACTTGCATCGCTAATACTTGCGACAATCAATATACTTTGGTTTTGGTCGTCCGGGGCTTTAATAGGTTCTGTGTACGCCTCTTCTGGGTATACTGAGAGTCGTAGTGTATTGGGTGTGATGTCAAGATGGAAGTATCACTTCAGTCATATGAAGATGATGATCACACAGGGATACAGAACTGGTACTCCAAGTGCTATAACCATCGAGGAAGTATGACTAGGTCATGACTTTCCGATCATAAAGAGACTAGTTGCTTGTGATCCGATATATGCTTCGTACGGGGCAGACACAACTCCAGCCCCAGGCCTTGCATGTGACATTCGATACTGGATCGTAATACGCAATACTACGTATACTACGTCTGACAAAGATCAAATATTCCGTAGAAGAATATTTCTGGAGAATTGGGTAGGCACGGTGCTTTGCTAGAAGCCAACCATGTCTTGTAAATCGGTAGAAACGTGGTACCGGGTACGCACGTGTTCGAATAGTCCGATGACCGTATTTACTACCAACATATCCAGTGATCTCTTGGGTCGCATCCCAAAGATTCACCGATGATGTTTGACTCGAACAATATTAATCTGGGATTAATAAGAGAGAATATTAATCTGGGATTAATAAGAGAGAAAATTAATCTGAGATTAATTACGTCAAGAATTAATCTGGGATTAATTACGTCGAGAATTTATCTGGGATTAAATTCGTCGAGAGGAGAGAACGCGGTTAATTTGGAATGAATCGGTAAAATAAATTTAATAGTTAAATTAGATTTTACTATTTTATTTATTTAATTGTGCTAAATAATTTATTAGATATATTAATTGAAATCAGATTTCAACGGGAAATTAAATTGGATTTAATTTTAGCAAACGAATTAATTTGTGAGCGATTTTCGTAATAATTTTACTGGGTATTATTATTTAATTAAATTGAATTTAATTATATCCCGACGGAAAATTCGTTTAATCGATTAAACGAACCCGAACTCAAAGAATTTATTAATTTCTCTCTCTTTGCCGAATGAGAGACAGAAGCTGCGTTAGGCCGAATAGCTTCTTTTCTTTCTCTGGCCGAATTGGCCATAAAGAGAAAAAGGGCATTTAATGTTGCTGGCCGAAAGCAAGTTAAAAAGCTGCTCTCTCTCTGACTTATTTATATATGGCCGATTGCCTCTGATAAATAAAAATGCCTAGTGGCCATTTAATTTTTCCTTTAAATTGGCGCACATGGAGACCATTAAAAGCTCTCTGACATTGCTTTTCTTTTAATAGATAATGCCTTTGACTTCTTATTTATTCATGGTAGAAAGAATAAAAAGAAAAAGGGCTCTCTGTTTACTTTACAAAAGGCTGAAAGAAAGAAAAGCAATTGGATTGTCTTCTCTTTAATTTTGGCGGAGAGCATTTGGCTTCTTTTGAAGAAAGCAATTCGAATTGGCTTCTGTTTTGAGCTTGGCCGAATGGCCTTGCATCTAAAAGGGGCGATTGTCTTCCTCTCTCTTGGGCAAATTTGTTTCTCATAGAGAGATAAAATTTGTTCCATTTATTTTTACTAGCACATAAGGGAGTCAAATGAAGGTGATATGGATACTCACCCAAAGGCTTGGAAGCTTCAACATCCATGAAAAGTATTGAAAGTCAAAGCTGATCAATGTAAGTTTATTCCGCAAACTTCTTGATTTATTCACACACGAATTACGCTTAGAGATCCCGTGGTATGTCTAGGACACTTACAACGAGTAAAAGTTTATCATTTATTTTATTTAATGAAATATTGTATTCTATTTAATAAAATATCTTTTCTAAGATCTTGAGTAATAAAATTGTTTATTACTTAGTGTGTAACATTGAATGTTGACTATTGTATAAAAGACTTGACTTATTAAAGTCAAATACGATGATAAACTATAAATGGAACTGCATAATTAATAAGATGAAAATACCATTGTATTACTTCCATATAAGTGCTATAGGATGTCAGAATCATTCACAAAATATTTGATACTTAATGGTTCTGTTGTTTTCTTATCGAAGAAAATTATCCTATAACTTATAGTGGGAACGATGTTTGATATCGATTCCGGAAATTAACATTAAACCATAGATCTAAGATTGTTCATAGCTTACTACGATCAAGTTTGGAACTTAATTGAGCTTTCATTATGAATCGTTCATAAAATGTGCAAATGGTTTACGCAGCAAAAGCACAGTGAGCTTATTACAGGTTTGACATTTATAATATGACAGTGTGAAAGGTTATACTCAGCAATCTATTATAGATTCTGAGGAAACATGTCTCTAGTCGCACTAATTGAATAATTTAAGATCTATTGGTTAATGATGATATTAAATTGTACATTTTAGCTAAAGAATACAAAGTGACATTTCTGAATGGTTTCTTCAGGTAAGAGATCCATTGTGATTTCTTAGTTTGAAGAGTTTGTTTTGGAATGGCCCTGAAGTTTGTATTATGCTAAGATTACAATTTAGTATATTAACTTATAGAGCCTATTGTAGACTTGGATGAGCTTTTTAGAAATTTGTGTTTTCTAATTTTGATATCTGTCAGATTGTCTGATTTTATCAAAGCATAGAGAATACACATGAAATAGAAGGGTTATTGGGAGCGTACAAATTTCTTTCTAGTATTTTACATCATAATGACATTATCTTTATTAAGGTAATAATGAGATGTTAATGAGGTAAAAGGTTTACCTGAGTCTTATTTTCTCCGTGAAAGCAGTGAGAGTGTTGTCTCTATTATATTCGATATAAAGTTTTATATATGATATAAAACTAAGAGACTTGTGAGATACTCCTATTAATCGTACATAAGATATGATCTAATAAAGGACGCAACAAGACTATCTGTATGACAGTTAGTTTAACTGTTTGACATTAGTGTGTGTCTTAGGGTCAGATTAGTTTTGAGTCTAGTTATGACGTTAGACAGTCTACGTCATAAAGAGTCAGAAGAGATGCACTGAGAGTGTCACAGATGATTATACTGTATGAGTGAAATTAGTTTCAATCTATGAAGTATTGACTTATGAAGTTTCATAGTTTGACCAATAGATAAACATTAAGAAAAATATTCAGTTAAGTAAATAACTTAGAACATTATTTTATTAGATTTTATCACTTAAGTAAGGGATGCTTATTCAATATGGTAAAGGATGGTCTGATATGAGATTACAACACACATCCTTATCCATTTAACAAATATTGTATTCGGGAAGGTGACTAAATCTCATTTAACCAATGACTTTCATTGGACCAGAAAATTTATTAAATTGATACATTGGATGTATGTAATTTAATGAATTGAAAATTGCTTAAGGTAGTTTTCTTTATATCGTAACTTAGTCAATGAACTGTCGTGACTTAGTTACATGTTTCTGATGAAAGGCGGATAGAATATTTTGAATGGTTCAAAGATATTCGATCTGAAGTTTTGAAAATTGTATCTTTAAAATTCATCGTGAGTCTTTTAATTGTTCAAAGATATTTGATACGATCAAACATATGAATTTATGGCAATTTGTTCTAAGGTTATTTGATGAATTATGATTCTTACATCAATGTTATTCTTCCACGATTCCATATTGATGGAATTGGTTAGTGGAAGAAATCAAATCTTATATGATTTGATTCGTTTGATATTGAGTGTTACCGAATTAGTTTCAATACTCTTGGGGTTATGCTCCAGTAACACTAATTCATCCTTTTAATTTAGGTTCCATAGTTTCTGCTGTTACGTATATGATGTGTATAAGTAGAAAATTTGAATCTTGAAATGTTTGATATTTGAATCTTTCTTTTGTATAATAGTTATATAATCGAATTGTACTTGCGCCTCGGAGGTACGAGTAGAAGTTTATAATTTATTTTATTTAATGGAATATTGTATTCTATTTAATAAAATATCTTTTCTACGATCTTGAATAATAAAATTGTTTATTACTTAGTGTGTACATTGGATGTTGACTATTGTAGAAAATACTTGACTTATTGAAGTCAAATACGGTGATAAACTATAAATGGAACTACATAAGTAATAAGATGAAAATACCCTTTTATTACTTCCATATAAGTGCTATAGGATGTTAGAATCATTAGCAGAGTATTTGACACTTAATGGTTATGTTGTTTTCTTATCGAAGAAAATTATACTATAACTTATAGTGGGAACGATATTTGATATCGATTCCGGAAATTAACATTAAACCATAGATCTAAGATTGTTCATAGCTCACTACGATCAAGTTTGGAACTTGATTGAGCTTTCATTATGAATCGTTCATAAAATATGCAAATGGTTTACGCAGAAAAAGCACAGTGAGCTTATTAAAGGTTTGACCTTTATAATATGACAGTGAGAAAAGTTATACTCAACAATCTATTATAGATTCTGAGGAAACTTGTCTCTAGTCACACTGATTGAATAATTTAAGATCTTCAGATAAGAGATCCATTGTGATTTCTTAGTTTGAAGAGTTTCTTTTGGAAAGGCCCTGGAGTTTGTATTATGCTAAGATTTCAATTTAGTATATTGGCTTATAGAGCCTATTATAGACTCGGATGAGCTTTTTGGAAATTTGTGTTTTCTAATTTTGATAACTGTCAGATTGTCTGATTTTATCAAAGCATAGAGAATACATATGAAATAGAAGGGTTAGTGGGAGCGTACAAATTTCTTTATAGTATTTTACATCATAATGACATTATCATTATTAAGGTAATAATGAGATGTTAATGATGTAAAAGGTTTACCTGAGTCTTATTTTCTCCGTGAAAGTAGTGGAAGTGGTGTCTTGTTGGACAGTTATGACCTATAGTGTCACTATTTGTACAGATCATGGTGTTGTTGTACAAATTAACTATGTGACAAAGGAAATTGCTCTCTTATCATTTGTGATTAGATCACCAAGATGTATAAATGATAAGAGGTCCTTATGATTAGTACCTGGATTGAGATGATATGAGACAGTATCAATCCACGAAGGTTTAATCATTAAATATCCATAGTCAGAGTATTATCGAGATTGGACATCGATAATACGTAAAAGACTAGTATTACACTTGTGCGCGTTGTGAGGGCATAACGACATAGTTCTCATATATTTGGGTATATGATACTCATGCAAGTGTAGTAGGAGGTTGTGTTTACCGATGGTACGAAAAATAGCTTCGCTCTGGATAGACCCCCTCAGAATTCCATTGGTAGTATGACTATGTGTCTATGGAAGTCCGAAATCAGGGTAGATGTATTTGGTCTTAACCTGAGACTTGCACCGCTAATACTTGCGAAAATCAATGTACTTTGGTTTTGGTCATCCAGGGCTTTAACAGGTTCTGTGTACGCCTCTTCTAGGTATATTGAGAATCGTAGTGTGTTGGGTGTGATGTCGAGACGAAAGTATCACTTCAGTCATAGTGGAGATGATGGTCACGTAGGATACGAAACTGGTTCTCTTCAGTACTGCAGTCATCGGGATAAAATGACTAGGTCATGTTTATCCGATTATAGAGACTAGTTACCAGAGATCCAATATGTGCTTCGTACGGGGCAGACACAATTCCAGCCCCAGGCCTAGCATGTGACATCCGATACTGGATCGAAATATGCAATACTACGTATACTACGCCTGATATAGATCATATATTCCTGTAAGGATATTTCTGGAGAATTGGGTAGGCATGGCGTTTTGCTAGAAGCCAACCTTGTCTTGTAAATCGGTAAAAACGTAGTACAAGGTACTTACGTGTTCGGATAGTCCGACGATCGGATTTACTACCAACATATCTGGGGATCTCATGGTCGCTTCCCGAAGATTCATCGATGACGTATGATTCGCACTTAATTAATCTGGAATTAATTAGATGAGAGAGAATTAATCTGGGATTAATTGTGGAGATATTTTATCTGGGATAAAATATCATTTAAAGAGAGAAAACGATTAATTTGGAATTAATCGACAAAATAATATATTCGATATATTATACGAAATTGGATTTCGACGCGGAATTAAAATTAGATTTTAATTCGGGCGAACGAGTTAATTTAGAATTAATTCGTTAGCGACGTGAATAGTGATTTCGCTAGGCATAATCATTTAATTATGTCGCAACGGAAAATTCATTAATTTGAATTTAGCGAACCCGAGCCCGGGAGTATTTGCGAGCGCATTCGCATTTCGAATTCGAGTGCGGCATGCAAGTCACATCAAGCGTCAAATCATTAGTCACTTTGAGTGATGTGACAGCTTGTCACTTGATTGATTGAGTGATGTGAATAGTTGATGTGAGTTGTTGGAAGCAATTAATTGCCAAATTTTAGCTCCAAAACTTGTTGACTTTTTGAAAGGCATATACAACTTTTGGTGAATGAATTTTAATTAATTCAATTGTGTATTAGATACACAATCCATCCAACAACCAACTCATCTCTCTCCCCTTTTCTCTTCATCTTTTTCACACGCCCAAGGGGCTGTATTTTTCCCTTCTGTGTTTCTGCCTAAAAATCGAGAGCTTAAGGGAAGGCAAAAAGTGATTTTTGTGGCAAAAATCAAGAGTGCTAGCACACAATGGAGTCTTGCGAAGGTGATAGGGAAACCTACTTGTGAGCTTGGAATCATCAACCAAAGTTTGGAGCTTGATGGAACCACACAAAGCCGAAAATGGAGGACACCATTTCAGTCACTGTCGTGAGCATGTAGGAGGGCAGAAAATATTTTTGTTCTTCACCGCATCGCCTCAACCGCTCGATGTAAGTATTCCGCAACTTCTTAGTGTATTCGCATGTTATTTCTTGCTTATTATTCGATCCTTGGGACCGTAGAAACTCCAACAATGGTATCAGAGCGTTGTTAAAAGCATGAAACTTGATTTAGGGTTAAAATTGGGAAAATATATTTGAGCATGATTTAATGAAATTGGATGATTTAGTATGCTTAAATTATGTTTAATTGAAGATTGATTGGATCAATTTCATGAAAAATGGTTTGGAATAATTTTCCCCAATTTTTGAGGCTTGGCCGAATGGTACCCTAATTGTGGTCTTGGTGATTTTTTGATTTTTGATTCATTGGATGAGTTAAAATCATTCGGGAAATATTGATTGTGGATTTTATTAGATTGAAATCGAAATCGATTTGAAAATCCCCTATATTGCCGAGACTTTGAAGCATGAATTGGGTTTGATTTTTTTTGATAAATTATGTTGGACATGATTTAATGTTGAAGAGCATAATTAATTGTGTAAATTGATGTTTTAGAAATGTTAATTTGGGTGATTAATTATGGCATTGCACTTAGGTTAATTAAATTGTGAAATTGGATTTTCGTAATTTAATTAAATGGGTTTAAATTGGATTTGGGCTTGTAATGTTGTAAATGGGCTAATTGGGCTTGGTTGTACCAAGTTAGGGTTTAGTCTAAATTGGTTGGATCCAATTGGGCCCAAAACCGTTTCCATAAAGTCCAAATGCGACTAATGGACCTTAATTATTTTAATTGGGCCTAATGGGCCTAAATTGATTTCTAGGCTAATGGAGTTATTCCTTGATTGGGCTTTGGTTATTGGGTTTGACCCAAGTTGACCAAAAGTCCACGCCTTAAAGAAATTAATTAAAAGCCCATTAGACTTTAATTAAATTGACATTGGATGTTAATCGGGCTTTGAGACCCGTAATGATTAAATTTGGAATTTAAGTCATAAAGGTTCGTTAATAAAGTGTAATATTTAATTTGGAATTAAATAGCGGATTAGTATTAAATACATATTAAATTGGATTTAATGTTGTAGTTTAATTTAATTCAAGAATTCGTACTTTGAGTACTTATTCGCAAAACGAGTTGGACTCGCGCAAAATCAAATCGTTGTTTGAACATTGGATGGTCATTAATTATCAGATTAATTAATTGGATTAGATTGATTGATAACATGCTTGTGTGAATACATGGTTGCGATGCATGAATAATGTATATCGGATGGATATTATATCGGTGGGGTAATTTTAGAAATTGTTGTAATAAATTTAGAATTTATTAATTGGACCTGCGAGTCCAGCATATTGCCTCCTTACTCTGTGTATTTCTCTTCTCACCTATTCCCCTAAATGTAAATGAGGTTTCTTTAGAAGTGTAGTGTAACGGGTAGAAGTAATACGTGTCCTAGCGGGAGAGAGGAAATAGAGAGATTTGATCTAGGATCAATGTGTTAAGTATCCATCCGCATATCATTATTATTTATTTTACGCGCCTTATTATGTGTTTAGAATGCATGTTTAAGGGTGTATGATGATGAGACCTTAACAAAAATAATAAATTGGTTGCCAATTTGCACGCGAAAAACCCTCGCAAAATATTAAGCGTTTTTTTCCTTCCATTGAGTGATTCTTACTCAAGATGTAAGATTGGCATTTGTTTGTTGGCCAAAGTCAAGACCTTTGTCCGTCGAGGATGTGTTTGAATCACGAAGGCTTTGTTCTATATTGGTGTCTTGTCCAAGTTGTGGTTTTTTGGCCAAAGTCAAGACCACTTCTTGTCCATTGACATTGATTACGAAGCTTTCCAAGGTCAATGGGTCACGCTTAACTGGGATCACTAAGTTTGTTGTGCCAAAGCCAAGACTTAGTTGATTTAGAGGAAAACGGTTAGGTAATATATTGGATATATTGGCATATATAAGATATATGTTTCGGACTTGGATGTCCCCTACTGGATCTAGGAATTGGATGGGATCCAATTGATCTTAGAGATCTACCTAGTTAATTATCATACAATTTGTTGGCCAAAGTCAAGATTGTGTGTTATTTAACGGGATCCTAGCCCACTAGGAAACACGGTTTCCCGAGTACTCAACAGAGGGTTAGAGGCTCGCCGAAAAATAGTGGGAGGCAAGTATTAAATTTGCAATATTCGTTTAATTACTTGCCATACGCGCTCATTACAAATATTACGTCAAATAAATTAAATGTTAGTTGGACTAATATTTAAATCGTTGTTTAAAATAAAACAGTTGGACTATATTCAAACTATTCATTTATAGTTGATTATATAATTAGATTATAGTAATCAATATATTTGATTTAATTAATTATAGTTGATTTTATAATTGGATTACATTAATCAATATAATTGAATTTAAACCTATTAAATTATAGTTGATTAGATTGTTAGACTATAGTAATCATTATAATCAATAGTACCTGAAAACGTTGATTAAATAGTTGGACTATTAGAATCAAGATAAATTGAAAGATGGGTGTTTAAAACATTATCCTGGGTGAAAATGTGTTTAAACGACTTTAATTTTTCAAATTGGGAATAAAATTTCAGGATGGTCCTGGAAACTAATAAGTTACTTTATTTGATAAAATAACATATTAGGCCTAAGCCCGGATTTAAGAAAATAGTAGAACATGATATTTGGAATATTCATGTGATGATAACTTTAGTGCTTAATCCATTATACTTGTCATATAGATTCCTTAATTTCTTAATCAGAACTAAGGATTAGATCCTTAAAGTATGATAATGAAATTGAAGGATCTTCATAGATCTATTCTAAGATCTTAGAAGTACTAAATTGCAATAATAAACTCTTGGAGAGTTAATGGCTATTCTCAAGGAGATAAAGCCAAAAGTTTGCAATAAGGTAAAAAGCGCAAGGCGCATCTTATTTCGACATTCTGGAAGGCCAAGACTTGGCAAAAGGCTTATGAGTGTGAAAAGGGAAAATGCAAAATCATTATAATCTTCTGGGAAGATAAAGGACATATCCCAAAATGTCTGCCTAAATTGTGCCAAACGGGATCGCGGAAGCGTGACTGCCGTTTGGACAAGGCAGACATGAAGGAATTGAAGACGAGCAAGGCTCTGACTTCAAAAATGTTTGTCATAAATATGTTCACTACTAGTGTTAAAATTAGATTTTAAATACTTAGTGCGTTACATATATATATACTGGTGTTCAGAATCTGCTATGAGCAGGATACTGACTTCAGTTGAGATTAATCTGCGAACAGAAAACGGGACGAAAGTCGCTGTTTTAATCATAGATACATAAGTTTAGGAACTACCTTTCGGGTGTATACTTAAATTAGGAAACTGTTATAATGTAACTAGTTTGACTAGAAACATTATCTCTATATCAGTGTTTAATCCGTTGCGGATTTACCTTTATATTCTAGAACACTAAAGTATTTTATTTTATAAAGATGATATTGAGATAAACACATTAGATGTGAATAACAGTATTTATATTTTGAATATAAATAAATCTCAAACATATAACATTGTGCCTATTGGTACTATATAAGTCTTCAAGGAAGACATACATGGAAGGCAACATACCAACGTACTAAGCTAGGCTTGTAGCGAAAAGGTATCGTTATCAACATTGTGTCGATTACGATGAAACCTTTTACTTGTTGCCATGGTAAATCCATTTGGATAATTCTTGCTCATGCTGCATGTTTCATTTATGAAATATGTCAGCTGAACGGGAAAATCGCTTTCCTGAAAAGGAAACCTTTTGGAGGATGTTTACAACATCCTGTTGGTTTTGTCGTACCAAAACTAGCAAACAAGGTTTGCAGGTTAATCGATCCATGTTTGGATTGAAGCAAGCATTAGGTTCTTAGAATTATCGTTTTGATGTAATCATAATGGTTTATGATTTAATTCAAAACGAAAAAGACTCTTATGTATATAAGGTGGTTAGTGAGAGCGCACTGACAATGAATGTCCTATAAAATAATGATAATATGTCATTTCTTGGAAATTATATTCCCATAATACAATCGGTGAAAGCTTGGCTTTCATGAAAATTCTCCGTAGAATTCTTGGGAGAAACAACCTTTATTCTAGGATAAAGATCTACTGAGATAGATTTAAAGTTGTTAATAGTCTCCGAGAACTCGTACATTGAAATAAATGTACGTGACCTGGTGACTCATACGATTTGAGCATATGGATTCACAATCGGGCCAATCCAAGTGATAGTCACTGGATTGATGTTAAGAACATCCTTTAGTATCTTAGAGATCTAAGGATGCTGTCTTAAACTATGGAGAAAGAGAACTTGAAGTGACTGGGTTCACTGTAGCAAGTTTCCTAAACCGATAAAACGACTATAAGTCGTAACAACGGTACTATAAAGTTTGAACAACGTAACAGTGAGCTGGAAATCTTCCAAGCAAGATACTGTTACCGAATAAACAAAAAATGCGGGTTATTGCTGCAGCTGAGGCAGCAATCGAATATATTTGGGTCAATAACAAATCTAATTAGATTAGATGTAGTTCTGTTAGCAGCTGAGCTAGGCTTCAACACAGGCTAAAGAATTAATGGTCTCATCAACGATCCAGATATATACTTCAATATTCATCTGATTCATTCGGATCATACATCGTGGCGATGTGATGATCGAATAAATCGCATCAGATGATAATCATGCAAATCCACTGACGAAAGTCTTTTCTCAGTAATTTGAGCGAACCGTACATAGTTCGGGTGTAGGACACTCGAGTGACTGGCTATAGGCCAAGTGGGAGATTGTTGGACAGTTATGACCCATAGCGTCACTATTTGTACAGATCATGGTGTTGTTGTACAAATTAACTATGTGACAAAGGAAATTGCTCTCTTATCATTTGTGATTAGATCACCAAGATGTATAAATGATAGGAGGTCCTTATGATTAGTACCTGGATTGAGATGATATGAGACAGTATCAATCCACGAAGGTTTAATCATTAAATATCCCTAGTCAGAGTATTATCGAGATTGGACATCGATAATGCGTAAAAGACTAGTATTACACTTGTGCCCGTTGTGAGGGCATAACGACATAGTTCTCATATATTTGGGTATAGGATACTCATGCAAGTGTAGTAGGAGGTTGTGTTTACCGATGGTACGGAAAACAGCTTCGCTCTGGTTAGACCCCATCGGAATTCCATTGGTAGTATGACTATGTGTTTATGGAAGTCCGAAATCAGGGTAGGTGTATTTGGTCTTAACCTGAGACTTGCACCGCTAATAGTTGCGACAATCAATGTACTTTGGTTTTAGGTCGTCAAGGGCTTTAACAGGTTCTGTGTACGCCTCTGCTGGGAATATTGAGAATCGTAGTATGATGGGTGTGATGTCAAGACAGAAGTATCACTCTAGTCATAATGGGGATGATGGTCACGTAGGATACGAAACTGGTTTTCTTAAGTACTGCAGTCATCAGGGATAAAATGACTAGGTCATGTTTATCCGATTATAGAGACTAGTTACCAGAGATCCGATATGTGCTTCGTACGGGGCAGACACAATTCCAGCCCCAGGCCTAGCATGTGACATCCGATACTAGATCAAAATACGCAATACTGCGTATACCACGCCTGATATAGATCATATATTCCTGTAAGGATATTTCTAGAGAATTGGGTAGGCATGGCGCTTTGCTAGAAGCCAACCTTATCTTGTAAATCGATAATAACGTAGTACTAGGTACTTACGTGTTCGGATAGTCCGGCGACCGAATTTACTTCCAATATATCCGGGGATCTCATGGGTCGCTTCCCGAAGATTCACTGATGACGTATGACTCACACTTAATTAATCCGGGATTAATTAGATGAGAGAGAATTAATCTGGGATTAATTGCACGATATTTAAAGAGAGAAAACGATTAATTTGGAATTAATCGACAAAATAATATATTCGATATATTATACGAAATTGGATTTCGACGCGAAATTAAAATTAGATTTTAATTCAAGCGAACGAGTTAATTTAGAATTAATTCGTTAGTGACGTGAATAGTGATTTCGCTAGGCATAATCATTTAATTACGTCGCAACGGAAAATTCTTTAATTTAGAATTAGCGAACCCGAGCCCGGGAGTGTTTGTGAGCACATTCGCATTTTGAATTCGAGTGCGGCACGCAAGTCACATCGAGCATCAAATCGCTAGTCACATCAAGCGTCAAATCATTAGTCACTTTGAGTGATGTGACAACTTGTCACTTGATTGATTGAGTGATGTGAATAGTTGATGTGAGTTGTTGGAAGCAATTAATTTCCAAATTTTGGCTCCAAAACTTGTTGACTTTTTGAAAGGCATATACAACTTTTGGTAAATGAATTTTAATTAATTCAATTGTGTATTAGATACACAATCCATCCAACAACCAACTCATCTCTCTCTCCTTTTCTCTTCATCTTTTCACACGCCCAAGGGGCTGTATTTTTCCCTTCTATTTTTCTGCCTAAAAACCGAGAGCTTAAGGGAAGGCAAAGAGTGATTTTTGTGGCAAAAATCAAGAGTGTTAGCACACAATGGAGTCTTGCGAAGGTGATAGGGAAACCTATTTGTGAGCTTGGAATCATCAACCAAAGCTTGAAGCTTGATGGAACCACACAAAGCCGAAAATGGAGGACACAATTTTAGCCATTGCCGTGAGCATGTAGGAGGGCATAAAAGATTTTTTTTCTTCACCGCATCGCCTCAACCGCTCGATGTAAGTATTTCGTAACTTCTTCGTGTATTCGCATGTTGTTTCTTGCTTATTATTCAATCCTTGGGACCGTAGAAACTCCAACATGTCTCTATATATTTAATATACAGTTTTATATATGATATAAAACTAAGAAACTTGTGAGATACTCCTATTAATCGTACATAAGATTGTTGGACAATTATGACCCATAACATCACTATTTTGTACAGAACATTGTGTTGTTGTACAAATTAACTATGTGACAAAGGAAATTGCTCTTTTATCATTTGTAATTGGATTACCTGGTTATGTAAATGATAAAAGTCCAAATGATTAGTACCAGATTAATAAGATATGAGACAATATTAATCCACGTAAGATTTAATCATTAAATATCCCTAGTCGTAGTATAATCGAGACTGGACATCGATAATGCAGAATAGTCTAGTATTACACTTTTGTGTGTTATGAAAGCGTAACGACATCGTTCTCATATATTTGGGTATTGGATACTCATGCAAGTATAATATGAGGTTCTGTTTACCAATGGTACGGAAACAACTTCACTCTGGATAGACCACTCGGAGTCTCATTGGTAGTATGACTATGTGTCTATGGGAATCCGAATCAGGGTAGGTGTATTGGTATTAACCTGAGACTTGCATCGCTAATACTTGCGACAATCAATATACTTTGGTTTTGGTCGTCCGGGGCTTTAACAGGTTCTGTGTACGCCTTTTCTGGGTATATTGAGAATCATAGTGTATTGGGTGTGATGTCAAGAATGAAGTATCACTTCAGTCAAATGGAGATAATGATCACACATGGATATAGAACTGGTACTCTATAGTGCTATAGCCATCGGGAAAGTATGATAAGGTCATGACTTCCTGATCATAAAGACACTAGTTACTAGTGATCCAATATATGCTTCGTACGGGGCATACACAACTCCAGCTCCAGGCCTAACATGTGACATCTGATACTGGATCGTAACACGCAATACTATGTATACTACACCTTTCAAAGATCTTGTATTCCTTAAAAGAATATTTCTGGAGAATTGGGTAGGCATGGTGCTTTGCTAGAAGCCAACCATATCTTGTAAATTAGTAAGAACTTGGTACCGGGTATGCACGTGTTCGGAAAGTTCGATGACCGTATTTACTGCCAACATATCCAGGGATCTCTTGGGTCGCCTCCCAAAGATTCACCAATGACATTTGACTCGAACAGAATTAATCTGGGATTAATTATGAGAGAGAAAATTAATCTAGGATTAATTACAGCAAGAAAATCTGGGATTAATTCGACTAGAAGAAAGAGAACGCGATTAATTTGGAATTAATCGGTAAAAATAAATTTAATATTTAAATTGGATTTTTCTATTTAATTTATGTAATTGGGCTAAAATAATATATTGCATATATGAAATGAAATTAGATTTCAAAGCGGAATTAAAATTGGATTTTTAATTCGGGCGAACGAATTAATTTAGAATTAATTCGCAAGCAACTTTCGTAATAATTTTGCTAGGAATTATTATTTATTTAAATTATATTTAATTATGTCGCAACAGTAAATTCGTTTAATTCGGAATTAAATGAACCCGGGCCCGAGCGAAGTTGCGTGTCAAATTAGCCAACTTCAATTCGAAATTTAAAAATTGTGGGACCCACTTCACTTACATCATTTGTTTGACTAATGATGGAAGTTGTTAGGCTTGATTTTGGAATTGATTTGAAGGTTGAGTTTTGCTTGGATTGCTTGTATTTTACACAAACCAATTCCAACACTCTACTTGACTATTTAAACTAAGTCAATTTTGGAAATTGGTATTAGGTTACTATTCACAGCAACCAAAATCTTCCCTTCTCCCTCAATGTCGAGCTTCTCTCCCGCTTGTCCATGGATTTTGTTGCGAAATTCTTCAATGCTATCACATTAAGGAGTCAAATGAAGGTGATAGGGAGACTCACCCGAGTGTTGGAAACACTAAAAGAAGGCTTGGAGCTTCCATCATCGAAGAAAAAGTTTTGAACTCAACCGATCAATGTAAGTCCTCCGCAACTTATTTTTTATTTTATTCACACACGAATCACGCTTAGAGATCCTGTGGCATGTCTAGGACACTAACAATGGTATCAGAGCGAGATCTAAGCTTGATTTGGATTTAGGGTTCTTAGACTTTAATTTGGGATTTTTGGCTTGGAGCTTGATTTGCCTAAATTGATGGTTGGGTTATGTTTATATGATGTTTAATTGGATTTGTGCATCATTTATTTTGTGTAAAATTGATTAGATTAATTTTCCCTAAAATCTATACCATGGCCGAAAATTACCCTAGATGAACTCATGGTGGAATTTTGGAAATTTGACAATTGGATGTGTTAAATGGTATGATAGAAATATTGAATGTTGACTTAATTGGATTAAAATCAAATTGAATGATTTTTTTTGTTACCATTGCCGTGAGATGTATAGCATGTTGTAGAATTGATTTTGCCCCAATTTTGTGTTGGACATGAATTTGGGAATTATGCATGATTAATTAGATTAAATTGATGTTTTGGAAACATTAGATTAATTAATTAATTATGGTGATTGCAATTTAATTGAATTAATATGTAATTTGGAATGATATTGATTTAATTTGTTGTATTTGGGCTAATGGACTTGGTTGGGCCAAATTTTGGTCTTGGATCATATTTGGGCCTAAACCATTCCATAAAGTCCAAAATATGACATTAGGCCTTTAAATAATTTAATTTGGCCTAATGGGTTAAAATTGATTTTTAATGGAAATAGTGTGATTCCTAATTGGGCCTTGGCATCTTGGGTTTGATCCATGTTGGCCAAAGCCCATGCCTAAAGAATTAATTGAAAGCCCATTGGACTTTAACTGAATAGTATTGGATACTAATTGGGCATTTGAGACCCGTTAAGATTGGATTTGGAATCCAAGTCTAAAAGACACTATTGAAACTGTAATTATTTAATTTGGAATTAAATATGAATTAGTATTGGATACAATTTAAATTGGATTTAAAATTGTAGTTCGATATAATTCAAGAATACTTACTTTGAGTATTTATTCTTAAACGAGTTTGACTTGGGCAAATCAAATCATTATTTGAACATTGGATGGTCATTAATCAAAGATTAATTAATTGGATTAGATTGATTGATAACATGCTCTGTGTGAATACTTGGATGTATTGTATGAATAATGTATATCGGATGGATTTTAGAAGGGTGAGGGCAATTTTGGAAATTTTTGTAAGTGTGGAACTTATTTATTAAATTGGACCTGCGTGTCCAGCCTATTATCTCCATTCTCTTTGTATTTCTCTTCTCACCAATTCCCCTCAATGTAAATGAGGTTTCTATAGAAGTATTATGTAATTGGGTAGAATTATGAATAGTGCTAGCGGGAGAGAGGAAATGGAGAGATTTTTTTCTAGGAACAAAGTTGGTTATAAATCCATCCGAATATCATTATTATTTTATTCGCGCCTTATTATGCTTTTAGAATGCATGCTTAAGGGTGTATGATGAGACCTAATTAAAGATAATAAATTGGTTGCCAAATCGCGACAAAAACCCTCACTTTATATCAAGCATTTTTCCTTCCATTGAGTGATTCTCTTCAAGATCCAAGATTGGCATTGGTTTGTTGGCCAAAGTCAAGACCTTTGTCCATCGCGGATGAGTTTAAATCATGAAAGCTTTGTTCCATATCATACGTCTTGGGTTTAACGGGATCTTAGTTAAGTTTCATACAATTTGTTGGCCAAAGTCAAGGTTGTGTGTTATTTAACGGGATCCTAGCCCACTAGGAAACTAGGTTTCCCGAGTACTCCACAGAGGGTTAGAGGCTCCCCGAAAAATAGTGGGAGGCAACTGTTAAATTTTCAATTCCGTTTAAATACTTGCCAATACGCGCTCATTTCATTTTTCGTCATTAATTATTTATAAATATATTTGTTGGACTAATATTCAATTGTTGTTTTAATTGAACAGTTGGACTGTATTCAAACTACTTCATTTGTAGTTGGTTATATAGTTGGACTATAGTAATCAATACATTTGAAAGTAACCAATCAAATAGTAGTTAATTAACCAATCAAATTGTACTTAATTATATAGTTAGACTATAGTAATCATTACATTAGATTGTACCTGAAATCGTTGATTGGATAGTTGGACTATAGCAACCAAGATGACTTCAAAGATTAGCGTCAAATGACATAATCCTGGGTGAAAATGTCTTTAACGGCTTTAATTTTCCAGATTGGGAAAATAATCTCAGGATAGTCCTGGGAGCTGAGAAGTTACTCTATTTGATAGATAAACCTCTCGGGCCTGAGCCCGGAGTTGAGCAAATAAGTGGAGCATGAGCTTTGGAAGACTCATCTTGATTATAACTTTAGTGCTCAATCCGTTATGCTTGCTGCAATGACTCTTTATTTCGTCGTCAGAACTAAGGATTAGATCATTATACCATGATGTTGAAATTAAAGGATCTTCATAGGTATATTCTTAGATCTTAGAAGTACGAATTGCAAAAGAAGCTATTTCGCTCGCGTATGTCAGATGGTACATTTGTTGAGCACTATGTGTCACAGATGATTGCTGACATCGAACAACTAGGTTAGCTGGGAATTACCTACGAGGTCGAGACTTCCATAGATTTTATCTTATAGTCTCTGCCAGAAAGCTGGGTGGGTTCATCTTGAACCAAGAGATAGCACTTGGAGAGTTAATGGCTATGCTCAATGAGGCAGAACCAGAACTTCTAAAAGGTAAGAAGCATAAGGCGCATCTTACTTCGACATCCCAGAAGGCCAAGGCTTGGCCGAAGGCTTCTGGAGGTGTGAAGAAAAGGGCAAGGCTAAATCGTCACAGTCTTCTGGGAAGACAAATGACATATCCCAAGATGTCTGCCTAAGCTGTGGCAAACAGGATCACTGGAAGCGTGACTGCCATATGGACAAGGCAGACATGAAGGAAGTGAAGGCGGGGCAAGGCTCCGACTTCATGTATGTTTGTTATAAACATATCCACTACTAGTTTTAAAATTAGATTTTGATACTGGGTGTGGTACATAAATATTTGTACTGATGTGCATAATCTGCTGATTAGCAGGAGACTGGCTTCAGATGAGATCGACCTACAAGTCGGAAATGGGACGAGAGTTGCTGTTTTGGCTGTAGAAACCTAAGTTTTGGAACTGCCCTTGGGGTATTTACTTAAATTAGGAGACTGTTATAATGTACCTAGTTTGACTAGAAACATTATCTCTATATCTAGTTCAACCTGTTGTGGGTATACCTTTATATTTCGAAACACCAGGTGTTTTGTTTATAAAGTTGATATTGAGATATCTACATTAGATGTAAATAATGGTCTTTATATTTCAAATATAAATGAATCTCAAACATATAAAGTGACAAACAAAAGGCTCAAACTGAGTAAATTAGATGAGACTTATTTATGGCATTGTTGTTTGGGAAACATTAACAAGACTTGTATATCCACACTTTTGAAGGGTGGATACTAGGACGGATTTGATCCTAATTCAAATGATGTCTGCGAATCTTGTTTATTAGGCAAACTGCCTAAAAACCTTTTACATGGTAAAGGTGCACGTGCCATCGATCTGTTAGCCATCGTTCATAGTGACGTAAGTGGGCCCATGTCTAGCTAGGCAAGAGGTGGATATGAATACTTCCTAACCTTTACGGATATGGCATCGTATTATGGTTATGTGTATCTTATGAAACACAAGTCAGAAACTTTTGAGAAATTGTAAGAGTTTCGACACGAAGTAAGAAAACATACCGATAATAGTATTAAAACATTGCGGTAGGACCGTGGTGAAGAATACTTAAGCAATAAGTTTCAAGATTACTTGAAAGAGTATAGTATTCTTTCACAGTGGACTCCTCCTGGAACACCTCAATTGAGCGGTGTGTCCGATCGGAGAAATCGAACTTTGTTGGACACAATATGGTTAATAATGAGTCGCTCTGAGCTACCAATTTCCTTCTGGCATACACATTAAACAGTGCAATGCTTATTTTGAATAATGTTCCGTGAAAATCTGTTAGACAGACTTCATATTAGATATGAATAGGAAAGAAACCAGATTTCTCATTCCTGAAGATTTGGGAATGTTGGGCATATGGTTGGATGATACCAAACTAGAACCCAAATTGGATAAGTGCCCATTTGTAATTGGTTATCCTAAGGAAACCAAAGTATAGTACTTATACAACTCAGAAGAGAACAATATAATTGTTACGCTCCATGCGGTTTTCCTCGAAAAGGAATTCCTAAATGCAGTGGTAAGTGGGAGGAAAGTAGAACTCGATGAAAATCTGAGTGTTACTATTCCAGGCACCGATCCCTTACGGAACATTAACAGTTCATCGGGGATGAAACTATATCACAATCTTCGAATACACAAGTGTTGTTTTCTACTATAGTCCCAAGATCATTCAAGCATAAAAATAATGTGAATACATTAAAGAAGTATGGCGGAATCATACTTACAATGAACGGATTATGAAAGTGTTGATAACAAAATTTTCTCCTTGTAGAAGCCCTCTAAGATTTCGGCCAAGGTCCCAATTTGTTGAAGATGAACAAGCTCCAAGTTTGAGAGGATTCCAAGCTCTTAGATTGGTTTCCCTATCACCTTTGAATGATCTTTGAAGTGTGCTAGCAAGTGAAGAAAGAAAAACAATTTCCTTGTTCTTCAATGGAGGCTCACGGCAATGAGAGCTAGGGAGAGAGAGAGAGTTTTTTCTTTTGTTGATTTTGTTTCCAAAACAAAATTATGCCTAAAATGTTTTACCAAAGTTTGGTATATGGCTTTCAAAAAGTCAAAACCATTTGGGGAGCCAAAATGGCAATTAAAGCTCTCAACAACCAACATCATGAATAGTGACAAGTTGTCATTCACCTAAAGGTGACTTGACATCCATCACTAAAGTGACATGTGATGTGACGAGCGATGTGACTTGCGGCCGCACTAGATTCAAAATCGGAGTGGCCTCGCAAACACATTTCGGGCTCCGGTTCGTTAAATCTGAATTAACGAATTTTCCATTGCGACGTAATTAAATCAAATTTAATTAAATAATATGCCAAGCAAAATTACTATTCACGTCGCTAGCGAATTAATTCTAAATTAATTCGTTAGCCCGAATTAAAATCTAATTTTAATTCCGCGTCGAAATCTAATTTCGTTTAATATATCGAATATATTATTTTATCGATTAATTCCGAATTAATCGTTCTCTCTCTTCAAATAGTATGTTATCCCAGATAAAATATCTCCTTTATTAATCGAAGATTAATTAAGTTCGAATCATTCGTCATCGGTGAATCTTCGGGAAGCGACCCAAGAGATCCCTGGATATGTTGGCAGTAAATCCGGTCGTCAGACTATCCGAACACGTACGTACCTCGTACTACGTTGTTACCGATTTACGAGACATGGTTGGCTTCTAGCAAAACGCCATGCCTACCCAATTCTCCAGAAATATTCTTAATAGAATATAAGATCTTTGTCAGACGTAGTATACGTAGTATTGCGTATAGCGATCCAGTATCAGATGTCACATGCAAGGCCTGGGGCTGGAATAGTGTCTGCCCCATATGAAACATATATCGGATTACTAGCAACTAGTCTCTTTAAATCGGATAATCATGACCTTGTCATATTATCCCGATGGCTGCAACCATTTTAGAGTACCAGTTATGTATCCTTGCGTGATCATCATCTCAATATGACTGAAGTGATACTTCCATCTTGACATCACATCCAATACACTACGATTCTCAATAAACCCCGAAGAGGCGTACACAGAACCTGTTAAAGTCCTGGACGACCAAAACCAAAGCGTATTGATTGTCGCAAGTACTAGCGATGTAAGTCTCAGGTTAAGACCAAATACACCTACCCTGATGCGGATTCTCATAGACATAGAGTCATACTACCAATGGGATTCCGCGGGGTCTATCCAGAGCGATGCTGTTTTCGTACCATCGGTAAACACAACCTCCTATCACACTTGCATAAGTATCCAATACTTAAATATATGAGAACTATGTCGTTACGCTTCCATAACACCCACAAGTGCAAAACTAGTCTTTTCCGCATTATCGATGTCCAGTCTTGATAATACTATGACTAGGGATATTTAATGATTAAACTGTAGGAAACGCTTTCCTCGCGCAGCAGAAACGATTAGGCACACGGATCGACCTTGAATTTTTTTTCTGTATTCCGTTCCTTAAAGCCGAATGGAAGCAGCACTTATAGTGAAGTTTTGCTTCTGTTTCGGACAAGATCTCAGCCCCGGAATTCGCGTGAAATAGTCCCCGAATAGCCCCGAACTGCAGTGAATTATTGGTTTGTTTTACACCCGTTACACACGCGAACTACACCCAAACCAACCCCTGATTTGCGTGACCTGCTGTAGCAATTTAGGTCTGATTTTTCCACTCAAAAAAAATCATAACGCAGCCCCAAAAAGTCCCCAAGGCGTTTCCCAAAACCCGAATTTAAACAAATCAAAACCGAGCCCCGATTGTAACAAATAAAGTGCGGCAATGAGGTATTATTGTTCCTCAATGCCGTGACTTACAAGAATGAAGGAGAAGATGATTTGTTCAATGCCACAAGATCTTCCGAGCTATAAATCGTTACCAACGGAAAGTAGTGTAGGCTACACACACAAACAAATCCCTAAACGTTTTACAGATTAAATCACACACTAATAATATTTTTCTTACTCTTGTTCTTCAAAATTGTTTCTCAACTTTTGAGAGAATTGTGAAGAAGAAGAAGGTGTCTAGGGTTTGCAATGAGAGCACTTATACAAAAGAAAATCAAGTTTTCCTTTTATATTTAGGTCAATTTTGTTTCACTCAAACAAAACAACCAATCCTTCCCTAAGGTAGAATTCAGCCAAGGCTAGGATTTTTGGATTAAATTTTGTTTCCAAAATAAACAAATCCTATTCCTTATATACCAAGGAATTCGGCCAAGGCTAGGATTTTTGATTAAATTTTGTTTCCAAAATAAACAAATCATATTCCTTATACATCAAGGAATTCGGCCATGCCTTTATTTCTTCATTAATTTTGTAATCATATTATTTACTTTCCATAAAGTCAATATATGTTACAAATTAAATATATGATTAATATTTTGAAAGTCATTATTTCAAAATTAAATCAAGGGTTTCCAAAATCCATAATATAGAAATTACAATCTTAGCCTTATTAAATTATATCATATATATAATTCAATATTTTATATTTAATAATTATCATATAATTATTAATACCATACATTAACTTTTAATGTATAGTTTCAAGTGTGACATAATTAATATTATTAATCATATTAATAATATTTATTCTTTTGTGAGTATATAATTAGACTATCCAATTATATTAAATCCGCTATAGTAAATCGAGCTAGCACGGGGACCAAATGGACCCACGGTTCCAAGCTCCAATAATCTCGAAATATTAATTAAGCTCTTAATTAATTATTCAGAATTATTAACTCCGGGTTATTCCACTAAAAACCCAAAGTTCCACTCTCATTTACGCAGATGAAATATTAAGTCGAACTAAGTCGTTGTCCATCGATATAGTCATTACATACGAATTGATCCTTCACGAGTATCTTGTAATTAGAGTCGGGTCATAATGTTCGTTATACCCCTCTAATTATTTTTACCTTAAGTACCATTGATTCTCTAATGAACGATCTATTCATAACTATTATGAATATTAAGCTTTCTGTTCGTAATAGAAAGACTTGAGCGCTTAAATTTTTTCAAGTACCGAATCAACCCTTAAGAAAGATACTCATCTACTTCTCGCAAGAATGAGTGAACTCCATGTCTATGTAAAACGTTCCCAGCTACAAAACAAACTGTGCCCCCAAAGTATGTAGCTATTGGTCGGGACTGTTACACCAACCTCACCTTTGTAAATCAAAGGACACAACCTGCCATGCAGGAGTTTATAGTACACTCAGGATTAAGATCAATCCATATATGACCATCAATTAGATTAAAATGACTTTCTTTGCTTAACAGATATTATAAGAATTTTATTTCTATCTGGGTCCAGTCCTATATGATCGCATCATACAAGGTGCCTCCATTTTCATGTCTCTACATGGACGATCCGGATTAAGATCGCCATACAAATATAGAATGGACCGCAGCTATAGATAAACCACAAACAAAGTACCCGCTTTATTTGCTCCCTATGGACTATTTAAGATTACTAACTTCAGACTTAAATCCTCTGGTGTATGACACTTATACACTAAGTCGGAAGGTACATAAGTAATCTACAGTATTTATGAAGATATATAATATGCGAAAAATAAAAAAACAATTTGATAAATGAATAATGCATCGTTTTATTTCAAAACACATGAAACCGTTTACATCACATGTAGCTCTAGGGCATACATCCTAACAATCTCCCACTTGCACTAGAGCAAATGGGACATGTCACGTAATCCTAGACCATCTAGGTGACCTTCAAAAACTTTAGCCGGCAAGATCTTTGTAAGTCGATTAGCAAGGTTATCTGCGGATGCAATCTTTGTGACGGTAACGTCTCCTCTCTGCACTATCTCCTTGATGAGATGATATTTCCTCTCTATATGCTTTCCTCTCTTGTGGCTTCTTGGTTATTTGGAGTTTTCCACCGCTCCACTATTATCGCAATAGAGGGTGAGTGGTCTATCCATATCTGGAACAACTTCTAGATCCCCCAAGAATTTACGGAGCCAGACTGCTTCCTTAGCCGCTTCATAAGCCGCTACATATTCAGCCTCCATGGTGGAGTCAGCAATACAAGATTGCTTTATACTCCTCCATACAATAGCCCCACCACCTAGGGTGAACACTGATCCAGATGTAGATTTCCTAGAATCAACATATGTCTCAAAATCAGAGTCTGTATATCCCCTAATGATCATATCCTCACCGGAATATACAAGCATATAATCTTTCGTTCTCTTAAGATACTTATGAATGTGTTTCACAGCCACCCAGTGATCTAATCTTGGTTGGAATGAAACCTACTGACTACTCCCACTACAAAACAGATGTCCGGTCTCGTGCATAACATGGCATACAAGAGACTACCAACTACTGAGGCGTATGAGATATGTCTCATTTCCTCAACATCCTGAGGTGTCTTAGGAGACTGTTCCTTCGACAAATGAATTCCATGCCGATAAGGCAGATTACCTTTCTTGGAATTGTGCATCCCAAATCGCACAAGGATCTTGTCGATATAGGATGCCTGAGACATGGCTAACAGTCGTTTCTTGCGATCCTGAAGTATCTGGATCCTAAGAACATAACCGGCCTCTCCCAAATCTTTCATTTGGAATTGGTCAGCTAGCCAGTTTTTCACGTCTGATAATATCCTTACATCATTCCCAATGATTAAACTATCATCAAGGTATAAAACAAGAAAAACCACATTCCCGTCAATGACGCGCTTGTATACACAAGGCTCATCAACATTCTGCTCAAAATTATAAGACTTGATTGTTGAGTCAAATCTTATATTCCAAGATCGAGATGCCTGCTTGAGTCCATAAATGGACCTTTGCAGTTTGAAAACCTTTTTCTATTGACCTTGGGCGATGAACCCTTCTGGTTGTATCATATAGATACCTTCATCCAGATTGCCATTAAAGAATGCAGTCTTGACATCCATTTTCCAAATTTCATAGTCATAATATGCGGCAATGGATAGAAGAGTGCAGATGGATTTAAGCATAGCTACTGGCGAGAAAGTTTCCTCATAGTCAACTCCCTCTTTCTTGGTATAACCCTTGGCCACTAGTCTAGCCTTGAAGGTCTGTACCTTCCAATCTTATCCCCTCTTCCTCTTGTAGATCCACTCGCAACCTATGGGTTTCACCCCATCAGGTTGTCTACAAGTTCCCAGACCGAGTTGGAGTACATGGACTCCATCTCTAGGTTCATGGCTTTGAGCCATTCCTCTTTGTCAGAATCATCCATTGCACTACTATAGGTCAATGGATCATCTATGCCATCGCTGGAGGCGACAACTAAGAATTCCTCGAAATCTCTGTCGAGGTATTCCCCTCCACGATCTGATCGTAGAGTTTTGATTGTCTTACCTAATTGGTTCTCAACCTCAGCACGATACTCCTTGAACTTTTCAAAGGTATCTAATTTGTGATGCATTAGGTAGACATACCCATATCTTGAATAATCGTCAATGAATGTGACGAAGTATTCATAACCACCTCGGGCTTTTACATTTATCGGTCCGCAAATGTCCGAATGTATTAGCTCTAGTGGTTGACTAGCTCTTATACCTTTTCCAGTAAAAGGTCTATTGGTCATTTTTCCTTCTAAACAGGATTCACAAACTGGTAAAGTCCCAAGCTTTAACTGGTTTAAGGCTCCGTTCTTTATCAATCTATTTATCCGGTAAAGGTTGATGTGACTAAGTCAAAGATGCCATAGATATGTGTCATCGTGAGAAATCTTTGGTTGTTTTGTTTTAGGTTTTTCAACCATAAACATTTCAGTGTTGAGCAGTGACCTATGTGTTAACGGTCTTAACACATACAGATTATTTTCTGAGTTTCCTGTGCATATAGTTAATCCATTTCTACCAATAATAACCAAATTGCTTTTAAAAGAAACTGAATAACCATCATCCAATAGTATAGAAACAGAAATCAGATTCATGCGAAAACCAGGAATGAATAACACATTGTTCAAATTTAAATAACTATTATTAACAAAATTTTAACTGGAAACTCCCACTGCTCTTGCTGAAACGGCATCCCCTATCCCGACCCTCATGGTGTAATCACCTTCAGCAAGGTCCCGCCATGAATCAAGTAGCTGCAATGAAGAAAAAACATGGTTAGTGGCTCCAGAATCAACAATCCAAACGGATTTATCATCCTCCATTAATAGAGATTCAATAACGAGTAAATCATATTTACCTGTTTCTTTTTTCTCCTTCAGCTCAGCAAGGTATTTAAGACAGTTCCTTTTCCAATGCCCATTCTTGTCGCAGTGGAAACATTTTCCTTTGGGCTTGGAATCCTTGGAGCCTTTCTTGTTATTCTTTTTCATAGGCTTTCCCTTAGCCTTTCCAGTGCTTTTCTTCTTATTCTTTGCAGATTTAGAAGACTCGGCAACATTTGCCTCTGCACTGGACTTACGAGGATCCACAAGCATGGACTCGTAATGGGTGAGCTCATTAAGCAGTTGGGTCAAAGTAAAAGACAACTTGTTCATAACATAATTGTTTTTAAACTGCAGGAAACTCTTCGGAAGAGTTTCCATAATCATGGTCACCTGGCTACGCTCATCAATACGAGCTCCATGGGTTTCAGCAGTGTTGAGATAAGTCATCATCCTTAAGACGTGCTCCCGGACTGATGCCTCATCCTTCATCCTAGCAGTCCTTGCTGAGACCATGGCCTCATGGCGTTGACGCTCCGAAGGCTGCCCAAACATGCCCTGCAATGACTCTATCATCTGAGATGCTAGAGCCATAGGTTCATGCTTTGCAGCAAGAACCTCAGACATCCATGCTAGCAAGTAGCAGTGGGCTTTCTCATTTGTTGCGACCCATTTCTGGTAGGTATCGCGCATAGCTTGGCCAGCATTTCTGGCCTGCTTGGGAGGACGTTCCTCAATCAGGACAAACTTTAGGTCTTCACAGACCAGGATATCATTCATGTTACTTTTCCACTTAACATAGTTTTCCCCGGTTAATTTATCATTTGAGAGTATGGAAATAGTTGGAGAAACCATGGCTGAAAAATAAAATAAACATGCATTTAACATTCATTCATCGCATATTAAAATCATCAAAGAATTTTGGCATAAAATTAAACATGATGCATGAACCATGAGTAATGAATTAGAAACCTAAGAGAATTACTATGCCACAGAAATCTATCATCCCACAAGTAAGTGCCGCCGTAGGGTAGGTCAAGTACTTGCATGATAGATCGAGACAATCTTAGTCAATTTAATATATGCGGGAATAACTCTTATTCCTATATTAAACAACTACTGTTTTATTTGATCAAGGAATTTCATTCACAGTTAATTACTCATTTGTGGGTGTAACCCGCCGTTTCGGGATTCTTTGACTTAACGAGTGAAGTGCCGCCGTAGGGTAGGTCAGTTCACAAGATACATCTAGAATCCATATCCTCTCGGAACCCAAACATGATATTGACCCAAAATGGACACCATCCGTAGGGGGACAAAAACAAAGCCGTCTCGATGCGCCTTTTGAATCTCACGTTTTTGGACTAACAACGGAGATCGCGGGATATACTGTCGTATATCCCTCTCCCACTCACTATTTTAAAAATTAAGGTTTCTATCTAAAATATCTAATATTTTATTTTAACTAGTGTGGATAAACTTATGGCGGCTAAATCATAATTATTATTTACACTAGTTTGTCATAAGTGAGCTAATCAATTTTAACAATTAAAATTGTGTCACTAAAAATTCATTAGTCTCTACTAATAGATTTACTATATTAAACTATTTTAATAAGAGTGGTATAAAATCATGGAATTCTAAATGGTCAAAAATTCTAATTAAACATTTTAATAAATCTTAGTGTGTCATAAAATCCAATGGTACGTGGAATTGTATCCCGAGTGCAGACCATATTACCGTCCATTCGGAATCGGCTATGGAATTTATGTCCGGGTTTCCATCCTATATACCAATGGAATTTATTATGCACTAATTAGACCCAATATATTAGAATTCAAATTTTAAACCATAAATCCAATTAATCTAATTAATTGATTTTCATACATATCATTTTCTAACTTAAACATTTTAAATTACATAAAATCATAATTTTATGTCTATAATGATAATGCATCTATGACATGTTATGGCAAGTAAAATGCATAAGTGGGCACCCTAAGCTATATGACATGTTATTCAAACAATTCGAAATAAACATACATATAACAAAAAAAATTATTTTTGCATTGACCGGGCTCTTATTTTTCCTAGACTAATCTAATTAGTACAAGAGATCACCAAGGCATTATTGGTCTTCAAATCCCGCTCCAAAGTGGTGTTGGCTCCCTTTGCGAATTCGGTACTCCAAATTACAAAAAATTGAAACTTTACATTGAAAATTAAAATTACAACAAATGTAAACAATGGCCTTATGGCCTTAAAACCCAAAAACAAAACCAACTACAAAAATAAGAGCCGGAAAAATTTACGACCAATGCAAAATCCATTCATCACATGAAATAACAAAACCATTCATCATATGATATCACAATGTGCCCACTCATCTAAACATGCATATCATATTTATAACTCATATAAATATATTAAAAAAAGAAAATTTAAATGAAAAAGTGACGGGTTAAGAACACTTTTCAACCTCGCTCTTGATGCCAATTGTAGGAAATGCTTTCCTCGCGCAGCGGAAGCGATTAGTCACACAGATCGACCTTGAAATTTTTTTCTGTCTTCCCTTCATTCAAGCCGAATGGAACCAGCACTTATACTGAAGTTTTGCTTCTGTTTCGGACAAGATCTCAGCCCCGAAATGCGCGTGAAACAGTCCCCGAATAGCCCCCGAACTGCAGGAATTATTGGACTGTTTTACACCAGTTACACACGCGAACTGCACCCAAACCAACCCCTGATTTGATTGACCTGCTGTAGTGTTTTAGGTATGATTTTTCCACTCAAAAAAAATCCTAACTCAGCCCCAAAAAGTCCCCAAGGTGTTTCCCAAAACCCGAATTAAAACAAATCAAAACCGAGCCCCGATTGTAACAAATGAAGAGCGGCAATGAGGTATTATTGTTCCTCAATGCCGTGACTTGCAAGAATGAAGGAGAAGATGATTTGTTCAACGCCACAAGATCTTCCGAGCTATAAATCGTTACCAACGGAAAGTAGTGTGGGCTACACACACAAACAAATCCCTAAACGTTTTAGAGATTAAATCACACACTAATAATATTTTTCTTATTCTTGTTCTTCAAAATTGTTTCTCAAATTTTGAGAGAATTGTGAAGAACAAGAAGGGGGCTAGGGTTTGCAATGAGAGCATTATACAAAGAAATCAAGTTTTCCTTTTATACTTAGGTCAATTTTGTTTCACTCAAACAAAACAACAATCCCCTCCCTAAGGTAGAATTCGGCCAAGTCTAGGATTTTTGGATTAAATTTTGTTTCCAAAATAAACAAATCCTATTCCTTATACACCAAGGAATTCGGCCAAGGCTAGGATTTTTGATTAAATTTTGTTTCCAAAATAAACAAATCGTATTCCTTATACATATAGGAATTCGGCCATGCCTTTATTTCTTCATTAATTTTGAACAATATTATTTACATTCCTTAAAGTCAATATATGTTACAAATTAAATATATGATTAATATTTTGAAAGTCATTACTTCCAAAATTAAATCAAGGGTTCCAAACCCATATATAGAAATTACAATCTTAGCCTTATTAAATTATATCATATATATAATTCAATATTTTATATTAATAATTATCATATAATTATAATACCATACATTAACTTTTATGTATAGTTTCAAGTGTGACATAATTATATTATTAATCATATTAATAATATTTATTCATTTGTTTGAGTATATAATTAGACTATCCAATTATATTAAATCCGCTATAGTAAATTGAGCTAGCACGGGGACCAAATGGACCCACGATTCCGAGCTCCAATAATCTCAAAATATAATTAAGCTCTTAATTAGATATTCTGAATTATTAACTCCGGGTTATTCCACTAAAAACCCGAAGTTGCACTCTCGTTGCCACAGATGAAATATTAAGTCGAACTAAGTCGTTGTCCATCGATATAGTCATTACATACGAATTGATCCTTCACGAGTATCTTGTAATTAGAACCGGGTCATAATGTCTGTTATACCCCTCTAATTATTTTTACCTTAAGTACCATTGATTCCCTAATGAACGATTTATTCATAACTATTATGAATATTAAGCTTTCTGTTCATAATAGAAAGACTTGAGCGCTTAAATCGTTCAAGTATCAAATCAACCCTTAAGAAAGATACTCATCCACTTCTCACAAGAAGGAGTGAACTCCATGTCTATGTAACACGTTCCCAGCTACAAAACAAACTGTGCCCCCAAAGTACATAGCTATTGGTCGGGACTGCTACACCAACCTCACCTTTGTAAATCAAAGGACACAGCCTGCCATGCAGGAGTTCGTAGTACACTCAGGATTAATCAATCCATATATGACCATCAAGTAGATTGAAATGACTTTCTTTGCTTAACGGATATTATAAGAATTTCATTTTTATCTGGGTCCAGTCTTATAAGATCGCATCATACAAGGTGCCTCCATTTTCATGTCTCTACATGGACGATCCAAATTAAGATCGCCATACAAATATAGAATGAACCGCAGCTATAGATAAACCACAAACAAAGTACCCGTTTTGTTTGCTCTCTATGGACTATTTAAGATTACTAACTTCAGACTTAAATCCTCTGGTGTATGACACTCATTCATTAAGTCTGAAGGTACATAAGTAATCTACGGTATTTACGAAGATATATAATATGCGAAAAATAAAAAAAACAATTGATAAATGAATAATGCATCGTTTTATTTCAAAACACATGAAACCGTTTACATTACATGTAGCTCTAGGGCATACATCCCAACAATCTCCCACTTGCACTAGAGCAAATAGGACATGTCACGTAATCATAGACCATCTAGGTGACCTTCAAAAATTTTAGCCGGCAAGGTCTTTGTAAACGGATCAGCAAGGTTCTATGCGGATGCAATCTTTGTGACGGTAACGTCTCCTATCTGCACTATCTCCTTGATGAGATGATATTTCCTCTCTATATGCTTTCCTCTCTTGTGGCTTCTTGGTTCTGTGGAGTTTTTCACCGCTCCACTATTATCGCAATAGAGGGTGAGTGGTCTATCCATATCTGGAACAACTTCCAGATCTCCCAAGAATTTACGGAGCCAGACTACTTCCTTAGCCGATTCACAAACCGCTACATATTCAGCCTCCATGGTGGAGTCAGCAATACAAGATTGCTTTATACTCCGCCATACAATAGCCCCACCACCTAGGGTGAACACTGATCCAGATGTAGATTTCCTGGAATCAACATCTGTCTCAAAATCAGAGTCTGTATATCCCATAAGGAACATATCCTCACCGAAATATACTAGCATATAATCTCTCGTTCTCTTTTTGAGAATGTGTTTCACAGCCACCCAGTGATCCAATCTTAGGTTTGACTGAAACCTACTGACTACTCCCATTGCAAAATAGATGTCCGGTCTAGTGCATAACATGGCATACATGAGACTACCAACTGCTGAGGCGTATGAGATATGTCTCATTTCCTCAACATCCTGAGGTGTCTTAGGAGACTATTCTTCGACAAATGAATTCCATGCCGATAAGGCAGATTACCTTTCTTGGAATTGTGCATCCCAAATCGCACAAGGATCTTGTCGATATAGGATGCCTGAGACATGGCTAACAGTCGTTTCTTGCGATCCCGAAGTATCTGGATCCCAAGAACATAACTGGCATCTCCCAAATCTTTCATTTGGAATTGGTCAGCTAGCCAGTTTTTCACGTATGATAATATCCTTACATCATTCCCAATGAGTAAAATATCATCAACGTATAAAACAAGAAAAACCACCTTCCCGTCAATGACGTGCTTGTATACACAAGGCTCATCAACTTTCTGCTCAAAATTATAAGCCTTGATTATTGAGTCAAATCTTATATTCCAAGATCGAGATGCATGTTTGAGTCCATAAATGGACCTTTGTAGTTTGCAAACCTTTTGCTATTGACCTTGGGCGATGAACCCTTCTTTAGTATCATATAGATACTTTCATCAAGATTTCATTCAAGAATGCAGTCATGACATCCATTTACCAAATTTCATAGTCATAATATGCGGCAATGGATAGAAGAGTGAGGATGGATTTAAGCATAGCTACTGGCGAGAAAGTTTCCTCATAGTCAACTCAATTTATGGGTATAACCTTGGCCACTAGTCTAGCCTTGAAGGTATGTACCTTCCCATCTGATCCCCTATTCCTCTTGTAGATCCACTTGCAACCTATGGGTTTAACCCTATCAGATTGGTCTACAAGTTCCCAGACCGAGTTGGAGTACATGGACTCCATCTCTAGGTTCATGGCTTTGAGCCATTCTCTTTGTCAAAATCATCCATTGCACTACTATAGGTCAATGGATCATCTATGCCATCGCTGGAGGCGACAACTTGTGCCTCTCCAACCCCTAGGTAGCGATCAGGTTATCGTACAACCCTCCCACTGCGTCTAGGTGGTAGATCATTCTGACTGGGTAGCATCTGACTATCAGATGTTGAAGGTGCTATGTATTTGTCAACTTTCGTTGACGATGGCGTGCTGGTCGAACCAGTAAGTACCTCCTCGAGGAATATTTTACTACGAGGCTTGAACTCCCTCATATAGTCCTCCTTAGAAACATAGCATTTGTCTATACATACTTTGTTATCATCAGGACTGTAGAGAATCCACCCCTAGTCTCCTTAGGGTAGCCTACAAATAGGCACACCTGAGAATGTGGCTCCAACTTTGTAGTCTTATTCTTCAGCACATGTACTGGACACCCCCATATGCGGAAATGTCGTAAACTAGTTTTACGACCCTTCCACAACTCTAAGGTATATTGGTCATTTTTCTTTCTAAACAGGATTCACAAACTGGTAAAGTCCCAAGCTTTAACTGGTTTAAGGCTCCGTTCTTTATCAATCTATTTATCCGGTCAAGGTTGATGTGACCAAGTCTAAGATGCCATAGATATTTGTCATCGTGAGAAATCTTTGGCCGTTTTGTTTTAAGTTTTTCAACCTTAAACATTTCAGTGTTGAGCAGTGACCTATGTGTTAACGGTCTTAACATATACAGGTTATTTTCTGAGTTTCCTGTGCATATAGTTAATCCATTTCTACCAATAATAACCAAATTGCTTTTAAAAGAAACTGAATAACCATCATCCAATAGTATAGAAACAGAAATCAGATTCATGCGAAAACCAGGAATGAATATCACATTGTTCAAATTTAAATAAATATTATTAATAAAATTTTAACTGGAAACTCCACAGCACTCTTGCTGAAACGGCATCCCCTGTCCCGACCCTCATGGTGTAATCACCTTCAGCAAGGTCCCTCCATGAATCAAGTAGCTGCAAAGAAGAACAAACATGGTTAGTGGCCCCAGAATCAACAATCCAAGCGGATTTATCATCCTCCACTAAAAGAGATTCAATAACGAGTAAATCATATTTACCTGTTTCCTTTTTCTCCTTCAGCTCAGCAAGGTATTTAGGACAGTACCTTTTCCAATGCCCATTCTTGTCGCAATGGAAACATTTTCCTTTGGGCTTGGCATCCTTGGTGCCTTTCTTGTTCTTCTTTTTCATGGGCTTTCCCTTAGCCTTTACAGTGCTTTTCTTCTTCTTCTTTGCAGATTTAGAAGACTCGGCAACATTTGCCTCTGCACTGGACTTACGAGGATCTACAAGCATGGACTCGTAATGGGTGAGCTCATTAAGCAGTTGGGTCAAAGTAAAAGACAACTTTTTCATAACATAGTTGCTTTTAAACTGCAGGAAACTCTTTGGAAGAGTTTCCATAATCATGGTCACCTGGCTACGCTCATCAATACGAGCTCCATGGGTTTCAGCAGTGTGAGATAAGTCATCATCCTTAAGACGTGCTCTCGGACTGATGTCTCATCCTTCCTCCTAGCAGTCATTGCTGAGACCATGGCCTCATGGTGTTGACGCTTCGAAGGCTGCCCAAACATGCCCTGCAATGACTCCATCATCTGAGATGCTAGAGCCATAGGTTCATGCTTTGCAGCAAGAACCTCAGACATCCCTGCTAGCAAGTAGCAGCGAGCTTTCTCATTTGCTGCGACCCATTTCTGGTAGGTATCGCGCAAGCTTGGCTATCATTTCTCGCCAGCTCGGGAGGACGTTCCTCCATCAGGAAAAACTTTAGGTCTTCACAGACCAGGATAGCGTTCATGTTACTTTTCCACTTAACATAGTTTTCCCCGGTTAATTTATCGTTTGAGAGCATGGAAATAATTGGAGAAACCATGGCTGAAAAATAAAATAAACATGCATTTAACATTCATTCATCGCATATTAAAATCATCAAAGAATTTTGGCATAAAATAAACATGATGCATAAACCATGAGTAATGAATTAGAAACCTAAGAGAATTACTATGCCACCGAAATCTATCATCCCACAAGTAAGGGCCGCCGTAGGGTAGGTCAAGTACTCGCATGATAGATCGAGACAATCTAAGTCAATTTAATATATGCGGGAATAACTCTTATTCCTATATTAAACAACTACCGTTTTATTTGATCAAGGAATTTCATTAACAGTTAATTACTCCTTTGTGAGTGTAGCCCGCTGTTTCAAGATTCTTTGACTTAACGAGTGAAGTGCCACCGTAGGGTAGGTCAGTTCACAAGATACATCTAGAATCCCTATCCTCTCAGAACCCAAACCTGATATTGACCCAAAATGGACACCATCCGTAGGGGGACGAAAAAAAAGCCGTCTTAAGGCGCCTTTTGAATCTCACATTTTTGCACTAACAACGGAGATCGCGGGATATACTGTCGTATATCCCTCTCCCACTCACTATTTAAAAAATTAAGGTTTCTATCTAAAATATCTAATATTTTATTTTAACTAGTGTGGATAAAACTTATGGCGGCTAAATCATAATTATTATTTACACTAGTTTGTCATAAGTGAGCTAATCAATTTTAACAATTAAAATTGTGTCACAAAAAATTCATTAGTCTCTACTAATAGATTTACTCTATTAAACTAATTTAATAAAAGTGGTATAAGTGAGCTATAATATTTTAACTCTTAAAATACTAGACACTTAAGGGTCTAAAATCATGGAATTCTAAATGGTCAAATATTCTAATTAAACATTTTAATAAATCTTAGTGTGTCATAAAATCCAATGGTACGTGAAATTGTATCCCGAGTGCAGACCATATTACCGTCCATTCGGAATCGGCTATGGAATTTATGTCCGGTTTTCCATCCTATATACCAATGGAATTTATTATGCACTAATTAAGCCCAATATATTAGAATTCAAATTTTAAACCATAAATCCAATTAATCTAATTAATTGATTTTCATACATATCATTTTCTAACTTAAACATTTTAAATTACATAAAATCATAATTTTATGTCTATAATGATAATGCATCTATGACATGTTATGGCAAGTAAAATGCATAAGTGGGCACCCTAAGCTATATGACATGTTATTCAAACAATTCGAAATAAACATACATATAACAAAAAAAAATTATTTTTGCATTGACCGGGCTCTTATTTTTCCTAGACTAATCTAATTAGTACAAGAGATTCACCAAGGCATTCATTGGTCTTCAAATCCCGCTCCAAAGTGGTGTTGGCTCCCTTTGCGAATTCGGTACTCCAAATTACAAAAAATTGAAACTTTACATTGAAAATTAAAATTACAACAAATGTAAACAATGGCCTTATGGCCTTAAAACCCAAAAACAAAACCAACTACAAAAATAAGAGCCGGAAAAATTTACGACCAATGCAAAATCCATTCATCACATGAAATAACAAAACCATTCATCATATGAATATCACAATGTGCCCACTCATCTAAACATGCATATCATATTTATAACTCATATAAATATATTAAAAAAAGAAAATTTAAATGAAAAAGTGACGGGTTAAGAACACTTTTCAACCTCGCTCTTGATGGCAATTGTAGGAAACGCTTTCCTCGCGCAGCGGAAGCGATTAGGCACACAGATCGACCTTGAAATTTTTTTTTGTCTTCCCTTCCTTAAAGCCGAATGGAACCAGCACTTATACTGAAGTTTTTCTTCGGACAAGATCTCAGCCCCGGAATGAGCATGAAACAGTCCCCGAACATCCCCCGAACTGCAGTGAATTATTGGACTGTTTTACACCCGTTATACACGCGAACTACACCCAAACCAACCACTGATTATTGTGACCTGCTGTAGCGTTTTAGGTCTGATTTTTCCACTCAAAAACAATCCTAACTCAGCCCCAAAAAGTCCCCAAGGTGTTTCCCAAAACCCGAATTAAAACAAATCAAAACGGAGCCCCGATTGTAACAAATGAAGTGCGGCAATGAAGTATTATTGTTCCTCAATGCCGTGACTTACAAGAATGAAGGAGAAGATGATTTGTTCAACGCCACAAGATCTTCCGAGCTATAAATCGTTACCAACGGAAAGTAGTGTGGGCTACACACACAAACAAATCCCTAAACGTTTTAGAGATTAAATCACACACTAATAATATTTTTCTTATTCTTGTTCTTCAAAATTGTTTCACAACTTTTGAGAGAATTGTGAAGAAGAAGAAGGTGGCTAGGGTTTGCAATGAGAGCACTTATACAAAAGAAAATCAAGTTTTCCTTTTATACTTAGGTCAATTTTGTTTCACTCAAACAAAACAAAACAACCAATCCCCTCCCTAAGGTAGAATTCAGCCAAGGCTAGGATTTTTGGATTAAATTTTGTTTCCAAAATAAACAAATCATATTCCTTATACACCAAGGAATTCGGCCAAGGCTAGGATTTTTGATTAAATTTTGTTTCCAAAATAAACAAATCTTATTCCTTATACATCAAGGAATTCGGCCATGCCTTTATTTCTTCATTAATTTTGTAACAATATTATTTACTTTCCATAAAGTCAATATATGTTACAAATTTAATATATGATTAAAATTTTGAAAGTCATTACTTCCAAAATTAAATCAAGGGTTTCCAAAACCCATAATATAGAAATTACAATCTTAGCCTTATTAAATTATATCATATATATAATTCAATATTTTATATTTAATAATTATCATATAATTATTAATATCATACATTAACTTTTAATGTATAGTTTCAAGTGTGACATAAGTAATATTATTAATCATATTAATAATATTATTCTTTTGTGAGTATATAATTAGACTATCCAATTATATTAAATCCGCTATAGTAAATCGAGCTAGCACGGGGACCAAATGGACCCACGGTTCCGAGCTCCAATAATCTCGAAATACTAATTAAGCTCTTAATTAGATATTCTGAATTATTAACTCCGGGTTATTCCACTAAAAACCCGAAGTTGCACTCTCGTTGCCGCAGATGAAATATTAAGTTGAACTAAGTCGTTGTCCATCGATATAGTCATTACATACGAATTGATCCTTCACGAGTATCTTGTAATTAGAGCCAGGTCATAATGTCTGTTATACCCCTCTAATTATTTTTACCTTAAGTACCATTAATTCTCTAATGAACGATTTATTCATAACTATTATGTATATTAATCTTTCTGTTCGTAATAGAAAGACTTGAACGCTCAAATCGTTCAAGTACCGAATCAACCCTTAAGAAAGATACTCATCTACTTCTCGTAAGAAGGAGTGAACTCCATGTCTATATAAAACGTTCCCAGCTACAAAACAAACTGTGCCCCCAAAGTACGTAGCTATTGGTCGAGACTGCTACACCAACCTCACCTATATAAATCAAAGGACAGCCAGCCATGCAAGAGTTCGTAGTACACTTAGGATTAAGATCAATCCATATATGACCATCAAGTAGATTTAAATGACTTTCTTTGCTTAACGGATATTATAAGAATGATATTTCTATCTGGGTCCAGTCCTATATGATCGCATCATACAAGGTGCCTCCATTTTCATGTCTCTACATGGACGATCCGGATTAAGATCGCCAAATAAATATAGAATGGACCGCAGCTATAGATAAACCACAAACAAAGTACCCGTTTTGTTTGCTCTCTATGGAGTATTTAAGATTACTAACTTCAGACTTAAATCCTCTGGTGTATGACACTCATACACTAAGTCTGAAGGTACATAAGTAATCTACGATATTTACAAAGATATATAATATGCGAAAAATAAACAAACAATTTGATAAATGAATAATGCATCGTTATATTTCAAAACACATGAAACCGTTTACATCACATGTAGCTTTAAGTCATACATCCCAACATAAACCTTTATGGATTGATACTGTCTCATATCTTGTAATCCGGAACTAATCATAGGGACTTTTATCATTTATATATTTAAGTAATCAAATTACAAAATGATAAAATGCAATTTCATTACTACATAATTGATTTGTACAAAAACCAAAATGTCTTTTACAAACAGTGACTCTATGGGTCATAATTGTCTAACAATCTCCCACTTGGCCTATAGCCAGTCACTCAAGCATCTAATACGTGAACTATGTACATGTCGCTCAAACTTTTGCTGAGGAATAGCTTTCGTCAGTGGATCTGCAATGTTATCCTCTGATGTGACCTTCTCGATCTTCACATCGCCACGATGTATGATCTCACGAATCAGATGGAAACATTGAAGAACATGCTTGGATCGTTGATGAGACCGCGGTTCCTTAGCCTGCGCTATAGCCCCGTTATTGTCATAATACAATGGAACAGGCTCAGCTGCTAACGAAACTACTCCTAATCCAATTAGAATTTTCGAATCCAAACTGCCTCTTTTGCTGCTTCAGCTGCAGCAATATACTCCGCTTCTGTTGTTAAATCGACAACAGTCTCTTGCTTGGAATATTTCTAGCTCACTGCTCCGTTATTCAAACAAAATATGTACCCGGATTGCGACTTGTAGTCGTCTTTATCGGTTTGGAAACTTGCATCGGTATACTCAGTTACCTCAAGTTCTCCATCTCCATAGATTAAGAAAGCATCCTTAGTTCGTCTAAGATACTTTAGGATATTCTTAACTGCCATCCAGTGACTATCACCAGGATCGGCCTGATAGTGACTGAACATGCTCAAAACATACGAGACATCAGGTCGCGTACATATCATGGCATACATGATCGATCCGACTACCGGGGTGAACGGTATCCGACTCATGTTGTCTCTCTCATCTTGAGTTTTAGGACACATGTCCTTAGATAGAGTGACGCCATGTGACACTGGTAATAGTCCCTTCTTGGACTGATCCATGTTGAATCTCTTCAACACTTTGTCAATTTACGTGCTCTGGGAGAGTCCAAGCAGCTTTCTAGATCTATCCCGGTAGATCTTTATTCCTAGAATAAAGGCTGCTTCTCCCAGATCCTTCATGGAGAATTTTAATGAAAGCCAAGCTTTCACCGATGTTAACATGGGAATGTCATTGCCAATAAGCAATACATCATCAACGTAAAGGACAATGAAAGTCAGTACACTCCCACTAACCTTCTTATATACATAAGGATCATCCTCGTTTTAAACGAAATCATATTCATTTACGATCTCATCAAAACGTTGGATCCAAGAACGCGATGCTTGCTTCAATCCATAAATGGATCGATTTAACTTACAAACCTTGTTTGCAAGTCTAGGTACGACAAAACCGTCAGGTTGTTGCATATAAACATCCTCCAAAAGGTTTCTATTAAGGAAATCAGTTTTGACGTTCATCTGCCATATCTCGTAATCGAAATATGTAGCAATAGCAAGCATTATCCGAATGGATTTAATCATGGCAACAGGTGAAAAAGTATCGTTGTAATCGACACCATGTCGTTGACGATACCCTTTCGCTACAAGCCTAGCTTTATACGTTTGTACGTTGCCATCCATGTCGGTCTTCCTCTTGAAGACCCATTTGCAACCAATAGACTTTACTCCTTCTGGTGCATCAACCAGTGTCCAAACTTGGTTGGTGTACATGGAATCCATTTCAGAATTCATGGCATCTTGCCATAAACCGAAGTTGATACCTTTTATCGCTTCCTCATACGTAGCCGGCTTGTCTTCCTCAATAAGATTAATATCCACATGAGGTGAGATCATAAACTCATACCTCCCAGGTTGTTCTCTTACTCTCTCTGACCTACGCGGTCCTTGTGTATTCGAAGGGTATGGTACAATCTCATCCCTGATGGACTGTTCATGTTGCATTAAGGATTCTGTGCCAGGAATAGTATCACTCCAATTTTCATCGAGTTCTACTTTCCTCCCACTTATCACTGCATTTAGGAATTCCTTTTCAAGGAAAACCGCATGTAGAGCAACAAATATTTTGTTCTCTTGTGGGTGATAGAAGTAATATCCTTTGGTTTCCATAGGATATCCTACAAATAGGCATTTATCCGATTTGGGTTCTAGTTTGGTACCTTCCAAACATTTGACGTATGCCCAGCAACCTCAAATCTTCAGGAATGAGAAACCCGGTTTCTTTCCAGTCCATATTTCATACGGAGTCTGTTGAACAGACTTTGACGGAACCATATTCAAAATAAGTATTGCACTGTTCAATGCATATCCCCAGAAGGAAATAGGTACCTCCGTACGACTCATCATAGACCTTACCATGTCTAACAAAGTTTGGTTTCTCCGTTCGGACACACCGTTTGATTACGGTGTTCCAGGAGGAGTCCACTGTGAAAGAATATCATATTATTTAAAGTAATCAAGAAACTCATTGCTTAAGTATTCGCCACCACGGTTTGAAAGAATATCTGTTTTTCTACTTCGTGTCGAAACTCTTTGAATTTCTTAAAAGTTTCTGACTTGTGTCTCATAAGATACCCATAACCATAACATGATGCATCATCCGTAAAGGTTACGAAGTATTCATATCCACCTCTAGCCTGGCTAGACATGGGCCCACATACATCACTATGAACGAGGGCTAACAATTCAGTGGCACGTACACCTTTACCGCTAAAAGGTGATTTAGACATCTTGCCTAATAAACAAGATTCGCAGACGTCATATGAATTTGGTTCAAATCCGTCCAAGTACCCACTCTTCGAAAGTGTGGATATGCGTGTCTTGTTTATGTGTCCCAGACGACAATGCCACATATAAGTTTCATCTTGGTTACTTATTTTAAGCCTTTTGTTTGTTACATTATATGTTTGAGATTTATTTATATTCAAAATATAAAGACCATTATTTGCATCAGCTGTGCAAATTTCTATACCATTTTTATACATAAAACACCCAGTGTTTCTAAATACAAAAGTATACCCACATTGGGTTAACATAGATACAGAAATAATATTCCTAGTCAAACTAGGTACAAAATAACAGTTTATAAGTTCAAGTACATGCCCCGAGGGCAGTTCCAAAACATAAGTGCCCACGGCCAAAACGGCAACTCGAGTCTCATTTCCAAAACGGAGGTCAATCTCTCATAAGGCCAGTCTCCTGCTAATCCGCAGATCCGGCACATCAGTACATAAATGAGTTCCATAACCAGAATCAAAAAACCAATTTTTAAAACTAAGGTAGACATGTTTATTTTTATAACAAACATACCTGAAGCCGGTGCCTTGCCCGCTTTGATTTCCTTCATGTGTGCCTTGTACTCACGGTAGTCACGCTTCCAGTGACCCTGCTTCCCGCACTGCAAGCATACATCTTGGGATTTGTCCTTGGGTTTCCCAGAACCCTTTGACGATTTGGCCTTGCCCTTCTTCTTATGCTTCTTCTTCTTAACACCCCCAGTTGCCTTAGGCCAAGCCCTCGGAGCTGAGATGTTGAAGCATAGTGCACCTCGCGCTTCTTTCCCTTAAGGAGCTCATTTTCTGCCTCACGCAGAGTGGACATCAACTCTCCAAGAGTTTGGTCTTGGTTCAACATGTTGTAGTTCATGATGAACCCACTCCAAGTGTCGGGGATATACTGTAGGATCAAATCCACTGAAGTCTTAGCCTCGAAGACTATGCCCATCTATCTGAGCTACTCAATGTCAACAATCATCTGTCAGACATGATGCTTAACAGACGTACCCTCTGACATGCGAGCGCGGAAGAGCTTCTTCTGCAACTCGTATCTTTGCGATCTAAGATTAGATTAGTGGAGATCGTGCAACTTCGCCATCATCTCATAGGGATCCAACCCCTTGTTTTGACGACGGAATTGCGGAGTCATAGCGGCAAGTATTACCGATTGAGCAGTCACATTATCATCGCTATGAGTCTTCCAAAGCTCTAGCTCAAGCAACTGATCAGGTCGGGGCTTAGGCCCAATAGATCGC